>KV751346.1:6713619-6732904 GCA_001698575.1 Mola mola
CCTCTGGCACTTGAGGCTGTTTAGCAGCATGTCTGTCTGCGGGCTTATTAAAACTTGGCTCCCTAATGAACATTCGGCCTTGAAGCCTGCTGAGTGCTTAGTGCTGCTCAGGAGACGGGGCTCTGGACACACAGGGCCTCTCTTCCTGCTCCCTACGGAGCACTGGAGTATAAAACTCAGCTGTACCGGCAGGTAGGGGTAAAGTCATATAAACACTTTTACATTACAGTGAACTGGAATGTTAACACAAGACAGAATACATTCTGCGGTTCCTCCTCTGAGTTTTATTTTTTTGTTTTATTTTGGAAAATTCATACAGCGAGCCAATGGGTAGAGTGGTTTTATTGGCACTGCGACTGGTTTTGTCACTGTCATTTTTCCGCCTGTGCCTGGGGTGATTTCAGCCACGCTGCTGCAACATGACAGAGCGGGTTGGAAAAGGCAATTCCCCATTGGCTGACCGAGACCTTGCAACCATGCCATGACTTTACACTCCATTTTGAACTTGCCGACTAATGTTTGTATGTGTGTGTGTGTGTGTTTATGTGAATACTGGACACAGCTGAACTGTGGTGTGGGCTTGCAGACAGTGTTGCACAATAGCACGTCCAAACCAACAGCTCCCTCAGGGGTGTGATTTACGACCTGGGCAGTAGTAAAGACGTTTTGGGACTGAGGCTTACTTAACAGGAATCTCATTCAGAATTATGTGTATCTATCTATGTGTATATATGGTTTTATACCCAGTCAGTTTCTTTGAATGTTTGTGGTGCGGGGTGAGGCGAGTCAGACCCAAAATAAAATCGAGGTTCAAAGAGATTCCACAAAAGTGCCATGATAAATGTGGTAGTTTTCCCGAACATCTGTCAGTGCTGTCTTGGTGTCTGTCTGCCCGGGGGTTCTTGCAAACAGGTCAACGCATTCAAAGAGGCTTCCTCCCCAACCAATCATTCCTATTCTTGCCCTCAGTATAGTCCCATGGAACCTATCGTCATAACAAGGTTTCATTGATGGCTGTCTATCGGCTGGCCTGAAGTTTGGTCTTTGTTATGCGCTGCTGTTGGTGTTCCCCTATTGACCCTTGCGCCGGAGGGATCCCCACCCAGCTTTGGTGACTGATGATTAGCGAAAGCCTGTGGCAGAGACCACTTTGAAGTCATCTCGGCTAATTGCCATATCATCCCCCTTTTCCTTGAAGCGTGGCCGTGGTAAACGAAACATAGGTTACGGCAGGCCAAAGGTTTGTTCTGACTAAATGGACTATGGGGAAAAGGTTTAATGGATTGAAAAATAACAAAGTTATCATGCTTAACAGGAAGCTATTCAGGTCAAATTGAGCTCATGCAGAGGGTTAAATCGCATCATAACTTTCTGGCGCTCGACCTTCACTGTTAATTGGGGGCAGTGAAGAAGATTTTTCATTCACCTAACTGAGGAGAAAGCACATGATTCCCTGCTCACAGCTAACCAAGCATGAGGCCAGACAAGCAGCCGTCAAATATGAACATTACATGAAACTGAATGCTACATATGGGAAGGGGAGGACTGCTTAAAAGGAAAAAAGAAAAAAGAAAAAAAACGAAAACCACAGCTAGCAATTAACCGCGGCACCATAAGAAATTGATGTGCTGCCGTGTCGGGGGCTGGAAGGCAAGTGTCATCAGTGAATCAACCAGCACAGCTTGGTTTATGCCTCATCCATTCCCAGCAGCAAAACTAAACAGACCTCAACCTGCATTACTCAACAGACTAATATCAAAACAAACTGACAGTCTGGTAAATCTTTCTCTTCACCCTGCGTGCGGTCTATCGGAGACTATCATTTTTGTCTAATGCCTCATGTTTAATATAATGTTGTAGGTTGAGCCAAGCAAGAACATACACACCTTCCACACTGACTAACACTGTGAGGCAGACTGAGATTGCAACACCTAAATACGAGTATTTCAGATACGGTATTTTACTCTCTACTGGGGTGTTGTTGATAGCCTTGTGGTTAAAAATATTTCGAGAAAGGAATGACCCTCTGGAAGCAATTACGGAGTTAAGTGGGCAGACTATTAACACTTTCTGTGGAAGTGTGAGCAGTATTTTTACAGGTCCTGCTTCAAAAATAAAACCCCTTTTATAAGATCTGCATGATACTCATTAGATATATAAGGATGAATGGGATCCAGTAATTCCTGTCAACTCAGTGAAAAACTGGAATTGTGTTACATAATAATATGGATGAGGTTACAATAAAACCCCTCGCTTGCTATGCGTGTCTGAAAATTGCACACACCGGATTTAAAGCTGGAAAGCCATCGGCAGTTTGTCACTGGCAGCCTGCCTTGCCTTTGCTCCAATTTCTAAAACATCCCATCTAATTCTATTGCCCCCTGCATCATTCACGCTGCCTCTGAATTGAATAGAACTTCTGCAAGATGGCCGTGTGGAGTATTTTTCTCTGCTGTGGTGGGATGTGGGTAAATGGAGCAGTTATCCATTTCTATCCTCCTGGTATAGCTGCTAATGTGGAAAATGCTTGACCTTGATTTTCCATGCTCAATGTGTGGAGACGCCATGAAACAACATCAGCAGGGGGATTGAAGCGGGGCGGCGCACGGCCATCTATCACGATTCCGGACCTTGTGGCGAGGTTGCAGTCAAGACGACAAAAAGGAGGAGACCTCGAGAGGCACGCTCGGTCGAAGATGACAAGCCAGGAAAACTAAGAGGGAGGGGAGAAAGAGGAAGAACGTGAAAAGTCAGGATGATCTATAACATACATACATTCCTCCTTCTGCTTGTTCTTTTGTCAATTCCTCAGCAAGCCAAAGAAAACATGATGACAACACACTCAGAAGTTACAAACAGACTTGTCAAGAGTGTCAAATCTCCACGCCACGCTCTACCCGCCACATTCATTTATTTCAAAGGGATTTTGTACTCTTTTATGGCTATAGTAGAGCCCACATCTCTGGGAAGGCAAGGCAAGTTCTTATTAGACTTAATTGGCAGCCAGGATGATCCACCCTTTGAATCCCCTCCAGTGGCATGTATCATGCAGAACCATGACATCATTCTGTGCATTGTTCATATGAGGAACTTTTAAATCATCAACCTCGAGAGACAGAAGGACTACGCCACAAAATTCAAGGCTGAAGTGGAGGATTTAGAATAACAGTTGCAGAGCTGAGCTGAGCAGTATATATACTTTCTGACCAGAGCTGAAAACATTAGCCTGCATATATTTTAAAAGCCCACCAACAAGGCTGCCGGCAATAAAACAATTTTAATGATCTAAACTACACCTATAAATTTCAGTAAAGCCACAAGATTTTTCCACTTTCTGCTTTTCTGTCTGAACCAACTCCATGACAAATTTAACCCTCAGTTAAACGTGAAGAGAAGAGTTATAGTCGGAATAATGTAGGGTAATAATCTAATGTAGATTCCCGGTAGCATTAGAAATAGCAAAGGCGGTTCTGTCATCTATCTGAGCCTGATACAACTTAACCGAGAACAGAACAGTTTTCTGTTTGTGCATATTTAGCCCCTAGATGGAAGCGGGAGGGTAACATGTGCCGCTCTATCTATTTAAAAATTCCTATCTCAGGAACCGACGTTGTCTCTAACCGTCAGAGAGGAGAGTTATTCAGGGCACCGTCACAGTGGGGGTTCCAGTGTTACAACAGCAGAAAATAGTCTTTGAGATCAGGCTCGACATAACTTAATGCTGTTCGCACATGATTGTCCTAGCAAGCCGACTCCATACTTGAGTAATTTTTTAAAAGGTGCATTTTGTGAAATTTTAGACCGTCAGAGACCTGGAAAGCGTGCTGAGGTTGAAAAATACCCAAGTTCTCCTGTAAGAAAATGAAAAAAAAACCCAAAACATTCACCAGAAATACAATCAGTGCTCGAATAAATCCAAATCAAATGTGTATGTTTGCCTTTGTGTGAGCAAAGTGTGGAAAGGACCCAGGTGCAGTGTAAGAACCATGTGCTTGCCTCAAACATGATGATTTCTCTAAGAAAAAAAACCCAAAACAATACTTCAATTATCAAAACAAAAAAAATACTTAAAAAAATGTACTTGTACCATATCACCTTGCACCAGATATTGCTCTGATATAGCCACATGACAGACTGTGATTGATTTCTGAACCCAAGCCAAAACCAGAAAAAACTATTCAAGGTTGTTAAAAGGGTCATTTGTAAAAGATAAGAACAGCTTCTTTTTGATTTTCTTTGAGCCTCCTTCCCAGGCAGCTTTGTTAAGTTGACAGCTTTCATCCAGAAATGAAGGATGTATGCGTGTATGAGATTCTCACGCCTGTCTCTCTTTAATATGTTTCTGGTTTGCTTCATAACTTACACGCGCCAATGGAGTTGGTCGACTTTCCCTTTGTCTCCTGTAATGTATAGCGCTGCAGTACGAGTGTACGAGTGTATGGCCTTAAAGCATAAACGTATCATGAACGGCGGAGTGGAAGTGCCTGTCTCAAATAACGCCGATGTGACCTACTTCTATTACCCAGCTGACAGCACCTCATTCATACAAGCACATTACATTCATCCCCCTCTATCTTCAACTGTTTCCTCTTGTTTTCTCTCATTCTGTTATGAGGCACAATGGTGGTCTTTTGTTCTATTCTTCTTAAGAAAATCTGTCATGTTCAATGAAAAAAAATGCATTAATAAAGCACATCATTCCAACTATTATTGAAAGCGGTTCTCTACCAAATGAACCTCCCTTTTCCACGTTTTCCCCCAGGTCCTCGCTGCTGCTCGGTCCGAACAATGTCAGTATTATGTGCTTCTGGGCAGAGAGGAAGGAGAGTTGAGGGCTTTGATACAAACAGCAAAAGGTAGCTAACGAAGAGATTGACGTTCCTTGTTGGTGCTTTCCATTGAAAGTCATCACAGGCACCAATTCATATGGGTCACTTAACATTCTACAGGCGAGGCTAAGAATACGCTCTTGATACTTGCTTATAATGAAAGCTCCACATTCTGGCTGTAATGATACCGTTTGGCTTCCTAATGGGAACACTTGAACTCTGACTTTTTGCTTGCTCAATGGTTACAAGGCAGTCACTTTCAACCAAACTGATGCATGCAAATGTGTCTCCCTTGGGATGTTCACACTGATGGGTAAACATGAAGTTTGCTCCAATTGAAAGGCATTAAAGTCTAGTTTAGTAGCTTCAAAACTTTTACCTTACAGTTCCCATGCGCATAATGTAATTTATGTGCATATGATGACTACCCATATATTAAATACATGTCCAGTACCTTCCATAAGTACTTGCCCCCCTTGAACTTTTCCACATTTTGTCACGGTACAGCCAAAAATTTGAATGTATTTTATTGGGGTATTATGTAATAGGCCAACACAAAGAGCATCATTTTGAAGTGGGGGGGAAAACATTACAGGGTTTCAAAATGATTTACAAATAAAAATCTGAAAAGTGTTGAGTGCATATGTATTCACCCCCTAACCCTAACTCTGAATCCCCTGAGTAAAACCCAGTGCAACCAACTGCCTTCAGAAGTCACATAGTTAGTAAATAGAGTCCACCTGTGTGCAATTTAATCTCAGTATAAATACACCTGTTCTTTGAAGGCCTCAGAGGTTTGTTAGAGAACATTACAAACAGCACCATGAAGACCAGGGAGCTCACCAGACAGGTCAGGGATAAAGTTGTGGAGAAGTATAAAGCTGGGTTAGGTTATGAAAAAATATCCCAGGCTTTGAACATCTCACGGAGCGTTATTGAATCCATCATCCAAAAATGGAAAGAGTATAGCACAACCGCAGACCTAACAAGACAAGGCTGTCGGCCTGACCTGACAGGTTGGGCAAGGAGAGCATTAATCAGAGAAGCAACGAAGAGGCCCATGGTAACTCTGGATGAGCTGCAGAGATCCGCAGCTCAGGTGGGAGAATCTGTCCACAGGACAACCATTAGCCGTGCACTCCACAAATCTGGCCGTTATGGAAGAGTGGCAATGAGAAAGCCATTGTTGGAAGAAAGCCATACAAAGGTCCCGCTTGCAATTTGCCACAAGCCACGTGGGAGACACAGCAAACATGTGGAAGAAGTTGCTCTGGTCAGATGAGACCAAAATTGAACTTTTTGGCCCTAATGCAAAACACTCCATGTGGTGAGAACCTAACACTGTACACTGCCCTGAGCACACAATCCCCCCATGAAACATGGTGGTGGGCAGCATCATTCTGTGGGGATTCCTTTCATCAGCAGGGACAGGGAAGATGGATGGAGCCAAATACAGGACAATCCTTGAAGAAAATTGTTATAGTCTGCAAAAGACTTGAGATTGGGCTGGAGGTTCACCTTTTTTGGGTGAAAAGGCCAAACTTTAGTTGCGTTTTGGCTGTCTGTCTACACAAGAACGGCATTTGTGGTTCTTGAAAACGGAACAATACAGAAACGGGCTCCAGTGTGTAAAGATTTGAAAACGCCCCCCGTCTCTGTCTCCATATACATGGGAAAAACACAACATTCTAAAAACGGGCCCGTGTACTAAGGTTCCAGTCAATTGTTTTCACTTGCTGTTAGACCCACTTTTTTATTGCCCCAAGAAGAGAAGTGTCTCTACGCATGTGAGCGTTTAATTTCATCAATAAATTACACTGCCAACTACTGGCCTGGCATCTGTACTACAGCGTTTCTGGTTTTTACTGCAGTCTCATGTGCATGGAGATGCCGTTGCTGTCTGCACGTGGAACTATTTGATAAAGGAGACTAAAAACGAAACAGAATGTTGCCGTGTAAACAGGGCCTTAGATCAAAGAATATTAATGCGTTAGAATGGCCCAGTCAAAGCCCAGACCTAAATCCAATTCGAGAATCCGTGGGAAGACTTGAAAATTGCTGTTCACAGATGGTCTCTATCCAATCTGACAGAGCTTGAGCTATTTTGCAAAGAAGAATGGGCAAACATTTCAGTCTGTAGATGTGCAAAGCTGGTAGAGAAATACCCCAAAAGACTTGCAGCTGTAATTGCAGTGAAAGGTGGTTCTACAAAGTTTTGACTTGGGAGGGGACACTTATGCATCCAAGAGATGACTGCTTTGTTGTCCTATTTATTGTTTGTGTCAAATTAAAATGTATTTTGCACCTTCAAAGCTCTGTGCATTTGGTGTTGATCAAATGGTAAAAACACCATTTAAGTCCATTTGAATTTCAGTTGGTGCACTACAAAATCTGTAAAAGTTCAAGGGGGGTGAGTACGCATGCAACGCATTGTACCTATGTCAACTTATATGTAAAAATACATGAAACCCATTAAAAACAATTTCAGATAGTGACATATATGTCTGTCCCATATAAACACAGTATGTATTTATACTGTAAATATAATGTGAATGTAATGTAAATATATAATGTAAAAATTTTCCATATGTAAAGCATATAAGGCCAGGGACCCAGAGGGAACCAACACAGGCACAGGAGAATATGCAAATTCTCTGACCCAGCTGAGAATCGTACAAAGGACCTTCTGGCTGTGAGTCAACAGTCGTGACGACTGTACTCGTTATAAAGCATTGACTTGTATGTTTAAACTTAACAGGAAAAATTTTTTTTTTTACAAAAATGAATTAAACATATATCATGGACGGTTACAACATATAAAAGTTCATCATATATTTGGAATATATGCACATATACAAGTTTTACTATTGGTATTTCATACCATCAAGACGATGATTATATGTAATATTAATATATCACCCCGTATCTCTATAGCAATATCACTCTTCATAAAGGACACATACAGTATGTCATATATTACATTTCTGTATGGGTTATGCAATAAAGGAAATGAAGCAATTAAAAAGTGGCCTGGGGACAAAGTTGGCCTTGATACTCCTTTGTGGAGAATGTACATGCATGGCCTGCAAGTTTTTTGCGTCAGTGTAATTACATAACTTTAATATTGTTATTTTTAGCATGGCCCTGTGCTTTGTAAGAAACTGTGCAGTGCAATGCAGTTATATTCATCTTCTGCGTTTGAAAGATGATAGGAGTGGCTTGGTTGTCATGCCAAAGTTTTCAAAGGACTCTTTGTGTAGAAGATTCGGTCATAGCCAGAGACATCCTCATGGTATTTATTTTAGAGTTCCTTCAGATGCTGCAAATTGTATCAAATTGGGTCACATTAAAGCCCACTTTCATAACATGGATAGCTGTTCCATGGGTCTTCAGTGACCCAGTGAAATAGGGGGACTTTGAGCCCCTTTTGACTTGTGCAGCTGCCACAGGGCACAAAAGACATTGTTGAAAACTTCCACAAATTTATTCCAAAATATATCCACATGATTTTGAGTGTGCAAAAACTAGCAGCGATGTGCCATTTGTTCAAGTACCAGAATATGCAGGAGGATCCATGCAAAAAAGCTAAAAATCAGTGATAAAAGACCTAAATGCTCTTTTTCTCTCTCTCTCAAACAAACATTGTGCGTGTGAGAAAGTTATAAAGGTTAAGAGAAAATGGAAGACAACAACACAAAAAGGTTTTGTTTTTTTTAAGTTTTTGATAACTGAAATTAATGTGTGATATTTTTTTGGAAGCTGGCCTAAATGCAGCAGTGAATGCAGCTCATTACTTGGGAACACACGATAATCACAAGATTTTTTATGAAGCATATGGAAAAAGTCTATAAAAAAAAAAAAGATTAAACTAGTTTTAGTTTCCTGCAGGTATTGTGCATGTAGCAAAGGTCGCCTATAAGGAGGCCCAGCAGGGGGAGCCCGGAGAGACCAACAACAATATTCGTCACGATATATAATATAATTCTTATTTTAAACAGAAATACTATATTTAAAAGAACTAAACAATTGATATTGCAGCTTCATTAAATTGTGAAATATTGCTATAACGCTATGAGTCACTTTTTTATAGTAACATCAAAATATCACTTAGACATGTGACATGCCCTGAGAAATGTCAACAAAACTGAAAATGCATCACCATCATACACATTCCCGGAGTCGATTGTTACTCCGCATTCCTCAAGTAAAAAATGAATTTGAAAAAAATGTCATTTTCTTACAATACACCTTGCACCTCGAATAATTTGCAAAGCCCCTTAAATTTTGACTCCCTGCTATCACTGGGGTTTAACATTAGCCTTATTTCAGATCTTATTTTAACTGTGTGCAAAAAGTAGAAATAGTAGAAGTTGCTAGATTGAAATACTTCAGATTGAATAGCTAAAAGTAATGGATAAGCAGTTGAAAGATGTAGCTAACTAATGGTGTATAAACGTCCCGAATAGCTATATAAATATGACTGGGCTAAACAGTTGAAATAGTTCAAATAGGCATATAGCTCAGTCCAGCGAGCAATTTTAGTGGCATTTAGTGGTGTGGTTGCATATTGCAACCTTATAATCAACTTTTCCTGCTGTGGCCAGTATTGAATTGTCCATTTTAGCCCTCTGAATGTTCAGTCTCGCTTCCAATTTTGCCCTGTGGCCATTTATGGTATTGCAGCGGAAAGTTCCGCTGCAGTCCACAGACAACCTAAAAGAGGTGTCTCTAAAACTGACAGGACCACAACAAGCTGTATTATGACTCTTTCTGTTACAAGTATTTTTCTGATCCATGAGGACATCAAGAAGAAACACTAGTGCACTATTTCAGTGGAAATGAATCACTTTGAGATTCTCGTCCACTCTGTCAAATTTACAAAACACTTCATGCACAGGCGCTGATAGAAACTTTTGGGCCTAAATGACGCATTTTGTTTGCAAAGTGCTCAATCACTCTCAAAATAGTAAGTGGCAAAAGCTAACTTTACTCTCAAAAACCCAACTTGTGGCCAAAGTAGTACATTGTCCCACGCAATCATCACACACTGGGCAACAGAATACAAAATTTAGCAGTGAAGATGTACCGATTTAGCCTTAGTTTGTGCTGTATGCCTGACCCATTTGTTCGGGTCATATCTGCATGAAAACGGGTGTAAAAAAATGTGTGAACCCAATGAAAATGTGACGACATATTTGCAAGACTTCTGCTGTGCTAAGAAGGTGATGATGAAGCTCATGATGAAGCTCATCTTCATTAAGCGTGACTTAGCAGTGGAGAAAAACTAAAATAATGTTAAATATTCAGATAAAAATCTATTCAAACGAATGCAGATTAAAACACTGATTGAAACTGAAACATAGAGTCATCTGAGCCGCAGCTCACTTGCACAAGGGTCACTGCACTGACCGCATTCATGGAGTTGTCTGTGCATGCCCTGGTCACCTCCAAGGCTGCTGGGGGCTGTTTTCCATGATCTATGACATCCACACCTGCCAGGGTGGAATGAAACTGTCCGACAGTCATAAGAAAAAATGCGACCTTCTCCTTTAATTAGATTTCCTACGTGTTGTTGAGCTGTCCTCTTCTGCAGAGCCTCCACACAGGCATGAAGAGGACACCTGGGTCTCCTCAAAGTCTTCATTTAGTAAAAGTTTTCCTTCTAAATTTTTCTTTTTGAGAGTTTTTGTATATCTCAGCTTTGGTGGCAATGGTGGGAATAATGAACGGGCAGACTGTGAGCCTTCCTCTCCGGTGCTGTGTGTTTTTTGGATGGCAGGCCAGTGAGCGGTAATGGTGTCCGGGGACCACTCACGGGAGAGACAGGTGTGCATCTTTGGTGGGTTGCAGGAGGGGAAGGGAGCCAACCCTCTGGTTTTTTTAAGATCTTATGGGAGACAAGAAATGTGTTATTTCCACACGGTCAGAGGGAAAGTGTTGATGCAGCAAGGAGGAGAGAGGGAGATGAATGGATGTGTTACATAATCCAACCAGTTTTCCAAGATTTCAAAAGGACTTTGAGCAGTGAGCCCTCCCGTACCTTCAGATTAAAGCAAGCCTGTGGGGCAACAAATTGACACGTTTTGCATGTTGTGAATTCACTGCAGCAGAGTGCTTGATAAGTGCTGTGGCACCTAATACAAGTCTGTCCATTCATCATGTCTGCATTCATTTCAACAGTCCAGCATTTTGGTGAAAAACATCTGGTTTCTACATTTTTTCTGATTCTGCTCCCTTTCGATGTAAAATTCAATCGGAGGTCACTATTGATGTGGTTGCATTGCAGTAGACATGTTGAAAGGAATGGCATACAGTAACATGATGTAACTTGGCAGAGTATGTGCGTGTGGGCGCATGGACCGAGCGGTGCAGCGAGGGGAGCAACAACACAGCCGAAAAAGGGGGAGTTTCTTCTTGCAAAGCGCATGCAATCCCTACAAAAATTCCCGGTGACTTCAGATGCAAGGAGGTGGTGATATTCATGGGAGCACGATTCAAACTCTCTCACTTGGAGTAGGAGACCAGCCTCAGCAGCCCCGGAGCCAGCGCGCCGCTCTCTTTGCGCCCCATTTTAAAACTAAAACAGATGGATTAATGTTTGCTTAAAATAATACTTTTCCGTGCTGGAAGGGGAAAAAAAAAAAAAGATTAGAGTCTCTCCCTTTGGACTCAAGTTATAAGCGCTGATTTGACAACCTGAACACATTCTGTGCAAAGTCTTACCTGGGCATTATGAAGAGGTATCCAGGCTGCTTTCATTCTCGGGAGAGGATGCCGTCTTGCTGAACTCATTTAGCCTTGTCGTGAATTTCTTTTCTCTTTTTTTTTTTTTTAAAGTTTGGTCCTATTTCAGTGGCTCTTGTTACAACTGTAACGCGATCTGCGCCTTTACGCGGTAGTTTCAAAACGTTCAATGCCCAAAATGGACCGTGCAGGACTTGCTGTCTTAGTGGTCTTGACTGTTGCACTGGTCCAATTTAGCGACAGTCAAAAGGACTCAACAGGTGGGAGGAAAGAGGGTGCAGGAGCAGGCCCGAAGGTCTGGGACCAGCAGAAGTCCCGGGAGAGGAGTCAAGGTCACTCGCCAAGGAGACCAGAGGAAGACGCATTGTCCAGCCCACCTGGTGAGACTTCTCCTGAGCCAGGCCGCTCCGGGATCCTGGTCCGCCTGCCCAGGGGAACATCCTCCCAGGGGGAAGGCAGACACATATCCACAGCCTCCCGGGAGGACCTGGTCTCGGCGCCGCGGGATGGTGCGCTGCGCACGGCCAGACAGCCGGCCCGCCAGCAGCACAGAACCAAAGTGAACCGCAGGCAGAGCAGCAAGCTGAGCGCAACTAGCACGAGGAAACTTGCTGGGTAAGAATGACAGCCGTGTGCTCTACAGTCTGCTGCAAAAGTGTTTTAATTGTTCGAGCTGTTCGTTCAGTTTCCTCACAAGCACTATCCTACTTCTCAAGGAATGCTTGTGACCTATTTTACAGTACACAGTGGTTTACTGTAAAGTGAGGGCTGGCCCACTTTAGCAGAATTCAAAGCAGGGGATGATTTAACATAACAGCCCGCAGAAATTGACCATAAATTGCTGCTCAGTATCAGCGCTGCTTGGATGTGGTGCATGGAAATGTCATCCAGAGGGAGAAAAGGGTTGTATATCTCACTGTAAACCTGAGTTAGCGTTTTGCATGTCATCAGGGTCACAGCAGGACATGGAATAATAGCAGAGGTTAAACACTGTGCTGATTAAAGGGGTGATAGTGGAAATATATGAATAGGTGAACTGCCCTTGAACTGTTTTGACACCAGCGCAGCACACTGCACGGACACCATATCCTCCCATGACTCCCAGTTACGTATATTTAAATTGCAGTAGGAGAGTGGATGCAGACAACTTCAGTGCCCCAGTTTTGTGCTCTCACCTGCGGCCAAGTATTGTAGTGGCCCAAGCAGGGCTTTGGCTGTACACATTTGTGCAATGTTGCTTATAGTGATCAGAAACACCTGTTTCTCCGTTGGTCTTTCGACGCTACGAAACCCTATTTTTTGTGTGTTTTTGATTCCAAACAGCAAGATGGATTGTTTCCATATTAAAGTACTTTTCTGTAGGTTAAATGAAGCCTCATACTGCAGATCCTGTGATATGTTCCATAGGGACAAAGCATGATAGGCACAAAGAGGAGAGAGTGTTTACATAATAATCAGGAAGGGGGGGGTTAATAACTCAACTTGGGTTGCAGACACCAAAATATAAATGAAATATCTCTTTCGTGTGTCATAACAGAGCCTCTTGGCTTTAGGAAATATGTTATTTATATGGTCAATTTATGGGGAACGCTTTACAAGCAATAGGAGGATTCAATGGGTTCACCATCTGGAGGCCTGCATATGATGTGCACTCCCTTTTCTCAAGCTTAAACCATGATATAAACCAAGTGGACTAACTGACTGTACATTTCAGTTCACGTCCTGAGTCCGCCCCCTTACCCAGCTAATGATACTTTCTCAATTAAGATGGCTTTGTGGTGCAGGGAAGCACTCACTTAACACCCAAAAGAAATGTTGCACAGGAGTGGACCCTATGCACAGAATAAATGGGTCATTAACACGACTTGATCCTTCCCAACTTAAATACATTTTTCAGTTCATTTTTCCGTCAGCCTGTCTGTTGCGGTTGAATTGCAGCCCTGTCTATTTAATGCTACGCATAAAGAAAATATAGCTGCTTGTAGTATTAGCTCCAACATGGTTTATTGCAGTGCAAGACGAATGCCTTTCTTGACACTGCCAACAAAACATAGCCTTACATTGAATGAATGGGGTCCTTTGAGTTGTAGAGTAGCATAAAGGGGGTGTTACGTTGCTCACCGGGAACATTACCCTGTAATAGTCCACATGCTGATTTGTGCACTTTTGATTCATTACCGTCAGATGAATCACATACCGCTTGTTAGAGAAGGCATTTTTCATGACACATTTCCTCTTGGAATTCCCACTCAGCTCACTTTTACCGTACCCCAGGGTGACTGGCAGCGCTGGGTTCACTTAGCTCGCTTTTACATTCGCGTTGACTCAGGATGACTCCCCTTCTGTTTTCAGTGCACCTGTCAGACGTTTGTCTGACTCAGATAGCTCCGTGGTGAACTAATACTCGCACCGCCTAATGTTGGGGTTCATATTAAAATATAACTAAGTGTGAACATGGTATCATATTCTAACGTGCAACATGATCTTCATTATGTTGTTTAAAGTCCTCAATAATATACATTTATCTCTTGATTGAATTTAATGGTGATGACTGATGTCTTGGCATGGTCTGATATGTTTGATTTACAACTAAACTAAGCCTACCAGATGGTCCAAACAACTGCACATTATCCCTGTGACGCCTCGCTAACACTTGCAGTATCAAATGAGTGCAATCCAGCCGAGGTCAATGAGTCAATTCCTGTTATCTCCTCAAATCACCATGAGTCAGACATTCACTTACTGTAATATTTTCTGAAATCTGATAGGGCACAGATTCATGCCAGCGCGTTGACTGTTGCCCTTAAGTTGCTCTTGTTGTCTGCTGCCTTTTCAACTCTCTTGCTGCAAAAATTGGCCTGCGCTGCAAGCGCGGATTAGAGAGTGCAAAGACTCCAGCTATAACTGTTTAAAACTTGTCATCTCCCATTTGCTCAGTGATTTACAGAAGATGCAGGGCGCTTTTCATGTCCCGTGTGTCTCTTATAATCCTTTCAAGGCTCAGATAACTGTATTCACTCTGGACTCTCACATAACAGAAAGAGGGACTTGTTTGTCCACATTCAGATAGAATTTCGTGACTTGCCCTGAGAGTTTTATCCCAGAAAATGCAATTATAGTGTAATCTCTTAGGTGTTCATATCAATAGGCCAGCCACATCGGAGTGATCTGAAACTATAACAGCATTCGCAATCAGATTAGTTTGTCATGCAAAGGCTTGAGGCCTGACACCCTCTCTGTTATTGCTATATGGATTATGAAGAGGCCCTCCACAATGATGATTGCTTCAAACAGTGCCATCAGTGTCTCATTTCACCCTGGTGTCTGCGTATGTCTTCCTTTGTTCAGGCCTAATGTCTGTGGAGGTCAGCAGTGCTGCTCAGGCTGGGCTCTGGCACCAGGAACCAATCGCTGCATAAAACGTAAGTAACTTAACAAAATATAAAAGTTGCCCTATATAAATATAAAATACATGAAATCTGCCTGAGATCTATTTCTTTCACCTACTAAAAACTGCAGTTTTAGTTTTTGCAAACTAAGCTCATATATGTTTGTGAAGCCTATGAGCACAGTTACACTCATTAGGTATATTAGTAGTGGTAAACTGTGCAGACAGTGAGGCTTTACATTCCTACACACTAAAACAGAAAAATAACACAGTAAATGGCTATTAATGACTATCCCGTCAACTTGAATTGGTTGATAAAAGTTTCCTAGGGTGTTATAGGCCCCATGGTCATGTTCATCGTGTGTTGTTTGCCTTTTCTTTTCATGTAGAATTCCTCACACAGAAAATTACCACTACTTAGCACTTGGCTCTCTTTTGACACAAACCTCTAATTATGGATGGAACTGCTTCTTCTTTTACTGGACCACATGAGCATTGGACATCCTAACTGCCAGATATTCAAAAGTGCAGGAGTGCAAGACACCAGACACCATCTCTCCGGCTGTGAAAGAATAGTCGGCAACTCTCTTAAACACATAAAAAAAAGAAATTGTGCTGGTTTCATCACTGACGTCTTCTTGTTAAAGACCCTGGTAACTCAGAAATGGCCACAGCTCACACCCTGTGCATGGCACGTTACAATTTCACATTTATGACTTCTATTGTTTGCTACGACTGAAATAACAGGTTTGATTTGGAGCGAGAGATGTACTTATTCTCTTACACATGTGTTTTATCTATCTATCTATCAATCTAAGGTCACAGCTAATTATCCACATCTCACACAAACAGTTAAAGCACATTTCAGCCAGTCCATTACACAACAAGCTGATTTACCCCAGCAGCCTCCTAATAACATGTCCTTCCCTCCTGCCCAGTGCGGAGCTTCCTTTCTTTTTTCTTTTCTCATGTTCCTAGCTAAAGACACACTTACCAAAGTGTAAATTACATCTAACTTGGAGCTCCAGTTGCCCAAATTAAAATAATAAATACTCACAATCAGTCAGAAATTAACAGAGACCAGTCTAACGCACCCTGACTTAAACAAGGCAGTGCATCTGAGTGGGCCAGTGGTCTGGTCGACCATCTGGACCCTCTTACATCTTGGCCCTCACCCAGGTCTGACTGGAGGCTATGCTATCATCAGCTGAGTGAAGCCCCGCAGCCGGCAGGGTGCCAACACAAAGGCCCCCGCCTGGAGAAGGGACTGGATGCCCCCACATAGACCTCCGTGGAAGAAAACAGGCTCAGGCTGTCTTTATTCCATCCCCGTCTGAGATCCAGTTTGCTTTACTAGGAGATGGCAGCATGAGAAAGTGTGTTCACAGTGGGGGAAAGAAAAGGAACCAACCTGTCGAACTGGAACATAAGTAGAAACATATTGCGGTCGAGCTGCATATATGAAATTCTTACTGAATGGATTGAAGTAATGTCTTATATTAAAAGTGTCAGCCGCAGGCTTCGCCCACGGGACTGGATTTGGTGTCCAGTGTTGTGGCTTCCTAACAATACCTCCTTGTTTAATTGTGGTGAGCTCAGAGCAAATCTATGATAGGAATTGGTTCACTAGTTGTCCAGGGAACGCGCCTACATGTCTTTAGTAATGGGCTTATGAAATGGGCTACGTCTGGGTCTCCGTAGGCCCAGTTGGGGATTGTTGTCTTGATCCCTAAAGACTCCGTCCTGCCAATGTCCTGGCCCAACTGATGCTGGCTGTCTCTTTCTTGGCTTTACGATGGATGTTTAGCCGGCTTGTTTGTGCATTAAAGTTAATTCCATGTCCGAAAATAGCCCAGTGTCGTGTAAAAGGAGGCTTTGATCCATTAAGAGGACCAGAACATTGCATTTCCACTATTGCACAAGTTTTTTTTCACTTCTGGTTAAACATCAAACTTAATAGTTTTCTCATGACTACGATTTTACCTAATCAATATCAGTTACAGTAATTATGGCCAAGAACTAAAGGTGTGTTTGTTGTGTTTAGCTCCTAAAGCAAAGCCATGTGTTGACTTCCAAGCAAGATCGAAGCTCCCGGTGAGATGATTGGAGCATCATGCTTTTAGGCCAGCCCTTATATTTATCCCCCACTGTGTGGACATTCACATCTTTTCACCGAAAACCATGGTTAGGAAGATGAAGAGCAAAGGGCTGCCACATTGTAGCCTCCGATTATTATACAAGACCGCTTATGATGTGAATCACTGTAAGTGTTGAAGGGAGGGTTCGTTCCATAATATGAGAAAGATGAATATGAAACACATAAAATGGCTCCATAAAGCTTGTTCGTCGTAATCCAAGACTCTGGAAACCCCAAAATTCCACCTGGATTTGAAAAGACCTTAACCTCTTTTACGTGGCAAAATACATGTAAATAGATTCCGAAAAGATGAGTGTTAAAGCTTCTTCAGATGTCTTGCTGTGAAGCCTCGTGCTTTGTTGAATGGGAAACTTCCCTTGACTTTCCATTGGCAGTAAAAAAAAAAAGACTAAATTAATTGTTACTAATTATTTTTGATAAACTGTTCCTTTAACCTTGACAAAAATGTTAAAGACTCATAGTGCTAACGCTCTGTTCAGCGTCTTCGGCCTTAACACAAACAGAATCTCTATGGGAGACCTCTGCCTGTTCTAATGGAATCTCCTACCCATTTGAAAGGCTTCACTGACAGATCCGTATCATCCATGAAATGCGACAGTAAGTAAAAGTAAGGCGTGGGAATGTTGCACACCTGACAGCAATTACTGAGAAGGGGAACCAGCAAATTTAGTAAAGCAATGAAGTTGTGCTCAGTTTGTGTTGGGAACAGCCGCAGAAATCTGTTTACAGAGTAGTAAGCTTCTTATCTGCGGAATCAGGAGGAAAATTTAAACTGTTGACAAGTTTTAGGATAAACAGCAACCCTCAATTGCATGTATTGTGCATGAGTGGAGAATTGCTGTTTTGGCACTCTGCCTTATGTTTTAGTTTCATTTAAAAATAGAAAAAAAGAAAAATGAACAATTGAAATGAACAATTACCTTCTGCTGGCACAAATATATGCTTCTCTCTTTGCATCTTTGAATGCGGCTTTCATTCTTATCTGTCTTTGAATGGATTCTTGCACAGAAAGGTGTAATTCATCTTATTCCCTTGTGAATATAAGAATATCAGAGAATTTCACATTGTAGTTCTTAAGATATTTGGTGTATTGCCAACACATCTACACACAAACAATGCTATCCATTCATAAGTGCAAGGCCCAGTGTTACCATAGCTCAGTCACTTTTGCTTTTCTCTGGCTTCCTCGCTTGACATGGCTTGTTTAATTAAAGGATTGGTGGCATAGTTTACCACACACAGTTACTGTGTGCGGCAATATAGAATACTTCAGACTGTGGAACATAGGGAAAGGACTCCCTGCAGCATAGGCAGAAGCTGACTTTACGTTTAATCTGATCTCAAAGTGCTCCCTAAAGCAGGCTTTAAGATTCTGCAGAGGAATTCACTTCCCCACTCTAGACATTTAAATATTTTGGCGAAAGTATGCAGTCCATATGGCAGCAAGTAGATCCAAAAGCCCTTGATTTAAATCTGTTATTCACTTAAGGTTTTGCAGATGAAAGGCTTATCATTCATGTGGAGTAATAAAGTTATTTTCAGTCTCTCTAGCATTTTGTGATTTAGAGAGCGAAAGACGGTCTGGAGAAGTTTCTCTTTTGATTGCCTTCCAGCTTTCTTTGGCCCGCTGTGCCACACAGGGCTCCAGCCTGAAAATAATTCCTTGTGCAGAGAGTCTCTCTGTCTTTTTCCTGTACCTCTCCCACCACAAGGTGACCTTTCCTCTGGTTTTATAGCATACAGCAAGTTCCCCTCATTCCTTCACGTCCCCAGTCAACACCTTGATTCAACCAACCAGCCTACCAGTGTTGACTGAGCCATGTAAGTCAGTTTAAGGGCTCATTTCACCTGTTGGCCATCACAATATGAGTTCATTAATAAAATAATAGTATTAAAATAAATGTATAAAATTCACATTTTAATTGGAGATCAGCCAAAGCATTAAATACAATAACAAGTGAAGTTACATTTATTATCTCGTTACAATGCCTGCTGGGAAACTTTGGTCATGTGGACATTACTTTGACTTGCACCACCCATCTTAACATGTGTGCCCTCTCACCCATCATCATCGTCAAGATCATTCAGGATAGGCTAGAGGAAGCCCAAGGCTTTGACATGGCCTCCAAACTCCCCAGATCCAAATCATGAGATGCAGTACAATTA
>KV751346.1:6732986-6757653 GCA_001698575.1 Mola mola
CCAACCCCCAACCCCCAACCCCACAGGACCCAAAGGATTCACTGCCAGTGTCCTTGTGGGGACCACAGCACACCGTCAGAGATCTCCTGACCATGTTCTCATAGGTTAATGCTGCTTTGGTGGCGTGAGAGGGACCATTACAATATCAGGCAGGTGGCTTTAATGTTGTTTACTAATCAGTGTATAGCTCAATTACCCCTTTGGACTTAAACCGGATCTCATTCATTTGATGCTCTTTTGCTGCCGCAACATGTGTGAAGCAGCTGGTAAATAAGTATCAAGGACATACATGTGTGAACGTTTTCTGACCTCCATAACGGTTCCAAAAAATGTATATCCATCATCTTCAACTAATGGATACAAGCCCTATCTCTTAGCTTTTGGTTAATCTCCATGATTCACAACAGAAAATGCACATATATTGGATCCTGCATCAAGATTTGTCCTCTGCACTGACAAAATCTCATGCAGATCCTCAACAAGTTGGCAAGAGGATAGCAGATGCATGTCAATACTGGGATTCTGGCACGCGTGTGTGTGTTTGTGTGTGTTTTCAATGTCAGAATAAAAGGATTTATAACACATAACGAATGTTGGAGCTGTGCTGTATTATGACATTTTTACTTCATGAGATAGTACATGACACACAACTAGAGGTGATGAATCAGAGTTAAGCACATGATGCTTTGTGTACCAAGATCAGCCAAGTTCACAGGACACCAACCACAGTAATACATTAGTTTTTCAGAGATGAGTAAATCTGCCGTGGAAAATCGACACCATCCGTATGTAGCCGGAGAGTTAAACATATAATATATAACAGTAGATCGTTTGAGTCTCATTCCCGGTCAATTCCCAGTCATTCAATTTTATCATGAGCAAGAGCAATGATATGATAAGTTACAATTCATTCATTTTCCTCAGATAATTTCGCTTAAAAAAATTAAATTAGACAATTGTACAGACATCACACACTCAAATAAACCCATCAAACAGTTGACATGAAACATTATATCACATTATCACATAATCCTCTTATTTAGATCTTAACTGGCAGCATAGATTTTGGTTTAACATCATTTTTTATTTTGTCTTTTTATACCACATCAAAAAAGTGTCGTACCATGCTATCTTGCTGTCCTTTTTTCCAAGCACAACCTCAGCTATATTGATCTGACAATTCTACTTCTTCATATTGATATTCATATTGTACTGTTTTACCATACTGAACACAAATGCTTACAAAAACCCATAGTACATGGAATAAATACAAAATACATGACAAACAGCAACAGAGATATTGACCTAAACGGAGTGTCCGTGCCATCCCATTTTGCCTACTCTTACACATGAATAAATGTATTTAAAATGTATATTATCATATCTCTAGTTTTAGTTGGTCTGTCAATTCTAAACAAAAAGTGGCACAGAGTCTAAAGTCAGCACCCTCAAGCCAAGATGACCTTTGCTTTTTATCCTGTGAGGTGTATGTGTATGTTGATCACACAGGTGCGATAAGTGACTCTTTAGTGTTTAAATCATACAGTGTCCATTCTCAACAGGGAACATTCATATTAGAAACTTTCAAAACGAAGACTTCGTTTTCCCCTTTGTTTGGTGACGTCACTGAAACTGTTCCTACGCAGAGAGTCACGGAGCCCTCCTCTGCTTTGTATGTCGTGTGTGGATTTGTGGGGGTTGCACAGTTCACAGTTCAGTCCTGCAGAGTGTTATGGCCCATTAGACAGATCCTGTAGTCAACACACACCCAATCATCCCCAAACCCATCATTAACATAGATGTTGGACAGCTCGCTCTCAGTTCTCCCCAAACCAGGAGTTCTGCTTTCTCCACTCCAGCTGGTGTGTCTGTTTGTAGGTTGCAATTGGGTCCTGTTTTGGCCTTCCGCACCACATGTTTTTGTAATTGCTACCACAGACTGAAGTGTGGTGAAACTAAGGTACTACTCAGCGTCTGGACCCTAGACATCTTCTTGTAGAAATTCTTCTTTGTTTGTCTTTGTTCATTAGCTGAAATAACTTGGCCTCGTAAAGTTGAAAAGTAGAGTGCTTCAATGACACGTTTGCCCGTTTTTCCCATAAAGCGAAAAGGTTCACGAGCTGATCTCCCAGTAGTAGTTATAAAAAGCAGGACTGGGCTTGATTGACACTTGCAAAGTGTCACTCAGCGAGGCCACAGGGTTGTTAGAGCAGCCCATAACCAACCATATATCACAGCACCCTCCCGCTTTAAGAGCATATGGAAGCTGTTGGGATGTGATCCCTTAGTATGATGAGGATTGTGGCTTTTCGGTGAACAACACGTCTCATGGAGTCAGCTTTACAAGTAGCTGGCACACGCCTCCAGATCCAGATATCCTCCACAGAGTGCCCCAGCATGCAGTTCTTTAGAAGCTGAATGTGGAAGTTTGGGGAGGCATGGCGTGTATGGCGTGGCTAAACGTAATGTACATAGTGTCATGGGTCAGCTGTAGGTTAACAAAATCCCCCCCACAGAGCTGAGCTGGCTGAGGAGAAGAAAAAGCTCCAACTTCTATAAGAAGTTTGTATCTGTCATCATCTCCGTTCCTTGATTTAGAAGTGTACGTTAAGAGCAGTTGGTTTGTAGCAGCACAGTTGGCCTTATGGCAAGTCTACAATGAAACTAGAAGTGGCAACCATGTGGGGATCACATGCTGGAACGAGATTATCACTCACTGGAAATGAGTTGCTTTGGGAGGCAATTGTATTAACTGCTCAATAGACCACTTCTTATTTGTTCAGTGTACGGCAGGCCCAGGATGAAAGGCGAATCGTCTTAGCTTGTCATTCCCTGCTGCCTCCCACAATCTGAAGCACTTGACCTATTTCACCAGATCTGTCAGTGTCTGTGGTGACTAAAGAGAGGCTCCTGCTGTTATCACAGGAGGTTTAACAGCCTACATATTCAGTCTCCAGAGCTTTGACGTTTGTCTATGATTTTTCGGAATTTCCTTCAGAAATTGTTTTAACTAAATCAAAGTGTTTGCCAGTTCACAAGCACTGCATCCATGAGCGTTTAAATACAAACATTTGCCCTCTAGAATTAACACTGTTGGTATGACCATACGTGCTAGAATAAGTGCCTGAATGGCCCCATTACAACGTACCAATCAGAGGTACAGTATGTTATTGCAGCCATAATTTATAATACTTAATTCCTGTCTCTCAGTTACAGGGTCTGAAAGGGCCTTTAGTTTGGCTTTTTGACAAAATCTGCTAAATTCTGAACGTCAGAGCAGCTCCCAGCTTCTAAATCTCATAATGGCACATAATGGGGTCAGCCTTTTGGGAGTCCATCAGTCCATGAAAAATTATTGCAATTATGCTTTCATTATCAGTATTACTTTCAAAAAGTTGTTGGCCGGTTGACTTTTTTAAAGCAAAGAGATTTCTCTGAATATTTATTGTAAGCTCCGGCAGATATTGGTTTCAAATTGCCCCTCGGTGACAGAATGGACTGTAAAGATTTGATGGGTTGTGTTAGTGTGTGTCACAGAGAGAGGTAGGATACACTCTGGTGGATTGTAATGGAATGAGAATGAGCTCTATGTTGGAAATGAGAGTGATGCGTGGAGGGGTGGAGGGTGAGATTGCAATTTTCCCTAGAGATAATGCAAACTTAAGCTTGTAACAACTGTGTCCCACTGCAGAAAATATGAGCAATACTGAGCTGAATAGAGACCACGGGGTTACTTTAATATAAGCACAGAATTTACTGTGATCGCTGCAAATTCAAGAATTAACTTCACAGAACTAACTTTTTACCAAGTGAACACTATTTGTCAGATGGATGCTGTTACCAACAGCTGTCAGGCATTTGTTTTGAGATGTTACTCAGGCAGGAAAGTCCTCCTTAAACACTCCTTATCGGCTAAATAAAATACACAGACCTCACACTCAGACCAAAATGTTTCCATATTAATTAATAATAAGAATAATTATTTAATTACTGATTCATCGAAAACAGCATGTTTGTTTGGAAGGTTCGGTGCTGCCAAAAACAATCTAACCGTTTCCTCTTTTCAGATGACTGGATCTGGACACAGTCTCCCAAAACTTTGGCCAGTCTGTCTCGGTCGTAATTAAGGCCGAGGCGGTAATGCCAGGAATGTTTGCCATTTCTCCTCTTCAATTTCCAATGGATTCTCATTTTATTATTTCTCTTGCAAAGTAATAATTGCTGCACATATTTGTGAAATGGATGGAATGCGAGGCAATTAGTTTTAATGATGTGCAAGACAAATCTGCATGACAGCAATTACCACGACAATGTGCTCAACAGCCCAGAGGCAGGGCCCAGAGACAACACAGACAGGCAGTGGAACTGTATGCCCCGGCCAGAACAGGCTTCATGTCACTGACCTGTCCTCTCTATTGTCAGCACAGGCGACATGTTTGTCTGGTGTCAATTTTGAAGCTCAAAACGGGTCACACGTCACACGATTGAGTACATAACCTGTGGTAAGCCAGCTGTGAACTTTCATTTACTAGGTTATTTTTCTGCCCAGTGCCGTTTCTGGTTTCGGATCAGAGAGTTTATTCAAAGAACGCACTTTTTACACATTACCTAGTCCTCCCCCTTCAGTGAAATGTCCCTGGAATCAGTGGACTATTTGATCCACCGCTTCAACCCCAAAAGCTGAGTTTAAACAGACTCCGGACAAGGCGGTGGCACCCAGCCAGCTTGTGCTTTAGTTAGATGATGTAGTTAAGTCTCCAAACGGAGTTCAGGCAATTTCTGTTTTATCCCATGATGGAAAATTCGGATCACATACCAAGTTATACAAATCCACAACCACATTTCACTAAATGTGTACACTTCATCAAAAAGAAGGGCAGCATTTTCTTCAGAGTGTAGAATGCTTGAATGAATTAGGTGGTTTAAATAAAATTTGCTCCACCACAAAGCTGAAGGGAGTGGTGATTGTCTGATATTTAATATTCCATTTGTTGGTTTGTCTCTACCTCAAGGTGACGATGCCTAATGCAGCGGTCTTTTAATTTAACATGTGTCCAGATCTGTGAAAACAAAAACACAGAGCTTGATTTTGGCTTGCTTTGTGGGAACTTCTGCGGAAACTTGGTGACTGCACTGCTCTGTCAAATGTCCTTCTCACTTAAGTTTGCAGCCCATGTCATCAGCCTTTTCTGGGACCAGCGTGCTTTAACTCAAGGCTTAAAAAAACAAAAAACAAAAAAAACCAAAACATAAAGTCATCCCAGAGTCTGAGCTGTAGCGCAATAACAGGAAGCCTGCAGCAGGTAGTGCAAGTTTCGCACCCGGTGGGGGCCCTTCTCCGCTGCCAGCACTCCTCATTGCCAAGAGCTGTGGCAGTGTTCCCGCCTGTGATCTGTCAGTGTCCACAGCATCTGTGTCAATAACATTCCATAGCCCTGTTGACAGAGCGCGGCAGTTTGCTTTAGCCACCGCGAACCAGCGGCCTGATTTACTGGCTGAGGACAACGCAATAAATCCTTAAGTGCTGTCTACTACATACATTTGTGTCACAAGATCGAGAGTGTGTTTACTTTAAACTGTCTGCCGCTGGGCTCGTGGTGCTTCAAATATCTGGAGTGTGATGGGAGGATGTGGGGGCGGACTAGGAGGGTGACACAGATTATTTTTCCATGACCAAGTAATGACCTCAACGCTGTGTGTTTGCAGACTGTTGATAAATATTACACACACATTCATCACTTTTATGTACAGTAAGCCCCCTCAGATTTTATTTGTTTTTCAAAGAAAAAGGATACAGCTCTGCTGCTCCCTCTCTTTGATGAGGTGTCAGCTATTTGCAGTTGACCATCTACAACTAGTTTTTCCCATTCGCTCATTCATTTATGACCTCTTACTCTTATTAGTATTTTATAGCTGCCCGTGTTAACAGTGAAAGCACACACTGGACCCCTGATCAGTGACCAGGACATTTGAAGGAAATAACTCCATATGGAAATTTGGGCAGCACTAAACTGAACCATGAACCTGAAATGTGGGCTTTACCTTAGTGAGAAATTGGATAAAGATTTAATGTAAGTGAGCATACACATTTAGCCTAAACTGGGCAGTTTAGGGCTCAAGAGAAATTGAACATGACAGCCCCTCCAGGCTCTCTGCTGAATGAAAAGGACAGAAAGAGCTGAGAAGTGAAACTAATGGCCCCTTGCTTCAACCAATTTAAAGTGAGCCTCAGTGTTGAGATCAGGGAAAACCATTTCTGCTACTGCTCCTTCATACAAATGGGGGGACAAATGTTCTAACATGACCTGCTGAAAACTTGATATCCATCTGTGCTCTCTCTTCAGCTGACTGCCAGCCCCCCTGCCAGAACCGTGGCTCCTGCAGCCGGCCACATACCTGTGTGTGTCGCTCAGGCTTCCAAGGGCCCCGCTGCGAGGAGGTGGCTCCAGAGCAGGTGTACATCCGCGACAGGGGCGGTCTGCGGCGTGTTCAACCTGGTACCAATCCCTTCCAGAGAGACCAACCGCGGAGACGGCCCTCAGAGAGGGTTATCGACACCATCAGGCTCCAGACCCCGCGACCTGCCACCACCAGACAGGCTCCTCACACTGTGTAAGTGCTGCAGCTGAGCTTCTCTGTCTCTTATTATAGCCTGAAAGAGCCTCAGGTCTGCCAAATGAGGATGGGTCAAAAAATAAGAGCTCTTATCTGTGGCAAAGCAACACCACCAAAGGTGTGTGGTGAGGTGTGCTGCTTTTACTTCCTGTAGGGACATTTTGCTAACTACAGCAACTGCGCAGCTTACTGCTAGTACCAGGAAAATGCTCATACATACTTATACAATAGTTTAACCCTCCATTTTATCAATACTCTTTATTTCCCACTGTCATTAGTTCTTAGAATTGTGGTGTACATTTTTGCAAATAGACTTACTGAAAAAACTGAGAGGTAGCTTGTCAGTTAAGCATTGCTGCCATTTTAACTGTCAAGGTAAGTTAGCTTGTAACTACTAGGACAGTATAGTCACACATTTTACCAAAAAGCTGTATTTTTAACATCAACAATTAACTGCCAGCAAACGTTTTCTTTTTTCCAGCAAAGGGCAGTTAAATACATTTTGTAAGAGCAACAGAGCTATTAGCCTTAGCTATTATGCTAGCTTCCCCTAGCCTATTTTTTACTAAATGTCAGTACTTTCAAGATGGTTTGATTTTAGTCCCTGGCGACAATGCATGTGTCAAATTTGAAGATAACGTGGTAAAAAAACACAGATGGCACCCATTCCATTGGAATTAGCTTTGTTTTAATTATATTAAACTTCAGAATTATCAAAATGATGTGAACTAGAAAAGCTCGAAAAACATGAGGGTCATATCTTATCCACAGTTCTGTACCAAACTATACGTCCTTATTTCAGCATGTAGTATGAAATTTCAGACTTCTGTTTTGATCATTTTGTTTGGCTTAAGGATTTGGAGAATGTATATTGTCATATTTTGTGTTTTTGTCCACAGAGAGATATTTGTTTCACCTGCTGGTTTACAGGAAGCTTGACAGAAAACAAATACACTACGCTATTAGAATCTGCTAAAGAGCTCTTGAACTAACAGTAGCTCATTATACTCCTGTTCAGTGTTGGTGGTGTTTGTCTTTGCAATAATTCGAACCAGATGAATGAGTTCATAAGTTAAATCTTGAGTACACTCTAAGTAAAACAAATGCTAATTGAGGAAAGTACGCATTAGCTGCCATTTTCTGCCATGCTTGAAAAAGTATTAAAGAACATCTGCAAAATGTTGGAAAATATGACATGATTTACTGGACAGAAGCTATTTGCTATGGAAATGTAGCAGTAAGATATATATTTTTTCAGTCCACGACTATGAAAATGTCAGTTTGTTTTCCTTGATTAAATGGAATAACTGTGACTACAATATATGTAATAGATCAGATGAAGGCTTCCTTCATTGTAATTAGCAATTTTTTGTAATCAGACACGTCTAATAGTTTTGTTTGCTTTAACAGCTTCCTATTTAAGTTCCAGCTTTCTCAAAAATAGCGTTTTGCCTTGATTCATCCCTTTACCATGGCCATAGAACCATATTCACGTTAAAGGATGTTGAGGGAGTAATTGTTTTCTGCAAATTTTCTGATGGGCAGTTATTGCTTATCTTGTCAAATTGTGCTGCATTTTGGACTCTGGCCTGGTGCTTTTCCGATCCGCTCACGTTCAGTTAAAGTGTTACAATTTCTTTGGGTATTGAGGTCATTCTTCAATTTTACCCAGTTTGTCAATGGGTAATTTATCTCCACCAAACCACTTATACATTATCAATTACATCTGACATTGGTGGTGCCTTTCATGCAAATTGTGACGGCCTTGTGTCATTTTGTGCTTTAGCTCGTGTTATGGAATAATACGGAACTATCCACATGTGTGGTAGCTCAATGAAACTAAATGTTTTGGCGGATTGTTCGTAAAATAGTTTTAATGCATCCTCATTCCCAAAAGAATTATTTTGGAGTCATAGTAAATCTTCCAATTAATACAAGACCTCTGAAGCCTGCACAGTTGCTATGCATATGTTTTCTTTGTTCTTGACTCACAGGACATTTTTCTGTTCTGACTCACACATCTGGGCCAAATAGAAAGAGACATGGCTGCAGGTTCAACATTGTAAGAAGCAGACAGTGTTCCTGAGTCACAATTACTCCCACTATGACTGTGTCAACTTTTAATATAGCTGTGTAAGTTGACTAACTATTTTGTCAAGTTCAAGATTAGCCATTTCCCGCTGCTCTAGGGCAAAATTTCCAGGCATCTAGCTCAGACTAATCTAATTATTTCTTGTTGGAACCAAAGGATTTTTATGAAATATGGCAGAAGGACAGGATAAAAGCTGCCAATATGAAAATGTTTTCATTTGAATACTTCACTCTTGCTCATTGGCACTCCAAACAAAAGTTTGAACATTTGTGTGATTCAGGTTTAAATCTTCAGCCGCCGTGAACTGCTGCAAATATTCTGCACTTACTTGGCCCGGAATGTCTTTTAGGGGTGGGAACAATGTTCCTTTTGGAGGAGCTGTGGATGCAATTCTTGGTTTCATATATCAGTCTGAGGTTCCACTGTTGGCAAAGCCAGGAAAGCACGAGCAATGTGAGGTCACAGAGAGTGAGAGTCAGACAGGGAGACACCAGTGCCAAAGCTCAATTAAGGAGAAAGAAGAGACGGTGGGAGGACATATGCTCGTGTTCTGATAGATGTTGGTCTTGCTCCCATTCAGGGAGCAACAGCAACTTCATGCATGCAGGACTCAGCCAGTCTCTCCCAGCCTTTATTTTTCCCTACCAGTAAAGGTTTGTGATACTATATATGTCTCTCTTGAAATGGACTTAACTTGTTATATCAGCAGCACCCTGTTACTGACCTTGCCTGTCAAATGGCGCCAAGAAGAAGAAATAGTGTAAAGAAGGAATGAGACTGACAAAGAGAAAGAAAGAACAAAAACAATGATGATAAGGAAAAATGTCAATTAGAAAGTTAGAATATAATTATTTTATCTTAGCAAAGGTAAAAGTGTCTGTTAGGTTTGAATTCTAGAATATAGTTTAAATGAGTTAAAGTTGTGCTTTCCAGTACTGCCTCTTAGCTTTACTTCTTAAAGTCCTGTCAGCTCTGGTTCACAGCAAGGAAACCCCACTGTGCGCACATGTCAGAAGGCGGCAGACAGGGAAAGTGTATGGTTTGTGGTGAATTTTAAGAGATTTGTCAATGACTCAGTGAAGACGGTGCTTACCTTGTGGTAAACCACTGACTGTTTTGATTAGCCACTGAGCAACTGAGGGATTTTGTGGTCTGGTTAGTCTGTTAGAGGTGTTTTTACTAAATTGCCTATTCTATAACTGAAGAAGATTTCAAAATTAGTTTTTGTGATTATGAGCAAAAGGAAAGCTATGTTAATATTTCATTGAAGTTTCTATCTTTGAAATTACCTTTTTGGGTTCTGTGAGATGCATCATATCCTTACAACATCATGGTCTTTTAGTTGACTCTCATTCTCATCACAGCTCATAGCATTCTGTGGTTTTGTCATGCGCCATTTGGACACTGCAACTGATGCGCTAAGCCTTCCCTGACACACAGGAACAACAGGCCCTTTAACATCTTACTGGCACATTAAATCTTCCCATTAGCATCCTGGGCCGACGTGCTTTACCATGATGCACAAGGCCTAGCTTTAGGTTTAGCTTTCAAACAAGAAACAGACTTGATATCCTTGATGAAAGTTTGGCATGTGACCCTGGACAGCCTCAATTTCCCCCCTTGTTTGCACTTTTTCGCTTTGGATGGTACATCACACTACAGTATGACATCAGCACAGTTAAATTAAATCCTCGCCATCTTTATCTGACACCAATTGGTGACTATTGCATCTGATCTCACACACAAAGAATACAGAATTTTGAAGTTTTAAAGTGCCAAAACAAAACATAAAATTAGCGCTTTTAAACCAGTATGGGAGCCATTACTTTGAGGTGCTCAGGTGGTATGTGTTCTCTCCTCACAAATCTTGTCTTGTTTTCTCCATCACTACTAGCCACATTATGGTGACAAATCTGCCCAATCAGAGAGTTAAGATGGAAACTCAGATAGAATTTCTTTTTCAAAACCCCACTACAACCATGTTGTCAGCCATGGTTGGGTACAGCTGCCTTGTAAAATGTTATTTGAAATATTGCAGTTTTATATGTATTCCCACTGCATGAGTCATCCACATTTATGAGAATGAAAGTACTTTAGGGATGGAAAAAAAAATATAGCAGCCCTCTTCTTGTTTTCCTCTCTCCAGTCTTCTACCTCTCATTTAACCATTTTATCTGCGTTGCAAATCACCCAGTTGCCTGTTCTGCTGGATTAAAATTCAAAATATTTACATCCTACATGCAGCTGGAAACAAATCCTTTTCCCCCTTCATGTCCTGTGCTTTCTTTGCTGTGGAACAATTGTGTCTCACTATAACCCATCATTTCCCATGTTCACTGAGCTCAACAGTAATGCACCTGTCAGCACAACATCATGTACATCACAGCTAGCCTGTCAGCTCCCGGTATGTAGGTCAGGGCCAGTGGTGACTGGCCTGGCTCAGCTTGAGCTGTGAAAATGCATAGAGTACCTATTCAGTGCCTCCCTACATATCGACTCCATACCCCAACTTTTGTCTGACATTAGTCCCCCTGCAGGAAACCGAAGGGCAGAGCAGGAAGTGTGTGCGGTTTTCAGGTCATCCCTCCAAAGGTCGTCTTTCTCTGGCCTGTTGCATCTGTTAATCAGACTTGGACAGCACCTACCTGGATAACAGAACTGTGAAGTCAAGTTGTCTTGGGAATAGATCATGTAATGATTCATCTTCACAAGCACGATTATGAATCATTGTCAACAGAGTATTATGGAAAAAGTGATTCATCTAGTCTTACAAGTTAAAAGTTGCATTTAGAGCTGTAATTTATTTAGAGCTGTTATTTTAAAGCAAAAAGGTAGAATTCATTGATGCCTTGCTGAGTAATTCATAGAAATGTAATGAAACTGCATCACTTACAAAAAAACAATCAAAACTACTAATTTTCATTGATGTCTATTCAAAACCACATCCAGTGAAAATAATAGTTAACATCATGGCTGAGAATTTGTGTTTTCCTTCTGCAATTGACAATGACAGTCTCCCATGTGTTTTATGTAAAACACCTAAAGATCCAATCCTGATGACTTGTTGGGGTTTGGGTTAACGTTGCAAAAACGAAACTCACCATTCTAATGCATCACCTAGTGGGCGACCTCATACTTTGTAGAAGTAGCTCCTCCTCTTTTTCTTGGAATCCATGTCTGGATCAAACATGTATGGCTGAATTACTCCAGCGTTAGAACTTGCCACTATGCAGTGTACAGTATACTAGTTCAAAAATCAAAACATAGCAGAGCAGGTAAGCTCCAGCCTGCTCTGATTGCAGGCGGGGGCAGAGCAGTGAGCATAGACAGGAAGGGTGTCACCTCAACCCTGTAACCTTAGCTGTGTTGAGCCTTTAAATCTTGAACAAAGTTTTCTTGTTAGCTCAGAATTTTCCATAAGTGTTGTCACTTAAATGGAGTACTGGACATTAAACTATTTTTAGATGATTACTGTGTAAATGTTTTAAGTCACTTTCAACTACTTCGTCATTTTAGTCATTGTCTGCTTTAAGTTAATTGCTGCTCAGTTTAGTCTTCAGCACCCCAGAAATCCTGTGTTATTTCCCTTTCAAAAGCTTTGAAATAAATCTTGAACTGTGGTGTCATTTTGAAAACACCAATAAAGGCCTTCTTTGATTTTTCTTTTTTCAATCCTGTTTTGAAAAAGTTAGTGTGGTAAGAATAATTGTTAATTATCCATTAGCAATTCTACAATTCTTCTGCCTTGGTTGTGTCTGACAACCAATCAGAGACTCTCCTCCTTACCTCCCAACACCCAGATCACAATATTAGGGTGTTGATAAAAATTGACGTACAACTTGAAATTCTGTGCAATATAAAATATGATCTGATTGTTATAATCTTTGTTGTGATGCAAGAAGATACAACAGTCTGATAGTTAAGGCATTCAGAAAATCTGTCACTATTACTAGGGAATAACAATATTTAAACAATTCATGACTAAAAATCAATGCTGAACTCATTACCATTACCATTTCCAATACCAACTTACATCAAATTCAATTTCATTGTCAATGGCTTGTGTTTAATAACAATGTCATCCCTTACCTATGATGTCTAACAAAAATAATTTCAAATGACTTCTACACATTGTGGTAAGTCTACCCTACAGAGAGAAATTTGGATCAGTTTATCCCAATTAATCACAGCTAGTTCTTCATTGGAAATTTTTCAAATTTAACCCAACCAATGTCATGGCCCTTTTCTGAATGTAATTGCTCTGCAGAATTTTGCAAAGTGCTGTTTGCCTCAGGAAATTACAAATGGGGTCACACCCCGCAACAAATTGAGATGTTGAAGAAGAACAAAAAACACCCTGTAACCAGGAGCAGAGAGTTATGCACACGGCCTTCTCTACATTAACTGCAAAGCTTATCTTAGCCCCACCATTTGCCTGGTGACTAACAGGACTGGCGGTTATATGGCATGTTGACTCAAGGCTTTGCGCACAGCCACACAGCAGTTTTTTAGAGGAAACTGTGGTTATAGTGGGAGTTCTCCATGTTAATCATGGATCACTGGTTGCTTTCACTCCCTCTGCAGACAAACCACACCACCAGCGCTGATGGGAGCCACTGTCAAAATCTACTGGGTGACCTCAGCACCTGTATGAAAATATTGTTCTACTATCATTACTACCAACGTTCTTGGTAGTAATTATCGCCGAAGAGTCCGAGGTATTAAATGTAACAGAAATGTCAAGTGTGAATAAACTATGATCATGAATGTGGAAAAGACAGAGTGGAAGTTCACTTTACTCAACATAACTCAACTGAGAAGATAATAAATTAAAAGGCAGACCAAATCCCACACCAGCTTTCCATCTCATTATACTCTTGATGCCTTTGACTTTGATCAAATGCCTCAGTGTTCTTAAGAGTCAAATCAAAACATTTCACCTGTGAAAGTGTTCCTTTTGTACCACCTGGCATTCTGATTTGCTGCTCATAGAGAACATGTACAGATTCATCCTCTTGTCTTCCGTTTTCTGGTTGGAGGCCCACAGAAGTTGGGCAAAAGCAGAAGACACAGGTAAAACACCGGGTATTTCCCAGAGGTTTTATGTGCTGGTCTCTTCTGACAAGGGCCTTATCTGACTTCTCAACCAAGCATTTGAAATGTAATTTATATATTCAGGTAGGTAGACATAAAATGAGTTTAAAAAGGGTTAAGTCAGCTGGCTTTCCACTCGTGGATTGCAGGCATGTTTGTCTTGCGTGCTGCCTCTACAAACTTTACCTTTGCCCTGACCCTGTTCCCTGGTGAGCATTTTCATTTGTGATATGAATAGGATAGGGCTTTCTGGAGCGTGGCTGCAATCGTTTTGTGATGTTGAGTGGTGGGGGGGACATTGTGTATCTCTGCTACTGTCCTTTTAACAACCAAAAAGTGCATACTCAGCTGTAGAGGCCACCCTTTCCTCAGGTGAACTCTACATGCTACAAAACTTTGCGTTAATATACGGTAGAAATCACCTAGACTGATTTAGCATATGTTGGTAGTCTTTGTAAAATGTCTGATTTAAACTGTAAATTCTGAATGTGAACAAGCGCCTCAAATGATTATACTGACCAGTCCAAGGCATTAGGAGTTGGTGTGTTTCATTGGCCAAACACAGAGCCAAATGAGCCTCATGAGTGTATGGCTTCCTGCTAGACCAGTGGGAACAAAAGACCATAGAGAACCCAGGACTCAGTGTGGGACTGATATGTCTGTCTCTCCCTTCACTCTAACTCTCCAATGTCCTATCTGAAACACACTGTCTTAGCTGCACAGCCAGCGGGTGAGGTGTTTGTGGCCAAATCCTTCCTGTCAAGTAGGCCTGTGCAGATGCAGCTGTTGGAGGGACAAATACTGTATTGCCATTAGAAAAAGACGGGAGCCTATCCCAGAATGCTCAAGCCTCTAGCTATAGAACTGAGGCAGATGGAGACAACATCAATCAGGCTCATCTCTCAGGCATGGCGTCGAAAACATAAATTAGCAGTATAACTGTGCATGGAACCTTTCGATTCAGTTTAATGCCAGGATGTAGGGTTTCTATATAGACACGAACCCAAACATAAACATGGGTATGGATCTTGCTCAAGTCTCATACCAAAATGATGGTAGCGTTTGCAGATATTAAAACTCAACCTTGTATTGGTTTTCTTCATGGGAATGTTTTTCTTGTGTGAACCTCTGGCTGTAGAGTTTCATTTTAAGCCAATGTTAAAGGCTCATTAGAGACCTTATGTGGCTTCTGACATATGATACTGACCAGCATAGGCATAGTTTCAGTCAGCATTTTGTAAAGACTCTTCCTGCTGTCCTGGCTTGTGGCATTTTACTAAGTGAATGATCAGAGCAACTACAATAAACTGGAGGGTTTTGAATAGCCTCTCAGCTTATCACGTCTCTATGTATTTTGATTCTGGCTCCTGAACCGCAGCAACCACACTTCTTTTTGTAGTCCTTAGATATCAAAATCCCCATTATAAGAACACTGAGGTGAAAACAGACAGATTGACACTTCTCACGGCCCCCTGGAGATAATAAATGAACAGTTTAATGAATAGCTTTTGGCCTGTGATTGAGTGTCATATGTTTTTACATGTAGTGCCCGAAAATCCGCAACGAAGAGAATATTTATTTCTAAGCAGGCAGTGGGAGAAGTTATAACTAGGAAATTAACGGGAACTTCATTTCAACTAGATTTTTCTGTGTAGCAATTTTCTGGATCCATATGATAGTCTTTGCTAGATAAATTTCTGAATAACCTTTGGTGTTTTCGGCCCTGCTCTAGGGCCAGTTCTTGCTACATTATAAAGCTCAACCCCAAGGGCTGGGGGGAAAAAGCTTTCTGAATCAATCCAAACCCACTCTAATTAATTTTACCAAGGCTCTGGCTACTACTAACGGGATTCCTGGAAGGCCGTCCAGACAGAGAAGGAACATGATTTAATCCAGCCTCTGTGGCTGGTGCGATAAGCCCTCAGACACACCCAGATTTTCACAAGGGGAAATATTCTGCCAGGACCCACAATTATCCAAGTCATAATGACTGGCGATGTTATCAGAGAGACTGGGAACTTAATTGCTCACCGATGTTTGGCCTTATGTGGCCACGTGTTTGAGAAGAAGTTGTGTCAGGAGAAAGGAGTTTGTCATTAAGGTGCTGCACATGTTTCTGTGACTAGGTGTTTTCCTGTTATTAATAACATGGGACCCACTGGACTACTGGCAATGTTTAATTATGTTCCCATGCAGCATGCAACCAACATTTCATGATTTCTAAAAATGTTTCTGTGCATTCTTAATGTTTTCTCTACACTTGGTAATTATTTTATATGTTCAATTCAGATGTATGCAAGAATAAAATCTTTTTGTATGTTGTCTCTGATTTCAAGCATTAATAGCTTTAGTACTAATGAGCACTAGTTAGCTTTATATATAATGCAGTCTATTCAAAGAAATAATTCATCATTTTCTAAAATACATTTGCTGCTTCTAGCTTGGCATAATGACTAGAGAGATAGGAAAACAGCTAACCTACCAGCTATACATCTCACTAGTCTGTGCAGACCACATCCAGTAAGCAGGAGACAACCTAATTTCCCAGGAAGTCATACCCGTTTGTGTATGGATCAAAAGAGGCGAGATATAATGTATTCATTACTGGACTTTTTCAATCCTGGTAGGCAGATTTGGATTAAAAGCCAGGCGAGCTCTTCTTCCCTGTTCCCAGTCTGTATCTCAGAAAAGAAATTCTGAAATCTGAACCTGACCTTTCAACAAAGACATCAAGAGTTTTTCATGATGCAGTGCAGAGATGAAACGCAAAGTTCATTCTTATCTTCCAAAACAAGCTTTTAGAATAGCCAGTGGAGGTTAAGCCATTTACTATCAGAGATTAAATATTTACAAAAAACTGTAATTAAGGGTTAGGGTTTGATATATCAGAGGCCGGTGTCAAGTTATTTTTGACTTTCTGTTGAATGCCATTGCATGAGCATGTTGCTATGAGGAACAGAGAACAACATCTCTGAAATCAAATAAAAAAGACTTAAAATATCCAATTGGTAAATTATTTCTTATCAAATATCTGATATAAAAACTCACATTGTGTTAAATTAAATTCTGAAACAAAAAATGCTTGGAATTGGAGTCCAAGTGAGCCTACGATCAGTATCTTCATTGCTAATCTTAAATGTTTTTTATTTTCATAACTACACCAGCCATTGTCTTGGATGTCATTACACTTTTGGGCTTTTAATAGCAGAACATGAAGAAGAGTGACGTTTTTCTGTGAGAGTCTTTGCTAAAGTTCTTGAATATGACCTCCTTGGACTAGTTTCAACAGTGCACTCTCTTTCCTTGTCTGCAACCTTTAGGCTGTAAAATGTGGAGGACCAACTTTTGTTGGGCCCACTAGGAAACATATTCTCTTGACATTCCCAAAATCACTTTGGAATTTAGATTCAAGGGCAGAAAGACGAAACCTCTGTACATTTTCCAGTGTGTCACATTTTAGTGCCAACCTGAGTATAACATTTTTAAAAAGTCACTCGGCAGCATGTTGGCAACCTGCATCTCTCAACTGTTATTTCACCCAGTGGTGGTGAACAGTTTGAATTGGAATAAGGCCAATAAACATTGTTGTCTCCATAAACCAACAGTACTCTTTCTAGCTCACAGTTTTCCCACTTTGACTGCAAAAGTGTCCCAGATTAATTAATTCATTAACTCATTAATCTTTGTTTCATTTGTTGCAACTTGAGATGTACAAAGTTTTCATTGTTTCAGCTGCTGTTTGTACAATTTGTTAGATTTCTTCCATTGCCTTCAGTTAGACTGATGATGATGATTCCTGAGCAGAACTGAACGGATTTTGTTGAAGGATTGTTAACCTGCTGGTTCCAGAGGGTTGTTACTCTAGCAGTCATGTCCAGTCTAACATAAAGAAAACTGTGACAGGATGAAGTGACAAGGCTGGGAGCTATCGGATTGTGTGCTGTGACCCAGACTGGGCTCCTCATGCCAGACACCTCTGACTGCTGCGTTGTTTAGACAGTCTGTTCAAATCCAAATGGCTCCATCCAGCAATTCGTATCAGTCTATTTTCTGATTTAGCCATCATGAGACCACAATCTAAACCATTGAAAGTGGATATAGACTTTGGTATTGCTAAATAAATCCGAAAGAAAAATTAGGTTTGCCGGGGTAGAATTGTGCTTATCTTTAAGTGTTGAGAGGCCTGGAGAAAAAAAAACCCATTTAATATCTTAAACTTTCACATTCCTCCAACCTACATCATGAGCCCAGAAAAACTAGGTTGTCTTTCTGAAATACATTAGTTGTAATATGCTCTGTTTAATGTGGAGATTTATAGACAACTGATAATGAAAACACCTCACAGCCTCAACTGTTAGTGAATAAATCAGCTGCGGATCATATTTACTGTTCAGGGCTTCATGGCTTCACATATACACTCTTCTGGCTTCGCCATGTAGAGTTGTCAATGGAGTTGGCTAAGGATCTGAGTCACTGCATGTGTATGCATGTACTTGTGAATATGTGTGGGTGAACAGGAGCATCAGATAAATCTAGAATTTCCCTGTCATGTACTGTGTGGAATCTCTGCCATCATTGTGATTTGCAGTTTCCTCAAATGTAATGGGGTTTTGTTCGAATCGGTGTGCATGCATATAAAAGAAATGAAAATGGTCGGTGAAACTGGACAGTAACAATGCTGTCATGTCTCGGTTGGAGCCACCTTTGCCTTTAGATAAACTGCACATTGATGAGGTGTTTGGGATGAGATTTTCCAGTATCTAAGCACTCAAGGCTCTGGATGTTGTAGGGCTGTCCGGCTTGAAATGCCTCTGCAACATTGTATGGACATCAGTTCCTCTGCAGAGGCAGACTGAGGTGGTGGTTACTCTTTTCAAGAAGGAGGACCATTCAGTGTGTTCCAGCTATAGGGGGATCAAACTACTCAGCCTCCCTGGGAAGGTTTACTCCAGGGTGCTGCAGAGAAGAATGCAGCTGTTAGTCAACCCCTAAATTCAAGAGGAACAATTTTTCGTCCTGGTTGTGGAACCCCAGGACCAGCTCTATACTCTCACAAAGGTACTGAAAGAAGCATGGGAGTCCCATCAGTCTACAGGTAAAAAAGTGGGGTGGGGGGGGGGGGGGGGGGTGCTCCAGGATGGGGTAGATGGCTTGTTCTCTGTATTTTCATAGCAAGAACTCAGTTCAAATTGCCTCAGTAAGTCAGACATTTTTCTAGTTTGGGTTGGACTTGAGTTGCCCTTTGTTATCAGTTCTGTTCATAATTTTCATGGACAGAATTTCTAAGTGCAGCCAAATAGTGGAGCCTGTCAGCTTCAGGAATTGTAGTCCTACTGGCATGGTCTTAGTTTCATTAAACAGTGACCTCCAACTTGCACTGGAATGTTGTGTAGCTGAGTGTAAAGTGAGTTTGAGATCTGGGTAGTGACCGAAAGAAGAAGATTGCAAATACAAGCAGCTGAAAAGAGTTTTCTCTACAGGGTGGTTGGGCTCAGCATTAGAGATGGTGTGAAGAGCTCAGACATCTGGGAGGAGTTCAGACTCCTCCTTATTGAGAGGACCTAGTTAAGGTGGTTTGGGCATCTGGTAAGGACGCCTCCCTGGGGTATGGGCAAGCCTATTGGGGAGGAGGCCCCAGGCAGACACATTGCACACTGGAGATTACATCTGTTGGCTAGCATGGGAGTTGGTGGAAATGGTCGTAGAGAGGAGTGTCTTGGCGTCCCTGCTGAGACTGCTGCCGTTGCGACCTGGACCCGGGTAAGCAGATGAAGATGAGATGAGGACTGATTGTGTTGCTCTTTGATTGTATTTATTAAACAAATTTTCTAATCATGAAATAATTCATGCCATGTACTAAACCCAGCAAAGCCTGACACAGTATGCAAACAAATCTCCGTATTTTAATCTGAGCAATGAAACATTATTTGGCTTCATGTTCTCAAGAATATGTGTCACCGTAATGTTGTTTTTTTGGCCACTGAAACTGTTTTCATTTAAAAGCATTGTTTGATATTTTTTTGACAATAAGCTTATAGAGTGAGATCTGACAATACTGTTAAAAATACTGCATCTATGTGTAAAGATAGAGTTAGACCCAGGCGGCGATTAGCGTAACAGCATAAAGACCGAAAGGGAATAAGGCTAGCCTAGTTTTTACCAAAATTATATTACCAATTAATTTAACACAGTTTGCACAGGCACAGCACACAACAGTAAATGTAACCTGAACCAGTAAACACCTGACAATTATTTGCTACTGGTGAAATGAGCATACTTGGTTTATGATGAAAAGCAAGTGAGTTGACAGTCTCACTGACAGAGCCAAACATCAAGCAAACAGCAAAAGACATAACTTAGCAAGCCAGATAATATTGCTTTGCAGCACAGCAAGAACTCCAGCTTGTCATCTGTCTCACAGCCTTTTAAATCACAAAGTGTTTGCCAATGACTAAACGCCATTCAGAGATTGACGTTGACTCATGTTTGGCATCTCGCACTGTGACTCTTTTCCTCTTTATAGCTTCCTCTATCAACGTCCTCATTAATCTCTTTGTGTCACGCTAGGATTACTTCGCCTCCCCCCGATTCTCATGCCCATTCTAATGCTCTCTCTGGTGCCAACATCCTTCACTGTGTCCCCTTCCGGTCTGTCTCTTGATTGTCTGAAGCTAAAAGTTAATAACGGTGAAAACATCAACACCTTGTCAACCATTGCAGAGTCATCTCGCTGCACAGCTAACAAAGCTAATATGCAGCTACATGAGGCAGCAATTGCAGGTCACTTACAAAAAATCTTTAGTATTGAGACAGCTAGCCTTGCAGAGTTTTGAGGGGAAATCAAAAAACATTATCGCCATACTGGATGAGCCATTTTCACCAACATACCTTGTCAAAAAAAACTATATATATATATATATATATATATATATATATATATATATATATATATATATATATATATATGTCGGGGAGAGGTAGTTTAGCCGAATACGATTCGGTGTGTCATCAAAATAATTTTTGACCATTTAGTTTATTTTAAGGAAAAAAATAACAATGTTGCTTTAAATTCCCTCTCAATTTGCCATAAAGAACTAGAATAATAAAGTTGCAGACACTTAAAAGCTTGTTAAGTGAGAAGAACTGTAAAGTTGGTTCATCTTGTAACAATAGCCACTTAACTTGCCACTGAATTTAAGAAAATAAAAGGTTTCAGTAAAAAGTGTACAGTATATGGAGTAGGAAGGCTTACTAAAGAATATATAATATATCAATATATTTTTTCAGTTATTTTTATTTGCCTTATTTCTGGCTTTGTACCGTAAACTCAGACCGCAGCTCTCTTATCAGTACCATCAGTTATTTAATCAAAACTGTATGGCCATTATTTGATACCCAAAACATATTTTCCATCTGTCTGTTCAAACCATGTTCCCTTTAATCTTGCCAGAGGTCTTCAAAATTGCTTTAAAGTCACCCAGAACAAGGATGGGTAATGGTTTCTCCTTGGATTGCAGAAGCCTTGATGTTCCTAACAATGACGTCAAACGTTAGGAGTGAGTGGTGTTTGCCATCACGTCCTTCTAATCTGCAGAGAAGGCAGTGGTGAGCTCATCTGGATAGGCTTAGGAAGTTGGGCAGAGTGCTTAAAGGCCAGGCGTTACTGTTAGTGAAGGAAAAACCCAATCATAATTTAGAGTAGATGGTGTCACAAGGTTAGCCACCGCCTGTGCATCCTTGCCACCTTGACACTTAAACCACTTGTTTCCTTTTGTCACATCCTATCCCAGCACCGCCCTGGAGATTCAGGATCCTGGTCAGCAGATGTCAGCTATAGGTGTTGTCTTTGCTGGCTTATTGAAAAGATGATATTAGGGAGTGCTTGCATTCAAATCAAAGGTTTGTCTCCCTATTTCCCTTCTCATTCAGTGTCCTGTTCTCCTTAGCAGCAAGAATGTGGTTTTTAACACTGTGAATGAAGAAACATGCACAGGCTTGTACAACACAGCTGCGACAAGGCGTGTTTGTGTATCTAGTGTGTGTACTAGTATGAATTTCTGTGCAGCGTGCACTCACATTTATTTGCCTATGTATGTCTATGGGTCTACAAATTGGATTCTGTGCGTGAAAGCCACATGTAATAAATGTTAATGCATGGTTTATATCTTAATTTAGGGTTTGATTACAGGCTCAATTACTTTACACAGCCACAGGTGATCTTTGTAGAACAGTTCCTCTCATCTGAGCACGAACCATCTTAGTCTTGCTCCGCTGACTGTCTGTCGGGGCAGATCAGTGAGTTCCAGATGTTTTTGGTACGGCTGAACCCTGCACTCCCAAAGCTTTTCTTAGACCCCTACAGCCAAGGTAGGCCTGTCCGCCTGTCTGTCTGAGAGGCACGCGCCTCCCCCAGGCGTTCACATGAGCTCAGCTTCCAGGTCATGCAATACAAGTTCAGTAATTGACCCACATCAAATGCTCACCGGTAAAAAAAAAACGTGCCCCTCGCAGCCCTGGTTGAGCTTTGTTCTTCGACCCAAGTTTTAATACTTCCTTCAGCCCAATGTAACACTCAGGATGTTGCAGACAGAACAGGGAGTTCATAATCTAGTCAAGCAGACACAATGGGTGATGGAAAGGTTTTGTATTCCTGATGGAAAGAGCTAATGTGTTTAATCACACAGTTTTCTCTGAAGCAAATGGGCCAGCCACACACACAATCTGGACCCTGTGAGTCTCAGTCCTTTTGGCTGCTTAATACTTTATTTTTGTTCACTAGTGATGAAAAACCTTCACTGGCGAATGTTCTTTAATGTAAAACAGGATCTTTCATTAATTAGTGAGGGCTGTCTGGCTTTCAGCAGATGTTAGTTATTGAAATCATAGGTGCTTAAAGAATGATATGGTGTTATTAATGTAATTAAAACAAAATTATTTCCAAATCATTGGGTCTATAAAATCAATTAAGCAAAGCAATGACCTAAGACAGCATGTTTTTCTCTCAGGAATATTTTTGTCTGTTGCACACACTGAACAAGCTTTAATTGATTTCACGGTGATGCATATATGTTGATGATGGGTGTGTCTTTAAGCATATACTGTATATACTGTATGAGTGCGACATCATCTTTTGTGTGAGGTCGTATATTTATGGTCTTCTGATGATGTGATTGACAGGACCCAAGTGAAACTGGGACCCCCTGACTCATCCCCTCAGCAGACTGCAACCTCTCGCACTGTGAAACGTTATCCATCATCCTCTGGGCCGATTACCTCCAACGCTCTGCCCAGCGGCTATGCCAACGGCCATACAAGTGAGCAGAAGAACTGGCATGGACACAGAAATGGACATAGCAATGTGCACTCTTTTAATACTCACAGGCCTGGCAGTGACAACCAGCTGCACGGACAATTCACCAATGCATTATTACCTGCAGGTAGGAACATAAAACTTAACTATCACACATCCTGTTGTGTCATCGTAAAATGGAACATTAGTCACAAGGGGAAAATAAGTTGGCAGCCTTATAGGCGGTACTTTCCTTTTCTCACTGTCCACCCACCCTACACCATCTGTGGCCTACATCAGAGCAGACAGACAGATCCATATTGACCCATAATGTGCAGCGCAGGAGTATGAGCAGTGTCTGTGTGTCCTTAAGTACTCTGATTATCTTTTCGAATCTTCGCTGTCACCTCTCTGACATGACAGGCACTGGACACTGATGCCTCTTCCCACAACAAAAAGAAATGTGGTCTTGTCTTCCCTAATTTTTACTGCCTTCACCACTTCACTGTCCTCTGATCCATTGTCCAGCATAGACAGCTGTTTGCTGTTCAAGCTTCTCTTGTTTTTCAGGCTGCACTAGAGCAACGGCTGTTGAACAGCTTCCCACCATTACACAACATTCACTTGCACTCATGCTCTCTTTGTCTCCACGCATACACACATTCAAAACACCCTCTTCCAAAGATAAAGGGCTTAACTAATAGTACTCTCTCCCTCATTTGCTGGCCTGTGGCACATCGCTCCTACAGCTACAGCATGCCACTGGCCAGTTGTTAGCACACACCCTCGCACACTTAAAAACCTTCCCTTTGCCCAGACGGGGAGTGTGTCATAGTGAGGCTGAAAGAAGAAGGATGCAGCTCGTCTCCAGCCTGTCTCTTCCAGTGTTCCTTCTCATCCAGGTGTGTGCATGTTTTCCAGGGGCCAACCTCACCTCCAACCTGGACCGCATCAAGATTGTCTTCACACCAATGCGGTGCCGTAGGTTGTGCAGCAGCGGGCACTGCTACAACAGTTGTGAGAAGGGAGATGTCACCACCGTCTACAGCGAAACCTCACACCAGCAGCAGCAGCAGCAGCCTAAGAACTCAGGTTTCCGACTTTGTGAGTGTCGACTCCAGACCCATGGAATACCACTGAACTTGCATCTTTCTTGTCTGTTTGACATTCTTTCCTTCTTCATTTTTAAATTTCTCTCTCACTGTCTGTCTTGCTTACATTCTGATTGGAGTCTCATACACTTAACTTGTGTTTCCATCCTACTTTCCCATTCCTTTTTTTTATTGGGTGAGCCTGACAAAATGGGTTTCCAATGGCATGCTGTCTGCTCTGAATGCCAAGCTCAGAGAGGAGGCAGAGTGGTAGACTTGAAAGCTGAGAGCTACACTAAGAACCCTCGCTGTCATAGAGAAAGGGAGACGGGGTTTGACCAGATTAAAAGGCGGACTCTGTAAAAGGGGCCTAATCTCCCCTTGCACACACACGTGGAGCCGGTGGTCCCACGCTCCCAACACTTAGCCCCATCTCTTTGCAGTTTACACCTCGCAGTTGGCCCCACCGTTAACCATTTAATGTGC
>KV751346.1:6757765-6792517 GCA_001698575.1 Mola mola
GAATGAAAGAGGAGAGGGAGAAGCAGAAAGAGAGAAAGAGTAGCAGCATGAACAGGATTTCATAGGGATTACATTAAACCTTCCATTTATCCAGGGGGCTTTGCTCCAAATTCACACAGGAGTATCCATGAGAAGGGAGGGGGCGTCAATGTCAAGGGCAGGGTCATACCCCTGCATGTTTCTTAGTTTTCTCAGTTTTAAGGGTCCACCACAGACTAATTACTACTTGTGGATTAGAGGGCGCACATACCACACACATACACCTACAAGTGCTCTCCAGTCACAACTTACATCAATACAAACACCAACAATTGCAGGCACCAGACTATTTGGGGAGGAGCTGACTTATGAATATGTAAACACGTTGATGTTTGTGTAGGTTCTCAGTCATCCACGATGATGGATCAGATTTATGTGCCCATTAATGGCTCTTCGGAACATGGCATAGATATTCCAAACAGTTCAGCTTCCTGGCAGAAGCCTTCTTCTAGATCACATTCCTGGCACCTCTGCTTCTTCCCCAACAGCAGTTTATTTTTTAAGCAGCATTTTTAATTCTTGAGTCTACCTTGATTATGTGACTGTGTGTGTTAAAGAGCATGTTTATAAGTAATTCATTTCCATTTCGACTTTCATCCTCTTGTTTGTTCGGGTGTGCGTGTTGGTCAAGGAATGTCAAGTGTACAGCACCAGTTATCTCATGCTGTTGTTATGTTCCGTATGCAAAGCTGTAAAATCTGGCTGGATACTTGCAACAGACGTCCTAGATGTACATCGTTGGTACAGCATTTGCTTTAAAGATTGATATTATATTAGCTACAACTCTGTTTATTGGTTGAGAAGTGTGTACCCACGTGTGTACGTGTGCTTGTTGGAGGTTGTTAAATGGTCAGACAGATAAGCAACTGACAGTAGGTTGTTGTCTAAGAATAGCTCCTGCCCTGTGCCAGGCTGGGATTAGCCTGACAAAGTAGACTAGTGCAGACCTGCATCCCACATTAGGAAGATTCAAAAGCCATCTTGAGATGGAACTTTTGCTGGCATGTTTAATCACAGGAGACTTTTCGTGTGTGTGTGTATGAACACCAAACCTCTCTTTGTCTCTCTATCTTATCTCATCATTTCTCTTCCTTTTCTGTTTCCAATCTGTTCTATCCACATTCTCTTCTGTTGCTCCTCTTTTCTTATTCTATCCCTCCCTCTCTTCCTCCTCCAGTTTGACTCTTGCTAATACTCTGTGACAGGAAGATTATTTTCTACATGCCATCGTAACTGTCCAATGTCTCTCCGGTCCCTGTTTTTACCCAGTTAGCGTTTTGCCCTCGCCTTGATGAGGTATAAAAGATGCAGCTCAAAGCATATGTTTTCACTAGTGACCTCTTTCATTGTATGGTATGTGGGCCATCTGTGTCTCCAACTTTCCTGTATAGCATTTCTTGTACCGTGTGGTGTGTGTTACTGCTGAGCTGGAAAAGTGCAGTGGTCTACTTTTTCACCCGTGCTGTGCTCCATAATGCTTCTTTATTTATTTGTCATAGTGGGACAGGGTTATTTTATTTTTCATTTTGATGTTCTTTGATGTTTTGAATTAGGTGGGGTCGTGGCAGGAGTCTCAGGTATGTAAGGTACTGAGCTGGCACCCATCACTTATGACCAAAGATAAAGCCAATAAAAGGGCTATGAAAGCAGTACTGCTCTTTAAGGCTCTTTCTCTCCCTGCAGTGAGTCGCTAACCATAAATCCAAACGGAGACTGAGCATTCTTTGAGAATTTACTACATGTTGAAGATTTGAAATTCCGTCTTTTCCTCCAGCTGCCAATCAAACAAGTGTCCCATTTAGATGTACTCTTTTTATTTTCTTTAAAAGATAACAGGATGTGTCATAGTTCATCAACATGCACGCGAGTGTATAATTATAGATGTGAGGCAGCACATGCCAATGTCTGAGGTGCAAAATGAGGGGGCAGTACCATGGCTATGTCCCAAGGACGAGGCTGAAACTTTATAAACGTCATGTGGAATGAGGTATCTTATTGTGCCAAACTAAAGAACAACGTGGCCATTGCTGTTTGCAAACAAAGCCTGTCCACATAAAACCTCAGCACATGCCCTTTCTATTAGGACTGTTCCTGTTTCTGATTACTGGATCCTTGAGTATGAGGATGCATAAATCCGTGTAATTAAATGTGGCATGCTGGATATCCTAACAAATCTCTCACTTCTGGTAACCTCTCTTCTTCTTCTCTGCAGTCTTCTGTCAGATACCCTGTCTCAATGGTGGCCGATGCATTGGCAGGGATTTATGCTGGTGTCCATCAAACTCAACAGGGAAGTTTTGCCACCTGCCAGCTCCTCCTCCTGCCAGGCCCATCCCTCAGAGCCAGGATACCAGCCTTCAGGGACAAAAAAAACCCTTCCGCTCTATGTACACTCTACCACTGTCCAATCAGCAAGGTAATGCCCCATTTAGTCTGTGGCAAGTCAGTGCAAGGGCAGCCTTTGTCGTTCTGTGAACTTGGTGACATGGCATGTACTTGAGGCATAGCAAGCTACTGTAGCAAGCAGGCTGTCAATTAGCATGCTATCTTATTTTTTTCTGTCGTGTTCAATGTCCTAGCATATATTCTCCCTCATATGTTGAATTTGAAAAAATAATCCTTCATTCACTGACACAAAATTAATTTAGGAAACATCTGAAACCATTCCTCTTTTGTTCAGTACTTTATACTCTAACAAAACAGATTAGTTGAAGAGGGATGGTGCAGCAAAGCAAATAAACAACACTAAGTTGCTCGCTATTGATTGATTAATTAAACAAAGACAATTGGATATACTGATTGCAGTTATTTGTTTTCATTTAATGTTGCTGCATTTCATTGTTTTTAATGCTGTCCTAATTATTTGCAAATTGTTCCACTTCCCGATACAGACCACAGTCTACTCTTTGATTTTGAACACTGTTTATCATGTAGCACTCTATCTTTGCTGGCCAGCATTAGAGGCAAGACTCTATTTTGAGCAGATTAAGTAATGGATGACTTAGTGGTGGTCTTCATACTGTTCACACGGTGCTGCCTTTATCAGACAGGAGTAGATATTAGAAACAGAGAAAGGCATTAACATCATGACCTTTTAAGAGACAAGAGAAAAGAAAAATATTTGTTCACTTTTAATCTCTGTTATCATTTTTAACTCTCTGCATCTGACTTAGCATATCGCTCTAACAGTAAATAGAACCAGGAGATTTTTCTTTTCATCCTCCTCCATTTTGAATGAAATTTAATGAGTAATCATGATTAAATGGCATGAGGCCAATGTCCATTGTATGTGCATGTCACTACAAAGAAATTTGTGTTCTTATACACGCAGAGGCAATCTCTAGACCTCTTGATGAGGTCTAGTTCTTCTTCTTACACCCTGCCAACTGTCTCTTAAACTTTGATTCATGACAATGGGTTAGGATTTTGGGAGAAAAAACTGTGGCACTCCCTGAAAATAAATGTTTACCCTTTGTCAGACAGACAAAATATGTCATCCCCAACAATTGCAACATCTGCTCAGCTCCTCAACAAATATGTTTTCGGTCCTTAAAGATGATTTGATTTAAACCAGAAAATCCAAGACTTTCCCTATTTTTGTTGTTCTGCAACACTTTACTGCTGACTAACTTGGTGGTGAAGCAATCTGCCGCCACACAAAAAAATTATCCAGGTTTGGCATTGCTTGATTCTTGGCTGAGGATGCTTCTACTTACATTTGTTATTGTAAATTTGGAACAATTAACTTTCCACTTAATTGTATAAACTGTGGTTATGTGCTTCTCCAGTGTCTCTCCACCCATCCTTGGTAAACGTTCATATCCAGCACCCTCCAGAGGCTGAAGTCCACATCCACCAAGTAGCCCGTGTCCAGCCTGGCCAAAGACTTGGCATCACAGAAGGGGCTCACTCAGTCCAGCAACGCTCCCAGCCTGGGAGTGTACACGAGCTCGCCACTCAACATGGCAGCAGGCACCCACACACCAATGGAAACAGTCACAGCCATGTCAGATCACACTACCATCAGAACGAAAATGTAGGAAGATGCTTTCAGGAAACAGTGGATGGACAGGTAATTTGTTAAATAAAATTTTCTGTAATTTCTAGCTGATGGAAGTTAATATTTTACCACAGATACATCATGTCTGACATATGCTGTCTTGAACAGGGAGTGAGTCTGTGGCTATTTTCATGATGTATGTGCTCTGACCATGCTGGTTATCACGTTTCATCAGTTCTTTGAGCACAAGCATGTTATGAGTTAGAATACATATGGGTTATGAGTTAGAACATGACCTATCCATATGGATAGGTCACTATCAGTAGCTGTGCAGTCTCTGACAGTTACAATAGGATGCACTTCATTGGTTTGCAAGGTCAAAGTAATAGGTGCTTGAGATAATTTATAATGAAAATTACCTTTATATAAAACAGGTTAGTAATATTATAAGATTATTAACGCATTAGGCTGATGATAAATGCTGCTTTGCTGAAAGCATGTTGTCTGTTTTGTTAATGTAACATTAACTATAAACTTGTGCACAGTGAGCACCTTTTAAATGGCACATTGAAAGTTCAGAATGGGCTTAAATTTAGCTAAGGCAAGCCAGGCAAATTAATTTCTTTTGTCGTCCTTTGTTGTCCTCCCGATAACTAATTGTATGACATAATCTTACAGTATTATGCCACCAGTACACTGATGGATTCATTAGCATTAGCTTGTAGCAGGAGCAGTCTACAGTGATAAGAAAAACACTTGTGTCACATGGACAGTTAATCTCAAAACTCAAGCAGTGTAATGCTGGCTTCTCTATGCATCAAAATATTTTTTCAGTTGTCTGTAGGTTAAGTAGGTAGACTTTTTCCCATTAAAAAAAATCCCCTTTTACAGCAGGAACATTGAACACTGACCATAAATAGAGTTTTGCCACTGTACACCACAACAACTGATATGAAAATCAATCAAGATATGATTGAACTGTAGACTCTGGCTTTAATTTAAGGGTGTCACAAGTGTATTGAATTTAAAAACTTAGGAATTACAGCCATTTTTACACCCATCTCAAGTCCCCCATTTCAGAGGCTCAATATTAATTGGACAAACTAACATAATTATTAATAGAAGACTTGTTAGTAATAATTGTGTATTGGTAACACGTTAATGTAATACTTCAAGAAGAGGAAGTATTACTTCCCGAAGTCTGGAACCTATTGATTTCACCAAATGTTCTGAAATGTCTGCACTTGAGATGGTTTGCCCAGCTTTTAGGACAGTTGCTTTCAGTTGCTGCTTGTTTTTAAGTATATCTGCTTTCAGTTTTGTCTTCATAAATTGAAAAGCTGCTCTATTAGGTTGAAATCATTTTAGTGACTTGCACTAAAGAAAATCTAATTTTTGTTCCTTGTGAAGGTCTTGTGTAGTAGCCTTTGTAGTTTGTTTTGGGTCACTATCCATCTGCAATATGAAGCCTCAACCTATCAGTTTTGCAGCATTTGGCTGAATGTGAGCAGAAAGTATAGCCCTATACACCTCAGAATTAATCCTGATACTTTGATCAGCAGCCATATCATCAATAACCACTAGTGACCATACATGCCTATGCCATAAGAATGTCTCCACCATGTTTGACTGATAGTGTGGTATGCTTCAGATCAAGAGCTGGTACTTTCCTTCTCCAAACTTTTTACAAGTTCATGTTTGTGTTAATCCAGAACTGGCTAGGCTTTTGATTTTTTTTTTCCAGCAAATTCTAACCTGGCCAGTCTTTGAGTGTTACAAGTGCTTTGCACACCATCATTGAAGAGGTCTCTTGATTGTAGAGATTGACAGTGACATGTCTGCGTCCTTTAGAGTGTTGTTGATTTGGCTGGATGTTTTGAAGAGTTTTTTTTTCATCAAGAAAATAATTCTCTCATCATCCTCTTTAGTTGTCCTCTGAGCTTGCCAGTGGACTTCCTCTTGTTGAGAATGTACCAAATTGTTGGTTTGGCCACTCCTAATGTTTTGGCTATCCTTCAGAGGTTTTATTTTGTTTTATAACCCCAATGCCTCTTTCACTTGCATCAACACCTATTTTTTTTGTGGAGTTATTCTGAACAGCTACCAAGTGCAGATTAAACACAAACTCAACTCCAGACCTTTTGTCTGCTAAATTTTCCTTGAAATAATGACGGAATAGAGCATGGCTGGCCATAAAACTGTTTTTGATTAATCGTCCAATTACTTTTGAGCATCTGAAAATGTGAGAATTTTTTATAATAATGGGTGTTTCCCTAAATATTTGATTCAATACTCTTGTAATACCCCTTGAATTAAAGCTAAGACTATACTTCTGTCATATCTTCATTGGTTTCCAAATCATTGTTGTGGTGTAAAGAAGTAAAATCACAAAAGATGTAGCACTATCCAAATACTTATGGACCTAACTGTACATGTTCTCTAATAGTCATAACCTTCACTCAGTCACATTACAGGTAATGGGCAACATTCTTTTTCTCAATATTTAGGTATGTGTTTCCGAAAATGAAATATATTAACCTAAAGTATACATTAAAAAAATATTTTTTTATTGCACATACTGTATGTATAATAATAATACATATATGAAGTCAGATAGACATGCATCTGCATAAAAGAAAATATAGGAGAGAAAAGAATTATAGTGGGAGTACGTGAGTTTAGCTAATCTGATGCTTTGTACTGCATCTTTTATTGGCTGTGATAATGCGTTATGTCTGACTCTTTTCCTTTAGGATTACAAATGCAATAAGTTAATGTTCTGCAATACACATGTTTTTGCCAGCTTTATTGCTTGTTTGCGCTGAACTGCAGCTCCCATTTTCTCTTCTGTACTTTTGCAGAGAGCTGAAAATAAAACTTCCAGCTGTGATTTTTCAGAAGTCCAAAAGAAATGCCCCAGCATACAAAAGCTTTAGCCTGTAGTTTTCCTTCTTCTCATGCCAGTATGCGCAGTATTGTGTTGTCGAGAAAAATGTCTTCTCTGTCTGTCTTCACTTCTTAAATTTCATAAATTCTCTTGGCCAAAAATTCAATAAGTAAGGTCTGATAGGAATCTCTCTTCACAATTGGCCAAGTGACTTAATGAAGCATGCAAAGAGGTTCATAGTGTTTATGTCCTCTTCCAACTAACTAGTCTCAGATGTGTCTGGTTCAATCTGTCCTTCCAGATAGGTACCCTTACATACACACACACACACATCCACACACAAAGAAGAACAAACATAAAAATGCAAATGTGTACACATAATTCTATACACAAACATGGATGCATGCACAAAAATGTAATCCTCGTTTCAAAAATCTGTGCCTTCATTTTAACAAAGACTGTTTTTGTAGTGTGGCAAGCCTCTGCCAGGCCTAACCAAACAGGATGATTGCTGTGGAAGCGTAGGTGCCTCCTGGGGTCTAAACAAGTGCCAGAAGTGTCCAACAAAACCAGGTAAGCCGTCCAAACTAAACTGATCAGGTTTGAGCAATTTTTTGTTCCGCTGTGTTCCATAACACACTCAAATTTAAGCTATTAATCTATTTGTAATCCAGTCTAATTCTGTTGGTCTGTTATGCTCTTGGTATGTTGATCTCTTCTTGGACTTATTCACATTGGCTCAAAACAGTAAGACACAGCTGGTCCCTTCTTACAGCGTGTTGCATATTAAGGTGTTTAATCTGTGATTACCCAGTATCAGTTTTTGTTTATTACCAAACTCTTCAGAGGTGGCTATATGATTCATCCATACACCCAGTTTTTAAAGAGAAGTTGTTTTCCCCTCCATAAAACCTAAACTGGGCAAAAGTGAATGAAAACATTCAGAGTGATAATGACAGGCCTGCAGGTGTGCCACCCAGCCTGTGTGCAGGTCGAGCCAGTGCAGCCTTGAAAAAGGGGAAATGATCAGCCGCAGTTCAGCTGCTTCCCAACTGGAGCTGCGGTAAGTTTGAGAAACTGCACCAGGGTGGTTGTATGAGGGCAGGCTGGGTGGGTGGTGATATCCTTCACTGTAGGTGGAGACTTAGTTGGCCCAACAGCTCAGTGTGTGTTTTCGGAGGTCCTCGTGGGAAGCTGCTTTAGTGGCACGAAGGGGCACTCAGTTATTTCCTGACACTCTTACATGGAACCATATTGTGGCCATGCCCGTGTCTTACCGACCTTAATCAGAAGCAGACATCATCCCTCCCTGCCTCATCCATCTATTGAAGATGCAGATTCATTCTTTTTTCTCCCACTTTCTGTCTCCCTAAGCAATGCAGATTCCAGGTCTCCCTAAGTCTCCAGCATAATCTCTTTTGGCTTCCAGATGTTTTCTTCTGCTCCCTCCTTTGAAGTATGGCTAAGAAACAAATTGAATAGCCCATTCGCTCATTTTTTTTTAGATGTTACTTGTGATGGTCTACAGTATGCTACCAGTATACTGTTGACCCAGGTTCCAGGTCACACACAAGCAGGAAACAGATACAATGAAAGGAAGAAAAAATGAGTCAAAATTAAGTCACGTATGATGTCCCAGAAGTCTTGAAGGAGCTTTAATAAGAGAAATGCTTTGAATTCTGCTGGAATGTTATTGTTCTCAGTTTAAATACTTGGCTCAATCTTTAAGCTACATTCCTTCCCTACTGGCTGAGGCCTTCTTACGTGTTTGACAGGAATGATAAACAACCTGGAGACAGCAGCCCCTGAAAAATGATGCTGCTCTTTATATTTCATAGAGTGAATGGGTCAGCTGTCAGATTGCAATGTGGGAATAAAGTCATATTGTATTTTGAGAGTCCCATGTCTCTTGTTGAGTGTGTGATAATGATGTCATGAAAGTCCAGTTTGTATCAAGAGGTGTTACACTACCACTGGTCAGCTCATAATAGGTTTCATACTGCACTTTTGAAAGGGAGCAATTTTTTGCTACATGATTAATTATTATTTTATTACGTTTATGGATGATTTTGATATTATTAAAGTTGAAATTGTTAGTGTAGTTGCATCCTCTTCACTATAAAGAATGAATGGTCCAGTAATGACTAATACTCAGCACTGTGTTTAATAGAAATACTGCAATATAGAAATTGTCTTTGTGTCTCTGTGAAGGCAATGAATTTATATGCATGTTGGTTGCCTACATCACATTGCTGAATGTTGTTTGTTACTATACATTCAGAACTTTCTGTCTCTGTTGTGGTAATTGACATAAATGTTGAATGTCTGCATGCCTGATCTCAGTGGGAGTCAAAGCCTTTAGGAGCCTTTAAAAGTCACATGCTAAGGAGTCCTCGGTCGTAATGAGATCCAGATCAACAAGTCCTCTGGTTTGATGTGGTAGAGTGAAAAAGGCCTGCGCTCCACTGAAGTTAAATTTCAAACTAGTTAAGTTTATGAATGTAATTCCTAATAGAGGCTGACATGAATGTGGTCCAAACAAATCCTCAATTGTGAGAGCCAACAAGTGACTTGTCGAGTTAAGTAAAAGTGGGTGCCTTTTTTTTTAATATAGTAGAAAAATGTTGGCATTACAGAGTGCTTGGATGAAGCATTCGTGCCTTTACATTATATTAACAGGGGGTTAATTATAAGTAAAGACAAGCTTACGATTGATATGATGATAAGCACTTTTACAAGCAGCAGTTAATGTCCAGTTATGAGTTGTCAGAGTGATGATGACTTGTCATGGGTCATGAGTTACATAGGCACAAACAAAATACATTTTTCCTTCATTCATTTGGTTACCAGGGCGACTGGTGACGAGTTGCATGCTATATAATAAAGTGTTTTATGCAAAAAAGCTCTGGAAAAGCATGCTATGTAAAGCGCTTTCTTTCTAGGTGGATGCTGCTATATATGTATTCACTTTAGATCACTTGAAAAAGAATGCTGGTGGACAGATAAAATCCTATGGCTACAGGCCTTAACAAGCACATGGCAGTAAATAAGAATGACTACATTTTTGAAAATCAAAAACCCAGAATATTTTTGTGCAACTCTAAAGATGACTGGGGATGTTCCATTTCTGTCAGTGTAATAATCTGAGGTCTCCAAACCAAATGAAAGGCCATTTTCTTTGCCTTGTCTGAGACATACTGTATTGTTGGTCTGACTGTGTGTAATTGTGCTGGTAGCCACCTCCTTACTGCAAGTTTTACAGGTAATGGAATTCCACAAGCCATTTGCCTCTCCAGCTGTCATTGCTGGGTAGCTTTCCTCTGTGTGACTGTTTCAGTCTGCCATGCCACGAGGCTTCCCAGAGAAACAGATCAGAAGTCCCCAGAGCAAAAAATAATAGCATACACTCAAGGGAGCCTTGGCTTCTTCCTCTAACTTTGTCTTGTTGGAGCATAGAGGTTGCAATGATTTCACTGCCTGAGCACTGTCTTCATCCCGTCCAGTAGTATACAGTACTGCTATATACTGTATGGGAGTGTTTTTCCTGCCCCCCTTTAACCCTCTTCATGTCTCTGTGCAATAAGAACACTATTCTTCGTGAAGTTAAGATAAGCAAAGCCCAATGAGGCTAAAAAGGATGAGGCTGACAGAGCTCCACATCTTCCACATCTCATCCCTCCCTAATCTCCCATTTATGACATAGACATTTAATCTGACTTCCACTGAGGGGCCAAAGATTGGGCATATTGCTTTTAATTAGCACTGACCAAACATGAACACTTGTTAATGAGCAACAAAAAAGAAAGATGCAATTCTTCAGAAATAGCAAGAGCACAGATGCATTTGAACTGCTCCACAGCAGCTTTTCATTATGATTATATGAAGACATCACATATCTTTGACAGCATTTGATTCATTGATGTTGATTTAGTGTTATCCCCTCACAACTAGGATGATGGAATGGGCAGCAAGCATAGCTAATCAGGGCTGAGCAGACCTAACCAATAAGAGAAATAAATCTCAGGTGGAGGCAGATGGATATAAAGTTGCTTTTCTTAATTAGATGCAAGCTAAGTACAATTTTATTTGGAATGTTCCGTGGCATGCATTTTTTGGAACTAGCCTAGGTTGTTAATGTTCCACAGTGAATGGGAGATTGCAGAGGAATGTGGGGCTTTTGTAATTGCGTGTCTGATGCACGTTACGTTGCCATCAGCATCTTTGAGATGGGCGTTGCGCAGAATTGTCTAACTATAAAAACAGCCATAAAATACAGATTTCATGAGTGGAAACAATGAAAGTATGGTTTGAGGAGTGTTTCGATGTTGTTGAAAAATGAAATAATCTCTTCATCAAAGCTTTGTATTTGCTGCTTCACACGTTCTGTGAGACAATTATATTGAATTTATATTATACAGATATACAGCTAAGACTCTTAACATTTGACCTTGACTTGGGGTCTGTGTCTGCATCCCATGACAGTATTTCAGAAAGTCTTCATGTCTTCCCCATGTTCTAAGCCTTTCTAGTCGCTTATGGAGAGATGTCCAACACTGAGGTTGTCTTCAAGGCAGGCCCCTGGGGAAAATGGTGAAGGGCTCTGAGCCCTGAGATTGATGGAGAAGACTGTTTAATCGCCTTAGAATAACAACAGCCGAAACGGGTGGTCTGCAGCGTGATTGAACCAAATTAGCAATTAAACATTTCTATACAACTGAGGTTCCCATCTGTCTATGAACTCTTTCCATTCTCAGCCTCCTTCTTCCTTCTCTCTTTATGTTATCTTTCATTTTTTGCATAAGCTGTGCCTGCATCTGAATACCCTCAGCAGCACTCTATGAGGAGCAAACTCAACTTTCATATAGAAAAGAGACTAAAGGGATTTACTCTACACCACTAAGGATTCTGAATTACACTTTCAGGTCAGGGAATATTCGAGCAAATATTATTGAACAGTTGCCAGTGGAATGCACAGCACAACTGAATGAAGGCGGACAATAAATTAGTAAGGGGTGACAAAGTCTTTTGTTGAACAGGGCTAAATGGATAGACAACAATTGGAAGTTTCTGTCTGGTTCCCCACTGGACACAGACTAGTTTGGGTCTACAGTCTTTGTAACCAAGGGTGACACTAATGATGCGCAGCTAGAGCTCACTCTTGCAAGCCACTGCCTGTAGAACTCTGCTTTCTACCCAAATGGCTGTAGAAAAAGGCATGAGAAAGGACAAATCTACTATGTAGATTTGTGCAACAATGAAAATCTTATGGTCATGTTGTGCTGTATGCTTATTATTTCTCAGCGAAGTTTTGAAAGACACGGCTCTGACTGTCTGGTGCTGGAGCCTCAGACTCCTACAGACTCAACTGTGATAGCACTTGATTTAAAAATTCATTAATCCAAAATGTATCTTCATTTGGCTGCCGTCAACAACCTCTGTATGCTGAGTTTCAGCAGCTATAATATAAACCTTACATTGATAGCTCCATTGGGAACGCTCAGGTCTACTGAATTTAACTGTAGTAAGAATTTTTATATTCACATGAAGAAATGTGTCATACAACCTGTGTAGATGTATGAGATAACATGCCAACTCTAAATCACTGTGCTATCTCTGAGCAGTACTTCCCGTGTAAGTATGAAGACTTTAGCCACAGCTCAATCTTTCCTCTCATGCCATTTTCAGATGAGCAAGTTTTGGAATGAGTTATCTCTCAGATTCATGTTGAAGTTGTTGCTGACTGCAGAGGTCCTCACCTCCTTGCTAATAAGCTTCATTGAGACACCCGGACCTCCCCCACTGGGCTTCCCTTGGCATGTGCGCCCTGCTGTAACTCAGGCCAGACTTTCCCTGATCCCATCGCTGCAGGAGGGTGTGCCCACCAGCCTACCACAACAGCTCATTACTCAGAAACTTTGAAAGGGGGATTAGGAGGGTGCGGAGGAAGATGAGGAGGCGGTGGGCAGATGGGAACTGGGGCGTTGCTTTGACATAGTTCCCCCCTTTTTTCCAGTTGCCCAATTCATACTGACCCACTTCTGCTTTGTCAATCCTCAGGGACATTTACCCTGCCTGGTCCACTAGGTCAAAGCAGGACCAAAACATACCTTACCTTCCACAACCATTCTCAGAAATCTTCCATGTGGCACCCATTCCAGTTACTAAAAAATGATACACACTGATGACCGATTGCTGTTTTTCTTATTGACGGGATATACTTTACATATTTATGACTGAGAAATGTCCTGTCCACTGGGTTTGAAATCTCAATCCATAGAATCTAATTCTTTCCACTAACCAGCTATCATAATAAATGATTTGTATTAAAAAAAAATAAAGGTTCATTGTGACTTTGTGGGCATTCAGTTTCCGGCAGTGCACGTGGGTGATGAACCTTTAGAGACCCAAAACATTGTGCCGCAGGAGGAAGAAATTAGTTTTTGTGCTTTGACTGTAGTTTCTGGAATTTCTCACCCTAGTTGTGCTGTAGTACTTTGTCAAAATCTTATTTTTTTGGCCATAGCGTGAAGCCAAAGATTGTCATTACTGTCATTGTTCCTTTTTCTCTAAGAACAAAAACATGGATACCATTATTTCTCTTTACGCTCACACCAATGATGCACGATGATGCAAGGATAAAAATGACATTGAATCTTTTTTTCTAATTTAAAAAGGTCTGCTCTCGAACATGGCTTAATGAATAAGCATGCACTAAGGCATTAACTTTGTGTAACAAATGCCACTAAATATTTTCTTTAAAATCTTGGCAGAAGCAAGATCTTACCAGTGCATCCATGCTCTAAAAGTGCAAAATGGAATCGGGGCTCTCGATTTGCAGTGGTTTGTCATTCCCTTGAAGCTGTCTGATTTCTGACTTTTTCTTAGGTAGAGTGTAACAATTCTGTCATGTTAATAAGTCTAACAAGAATGTTATTATTCATAGAAAGTTCCTCACTTAAACATACATTTTTCCCTCTGAAGCGATCTCATTTTTTGTCTTGGACAGATCTGCTACTAATAAACTTGTATGTGGAATCCTGTAGAATCTCATATGCACCAGCTCTTTCTCTCTGTCAAAGAGCAACAGAGATTTTTCTCATTTTCTATTCGCATAGACTCTCTCTGTATAGTTGATGTAGCATGCTATAGCTTAACAGGGTGCAGAATATAATATGTACAGTTTTTTGAGGGTCTGTCACAGACATGCTATTTACTGAAGCACTTCTGTGGACCTTTAATGTACACACCTAAATCACACACTGTGTGATTTTTATTGCCTTGGCAAAACAACCAAAAAGAGGCTGTGGGGCAGTCACCTTCCTGTGAGCCATACAATAATCATTCATCGTGTGCACACTTAAAGTATTGGTCTCTTCTCTAAGTAGATTCACACTAAATGTCTTGGCTGTCATGAAGGCTTCCTCAGCATATTTATGATGTAAGCATTTCCTTCATTTTTCCCCAGGGGTTGAGGGGAGTCATATGTAATATGATTATATATGATGTCGAGTGTTATTGTTACATTCTGCCGGATGGCAATGCTGTCTTATAAAAGTGGTTGATGGCGATGCATTTCCATACACTCGCTTAGGAGCCCCTTGAGGCCCAGCTGTGGGTCCCCTCGAGGCCCAGTTGTGGGTCCCCTCATTTTTTTTCTCTTACCACGATGCCTCACATCTGTAAGTTATATGGTCCTCTCTTGAAGCTGTACGCCTCTTCTCCCTTTGTGATGAATGTAATGCTTTGTCACAAAGAGACACAGTACTGTGAGATCATTTTGATTTTCTAAACTCTCTCATTCTGTTCGCAGCATATGCAGTGATTGCAAATGGACAGGTGGAATGTTCCAAAGGTTTCAAAAGGATGAATCTCACACATTGTCAAGGTAAGCCATACAATACATTTTGTATGTAGTTCAGGGATTTCTTCATATGATTAACCCACTAAATATTTTAATAGGTAGCTCCTTCATAACAAAACATTTTATTTTAAAGCAACTTTCAAAGCTCCTCAAAGGTCCTCTTACATCATAAAAAACAGACATTGTTAAAATATAAATAAACATGACAAAAATATAAACAATCAGGATATAATACCACAAAAACCAAAATGTGAAAATAAAGGATGAGTAAAAGGTGTGGTGGTGGTAAAGAACATGTGGGGTAAGCCAGTCTGAACAGATGGATTTTGAGACATGATTTGAAGGTGGGCAGAGATGTTAATGTGCGGCTATCCTGTGGGAGTGCATTCCCAGGTCGGGGGGGCGGAGTGGCTAAAGGATCTAAATCCCATGGTGGACAGTTGGGCAGGTGGAGTGGAGAGGATTGAGGCAGAGGTGGACATGGTCTATATTTAATATGATAGCATGGATATGATTAGAAAACTTACAGTTCATGTGTGTCCATGCCTACATGGTCTCCTGGCGACCTCTATAAATGTAGACCTTGCTGTAGTTCTGGCCCCTTTGGAAACCAGGTCAAGACTACAATTAGCCTTGGTCCAAGGTCAGAGTTCAGTAGCCAATAAGCAGCTGGGGCTGCTATTTTAATTGGTCTTTGGGGTTCTGAGGGGAGACTGGTACGGCAGGCTGTGATTATGGTAAAAGTAGCTCTCTTGGAAGGCAGCTTTAGTTGTAGACCTGTTTGTTGCTCTCTAAACTCAGGCATCTTAGCCAGCGATCTACCTTTAAAACAAACTGTTGTTCTTGAATATCCACTGCATTTTCCTTTTTTGCAACATCTCAGAGGTGTCTTGCTGATTGCCCTCCTCTAGAGGGTTCAAACTATTTATGTTTGTTGGTAATGTTAGTATACAGCACTGGATTTAACTGACATGAAGAAATAAACCCGGGCTGAAAGACACAGGAAAAATGCACTTCTTAATCTGTGAACAATGAAACTGATGCTGACATGTTCACTAACAAAATGTAGCCTTTCTGACAGCCTACTTAAGCTGTGTCACTGACTTGATTAATGGTGTCATAATCCAAAGGGCAATGCTTACTGAAGCCTATGGAGTGCAACAACATAACGGTCCAATGGACAGCTCTGACCACATCTCTAACAGGTCTCATCCACTGGTTCAGCAAGTTCAACATGTTTTTTGATAGGAACAGTACTAGTCACCTATTGATACATCAAGTAATGATTAAGCTGGAAAACATTTTGATAAAGCAAGACCTGTGGACAAGAACACACTAATTTTCCAATAGTGACAACCAGCAAACAACAGTGGAAATTTATTTTTCTATTATTCATGCTTTTCTTTTGTGATTATTTCAAGATGTCCCACCCATGTTCCAAAAAAGCAAGGCTGACAGTTAGCCACATTACTTACTGCAACGCTTTAAAGTCTTTGCCCCATTCAGCTCCTTCACCAAAAACAAATTTAAGGTCTCACAACAGCCAGTGAGGCACAAACTTGTTTTTCAGGAATTTCGGGATGGTTTCCTGCTTGCCGGACCAATATTCCTATTCTGAGCTGTTTGTAGTGTATTTTATTGTAGACCAGAACTTGTCTCTTTTTCCTCTTTATGCATGATTTACCGTTCTTCCTTTGTACGTTGACCCTTTGCAGTCAATTAAGTCCACATTGGACACAATAAGACACCTAATCTGAGCCCTGTGCTGCTCTCTAACTTCTGAGAAAATTCCTTATGTTCAGAAGCTGCTTTAACGAAATACGATCAGCTGAACTGACCGTTTGTATCTGTGGTTGTTCGATGAAAGCCACAAAAAGATACATGTGCAGTTTCTGCTGTGGATTGCGAACTGGTGCCGGGAGCAGAGTCATGTTACTCGCATACCACTTCAAAGACTAGAACGGTTTAAGTCTTACATAATTCTTTTGGACCAACTGGATCAACAAAATAAGAGCTGCAGATAATTTTAAAAAAATGACAGTTGACATTCATCAAGCTGAATACTGTCTGGTTCAACAGGTTGAGAAATCAGTATATTAGGTTATACGATAGGAATTTGCCTTTGAAAACTCTCAGAAATGGCCGCTTTGGCTTTTTATAGAAATGTTCATTCTCTATTTTGACTGCTTCTACTTTTTCTCTTTATGTCCCTTAAGTTAGATCTGGTTTGAGACTTATAAAGTAGTCATAAGGTTCTCCTTTTAACCGTAACAGTCAAAACACATTTAGAGAGTAATGTTTCCAACGTCTTTCACAGTTTCCATAAATAATTTTGCAGGTGTTGACGTGAATCTTTTTTCAGATTACAGTAGGCAAGGTAAAATAAGGTTGCAGCAGACTGGTCAACATAATACAGAGTTTTGAAATGTTCTGAATGCGTTCCACTCATCAATAGGTATCATTAAACAATACAGTACATGCTCTTAACACAAGGACTATTTGCCAAGGAGGGCAACCATGCATAGATTCAATATAGATTTTAAGATTAGTCATGACAGGTTGTCATGGAAGTCACTTTCAATCCTGATCAACCCACCAGCAGACTGTAACAATAGCACTAATCAGGGACTCCACCGAACCACGGATTAAAGACCCCATGTGACGAAGGCTGAGCCCAATGCTGACCTGAACTCTGACCAGATAGCATTCTGCTTAAACAAAACCAAAGTGCCCATGGTACCTGCTTACAGAACACTGATGATTCTACCTTTTCTGATCGTAAAATATCAGTTACTGGAAATCGTGACATTTGTGGCCCCTTTCATTATTTTCGTATGTACCTCATCCACACAGGCTCTTTCTACGACAGACACAGGCTTGTTAACACTGTCATAAAGGACAAACACCTTCAAAGCACAGTAGACAGGTCCAACCAAAAATGGAAAAATATGTAGCACACAGAAATTAAGAAAACAAGAAACAACAACAACAAAAAGAACATTGAGGCATTCCCTGGATCTGTTTCAATCCACAGAATTTATCAGCCCCAGTCAATTATAAACTCACTTTTTCCACCAGGAACCAAACAATCAAACAAGAGCAGATTAACTATAATAGGGAAAATCGGTGGTGGCAGGCTGTCGAGTTCCAGTCGTCAAAGCAATTGGAAAAGACCTAATGATGTACACTTTGTTTAACACGGTAGAACAACAAACTTAGCCTGGTTCCAATGTGATTGCATGACTAAGCACCTGAAATATGTCCCCCTACGCTCTTGGCTGGTACAATAACTGGCTAGTTTGCCTACATTTTGGCTTAGTACTTGAGGAGCTGCTGGAGCAGCAAGCAAACACCAATGGCCACTGTATCAAGTGGCCATTGTAAGCACACAGCTCAGGTCAGACAGAGGGGAAAAAACCTCTTTATTACTTTCACTCACTGATGTAGCGTAAGGATGCCATTAACTTTATTGTAACTGTAAAGGAAAAGAAAAAACTGAGGAGGATAATAATCTAAAACATGCTGATATTGCTTCAGCATCTGCTTAACTTTGTTTCAAAGTCAAGGTTACTACAAAGTATAGAGGGACGCATGCTTGAGTTTATGTTGGTTTATAGTGGTCAAATGTATTGTGTAAGTTTCCCTTATGTCATCATTCCTCTCCACTTTCATACCGAGGTGAAACCTGAACGTTTCCATATTTCATCACCTTCCAGGAGCTGGAGTTTTTTTGACTATGATCTATTGTAAAACATTGTCACCTTTCAAGGTGTAATACATATTGAGAGCCTTACAACATCAGTGGTAGTCTGCAAGCAATGAAATGTTTTCATACTCACTATGAAATGCAACACACCAAATTTGTTATCCATACTTTCACCCGAGTTTCAAGCAAGGTTTCACTGGAAGTTTTTCATCAGAAGAAAAACATGGTTTTGTGATATTTTCCACAATCAGAAAAGGTGGTAGATGCTCTTTGACTGATTTATTGTTCATTTCACAGACATCAATGAGTGCCTGTTGCCTGGGATCTGTAAGAATGCTGAATGTCTAAACACTAAAGGAAGCTACAGGTGCATGTGTAAATTTGGCTACATGTTAGACCTTGAAAGCAAGCAGTGTGTCTGTAAGTATAACCTCTCTTGTCTTTAAATAATACAAGTACATAATACATAATTTAAGACCATGGCCATTTTTTTTTTACTGGTCATATCGACTTCTTTCCCCAGCGGACAAGGCTGTGTCACACCAGAAGGCACTATGCTACCGATCGGTGTCAGCAGGCACATGCTCCCTGCCACTTTCACAGCACATCACCAAGCAGATCTGCTGCTGCAGCCGAGTGGGCAAGGCTTGGGGTGCTGGGTGCGATCGCTGTCCTTTGCCAGGATCAGGTACAGCCTCTTGCTGCTGTGTGCATCGTCAGTTCCCGTCCTTTACTGTTTTTATTCAAGTACACCATTTATCTTCCTTTTTAGGTTGTACTGTACGTAGTGGAAAAGAATTTGCTGTGTTAAACACTTTTACAGATTTAAAATACAGCACGTAATCTTACGTAAGCTCTAGCAATGGTAAGGAAAGCACACACTGAGGATGTTTACCACTCCGTCGTCAATCGGCTCTTTGGCAGGCGTGTAAGCTGGTCAAAAATAACCAAAAGTGTTTGAAGTGGAATAGGACCAAAAACATTAGAGTTTTCATATTTTGGAGGCTACATAATGGTGGGAGTCAGCCTTGTGTTATCACTCCAATCCTCAGAGAGAAACCCCACTAATAGACAAGCAAAGCTTCACAGCAGAAATAAATAGCTTGGCCAAGTGAAACATGGGAAGTAGGTGTCATCTTTTTTTTCCCCATACCAATCTAATCTTCAAAGTGTTTTAGAGAAACAGGCTGCTTTTTTAGAGTGTCTGTACCAGCCAGTGATTCATGGGGATTTTCGTAGATCAGATATCACAGACACAGACCTCCATGGTGCTGCTCAGCCAGGACTGACACAGAGTCACCCAGACGCACATTTCGACCATTTGTATGGGCTAACAAGCTGTTACAGCCATGTCCCTTAACAGAGTAAGCCAGACCCATTTCTTGTGACTTGGTAACAGGAGCCCGTTGACTTTCAATCCATGTTTACACCAGTTCCTCTGTTGTGGCTCCGGATCACGTATAGCCCCATTCCCCAGCACCACATTTCTTGCAATCATTTACATTGACTACATGTCTGTCATTACTTGTATCTCTATTCTAAACTTTTGGTGTAGAGATGCTGATTTCAGGTCATGTAGGGGACACAGTGCTTCTCAATTGTAATGGATTCACCATCACTGAGGTTTTGTTGGGCTCTGACACAAAAAGTCTCCCTTCTATTATGTACCCAGCCAATCCTCTATTAGCTTGTCATTCAAATGCCTATACACTAAAGTATTCAAGGGTCAGTCAGTATTACATGACCTTCCATTTCCCCCATGGCTGTGTCTGTTTGATTTTACCCCAGCCTTTCAAAATCCCCTTGCTGGTCGCCCTCTATGACAGCTGTCACTGGCATCTGCCAGCTTGCTAGTTCTGCAGAAATGGAAAAAAACCAAAAAGCATTATTCACAGTGCGGAGCAGTCTCGACATAACTGTGTTACACGGATGACTTAAACTACTGCTATGGACATCAGATAGAAATATAAGCCATAATTACATTCTGGCAGCATTTCCTGCTGTAGAGCCCTGAGAAAAGGATAAAGAGGTGGTGTTTTCTGTGTGTGTGTTGCTTACCCTGCAGATCACTTCAAAGAGATCTGCCCAGCAGGTCATGGATATACCTACTCGCTCTCTGATGTGCAGATATCTGTCAGACAGCTGGGGGGAGATGGTGTGCAGAGCACAGGAGTGTCATGGGAGGATCAGAGTCACATTTACTCTCAACCACCATCCTCCCACCCCTCACGGCCGCAGCCTTTTGGGCCACAACATCCCAGCTACCCACAGACACCACAAGTACCCCAGTACCCTGAATATCTTGAGACACCACAATCACCCCAACACCCTTTGACTCCACACCAGCCTCTTCATCCCTCTCCACCAGTTACACCTAGACTGCCAGAAGGTGAGAATAAAATAAAATGTTTGGTATATTGAATCTCATTTAAATTGACTTCAAGGTTGGTAAATGCTTTTTCTGAATCCTGAAACATGGATAGTAGCTGAAGCTGAATATTCTGTACATAATGTATACTTAAACCATGTACTTTTCCAAACAGAGTGACCACTTGCATATTTTTACCACAACCCAAAGCATAAACAATGCAGGGAAGCTGAGTGATCAACAAAAAATTTTTTTCTCCCACAGGACACAAACAGATTGGTGTTTTTTGTGAGAATTCAAACAAAAACAGGATGTTTTGATCCCCATAAATAAAAGCTTGATCCAACTTTGAACATATTGAGAGTAGAACTCATGATCCCCAGTCCATCGAAGTGAAACCCCTCTGATCATCAAGGCAGCACACGCAAATAATCAACATTTGTCAACTTCCATCAAAATCACCAGGATTTTTGTAAATATATCTGCCTGAATCAGTGCTTGCGGGATACTTTATATTGATATTTATTGGCAAAGCCACAACATTTTGATTTATATAAGGAGACGATTCTGTAAATATTTAGGGATTTTTGTCTCCATTATCAGATATATCTGCTTTCTTGTCTCTACTTGCATTTTCCTTGGCCACTCGTCTGCACACTTTTTCTAATGCAACTTTCTCTCTTACTTGGAAGATGCAGGTGATGTAAGTTTTTTTTTCTAAGAAATATAGACCTCCTAAGCTGTACGTCCGTTGTGATAGTGCAGGTTGTGGTGTATGTTGTGTGTAGTCAGTAACGGAACTTGTTATTGCAAACAGAATGTGAGCTTTTGCTACTGACAAACTTTTCCTTTTCTTTCTGTCTCGTGGCAGATGTGGAAACTCTGAGCCCGGTAAGTTCTCTCTTCCTGTCAACCTCTTGGCACATCCTTTTGAAATGTTTGTCTTAGAACGATATGCCCCAGCTATCTCAGCTGGAGGGTTTGTTTTGATTATATAACTTATTCAGATCACATTTTAGGAGGCACACATGCAGCTAATTAGCCCTGGCTACATCAGCAAAAGCAGAAAAACTGTATGAACGTGAAGTTTTTGACATGTAATATTTGCTTGTTCTCTAGCCAGCCATCGTGACTGACTCACCACTGAACTATCCAGGTATTTTTTCTTTTGGCTTTGTGCACAGAGATCATACACCCACTACCTTTTTACCCTCAACAAGTACCTGATCGTTTCTCTTTAATGCATTTCTCTTAGTTTGAACTTAATAATAGTTTCCAGTCATGCACAAACTTGTGATGTGTAAATTGCTCAGTCCTTTGCAGAGGTAGCAGTCTAAACCCTTGTCTTCTCCGCCCACATGCCAGTGAAAACACTGACATTAATGTCTAAAAGTGGGCTACCTTGAATAAATCTACTTGATTTAGTTTGGTCATTGTACTGTTTTTAGCCTGGAGAAAAAAGTAAATCATTTTTATATTATGTTTTTACACAGTGAGTGACAGCTGAGGAGGTGGCGACTAGGAAAACAAGCCGTGTCTTGTTTAGGTTGTAGAGAACGAGAATTTAGTATGCGTCTCAGTGTTAGTGGTTCACTGTGTTATTCTCAATCCGTCTTTACAGAGACTTCTCCAGACTCTGTTGTCAACCAGACGCCAGATATAAAGGACACAACCCATATAGACATAACCACAGGTAAAACACACATTAGAAAACATATATTAAATTCTGGATGCCTATCTAAAACCACTAATTTTTTCATGAGTTTTCTTTTATTTGACCCCCTGTCTCTGAGCCAATTTGGATGTACTGCACAGACGGAGAGTTTGCCTCTTGAAAGAGGATGCTATATATAGGATGCTATACTCTTAGTTAAAAAAAACCCCAGGTTTATGCAAAAATGGGGAGAGAGGAGACAACAGACCTCTAGAGTTTAAGGCCACTTGCTCCACTTCTTGATAATGAATTTATGTGCCTCTATAGGGACCTAGCATAAAACAAGATACACAAGTGTTCTACCTCCAACTTTACAGAAAATCCCATTTTTGTTTTGATTGAGAGGATCACAAATGTTTTAGAGTAATATTCAGAGAGGTAATTAGGGGTCTGGTAAGAGGAAAATTTATGGAATCATAAGGTATTTATACCACCTTTCTACTCTGAATTATCACAGAATAATAAAAACGCCTCAGAAATGCAAAAAGAAGTACCTGTTCATCCTGAGACATAGAAGGGAGGTTGCGTTGTGACATGTTGAGAAAAGAAAAGAGGACAATAATAATCCTTTACGGGTCCCTGTTTAATGTCTGGGTAATAACACAGCACAGTTGGACAGAGAAAAGACAACAACAACACTAATGTAAGGCTGTGCATAACCTATTTCTTCAACCCCTTTGTAAGATCTCCATACCACCTGTTATAACACTATACTGCTGTAAAACTTGTCCTCTTATTCAAGACACCACCAATAAAACAGCAAGATGGGTTCCCATGGAAGACAACATGTGTTAGTGGAATGCATTTTTTTTATTCTGCTTCATCGGTAGTGACTCTCTTTGTCTTTTTGAAGGTATCAACAAGTGTGCCACCACCCCCACCATATGTGGCCATGGGAAATGTATACCTGTGCAGACTGGCTACACCTGCAACTGTGATCCAGGGTTCAAACTCAGCGCACTGCAGACCAACTGCATTGGTACGCAACAATGAGAAAGAGGTGAAAATGGAGTAATGTGGGGGCGGTGGTGACGTCAGGAAAGGGGAAAGCTCAAATTTTTACAACAGAGGTCCCAGCAGCTCTGTCCATCCTCATTTGTGCGCAAGCAAGTCCTTAGCACCAAACATTACACAGAAGCCTTGAGAAATGACGCGAGCCAGAATGAAAGGGATCCGTTTGTTTATGTTGACCTGTTCCATGATGCCTGACAACAGCATACAAAAGATCCAAAAGGCTGTCACTGTACTGTGATCTCTGACCTCACGGTGAAGGCCTTGGCAGGAAACTTTGCTTGGCCTCAGATGGGCTCAGGCCCACCACTGAGGAATGACTGTACAGTAGAAGAGCTCCAAAAGTCTGGACTTAGAAATCCATCCATCCATTTTCTACCGCTTATCCCGTCAGGGGTCGCAGGGGGGGCTAGAGCCTATCGCAGCATCTTTGGGCGAAGGCGGTGGACACCCTGGACAAGTCGCCAGTTCATCGCAGGGCTGACATATAGACACAAACAATCATCCACACTCACATTCACACCTACAGGCAATTTAGAGTGACCATTGAACCTAACCCCCAGTTTTGCATGTTTTTGGACTGTGGGAGGAAGACGGAGTACCCGTAGAGAACCCACGCAGACGCAGGGAGAACATGCAGAACTTGGAAATAACTGGTGAAATAGTGCTGCAATGCGGTGCTGCATTTGATCTCTTCTGCTGTCGTTCTGTGTTCTACCATCACTTTCTGTCTCTTTTTGTAGATGTGAATGAGTGTGACAGTAACCCATGTGAAGGGAAGGGTCGCTGTGTAAACAACTATGGCTCCTACAGCTGTCAGTGCAACAGCGGCTACAGTCAGGTGATCACCCAGAACAGGAAGTTCTGTCAAGGTGAGACCATCCAAATGACAGCAATTAATGTGACTTTCCAATAGATGAAAGCCACCACAGCTGTTTTCTTCATGACTCTCTGCTAGTTCTTGTCTGTCAGCAGTATCAAATGAAAAAGCATCCTGCCTTACTTAATGCTGTGGAGTACAATAGTCACTTTCTTTTTCATTTAAACTGGCAGACATTAATGAATGCAGCATGCCCAACAAGTGCCAGAATGGCCAATGCGTCAACACAGAAGGATCTTACACCTGTGAATGCAACAATGGCTTTGCCAAGTCTTGGAGAGGCTTATGTGAAGGTGACACGTATGCAAAAGCTACTATGCACACAGTTTATATAACAACACGATCCTATCCAGACCTAGTTGTTAGCTGCCATGAGTTAGTCTGTGGCAGCGTAACAAAACACCTATTTTTCCTCCAATGAAAGCCAGGAAGAAAACTGTGCTTACTTTGTGACTTTGTGTTTGCGTGTAAATGACTGTTTTTCATGTCCCAATATTTTCCTTGAGCAGATATAGATGAGTGCAGAGATCCCCGATCATGTCCCAACGGTGTCTGTGTCAACACTCCTGGTTCCTTCCGTTGCCAGGTTTGCGGGCCAGGGTTTAGGCCTGCCGATGACAGATGTGTGGGTAAGAGAATCCCACATCCTTGCATAGCAGCATAGCCACCACTACTCAAACTTCTGAGGATGTTTCTAACCACCACATGGAAATAAACTGGGTTCCCCTCTTACTCTGTAAAGGCTTCCTGTATTAGGTCATATTCACATACACAAAGCTGCTGCTCCCAGTTAGCGTCATCAAAAATAACCAAGGCCGCATGGCAACAAGCTGAGCCGTTGGTAAATTCCTGACAGTTTATGATGCTGCACAGTTCACTCAGTGGAGAAACACTTGTCTGCTGATGTGTGCAAAATTAATATTAAACAATTGGTATTTTAATCTTCAAAAGACTAAATATTGGATGTTTCATGTCCAGTGTGAAACACTACTAAGCCAACACGTCACTCGAAAACCAAATTGTTGATGTGCACAAACCGCCGCCCTCACTATCCATTCAGTGTTTCCACATATGATATATCAACTCCTCCACCCAGCAGCGTCTTCATATCCCCAATATTGTTTAAACACATTCACTGTGTTATTGCTGATCTTTCGATATCACTGGCCCTTGTAAAAAGAATGTTGATAATACTTCAATTTTGGAGAGTCCAAATATTTTCTCTTGGCCACAGCCTTGAGCAAACAGTATATTATTGTTGGAGAGCACCGGCCACTGTACTGTTGGGCCCATCAGAGGCCAGTGAGGCTACATTACCACTCCTGGCCTAGGTGAGAAAACTGAGCAGTCACAGGAGATGTATGATGAACAGGTTTGTCTATGGTCAACCGTAAAACTCTTCCAACCAAGTATCCATCCTGGATGAATAAATGGCCCACAGAATGTTGGTGTCGGTTGCATTTAAGCTAACACACAAGCAACTCCCAACTTGAGTTGGGAGTGGCGCTGTTACATAAGAGCCTGACTGGTATTACTTACCACATTCCCTCTCTCTGACCAGGTACCCCTCAAATTTGTTTGGAAACGTGAGGTTTTGGATTGAGTGTTCCAGACATGTGAAAAACAGTAGTAATTTGGAGTTCTTTGTAAAGAATTACTCAGCAAACCTGATGCCAGAAGCCTTTGTTTATAGGAAGAGTTTTCCTCTTACCTGTTGTGCTATTCGTCCATTCAAATTAGTTTTTCTTTTCTATTATTAGTTTTAAAAGTTTTAAAGTTTTAAAAGTTATCAACTTTAGAGATGTCTGCCGTCACTCAAATAAAATGAGCTAGATGGAACAGTTTGTGGTGCTCAAAGTGCCAGAAACCAATATTTGGAAACAGCAATGTCTTTGTCCAGTAATCATGATCCATTTAGTCAGGATAATCCGCAGAGCTTGTTGTGAGAAGTTTCATACTGGAACTGTTTTCTTTTTACCAAATGCTGTATCACAGTGCACAAAGAAACATGCCTCTACTTATGAACAAGAAGCTCATACTTGTCCTCCTCAGTCTCATCAATGGGTCAATGTAGTCATTACTTTTGTGTGATAATACTGAAAGGATATAGTTAATACAAACACTGTTCCTCTTAAGTTTCATTATTTTTAAAGAAAACGGAACTTCAGCTACTCTTTATTTGTGGGTGCACTAATATTATTCATTCTGTGTAAATCTGCGGAGTGTAAATAGTAACTGAGAGGGACCCTGCAAACGACGGATAGCATTGGAGGTAAATATTTTTACTCTAAACCTCTGCACATGCCGAGAGTAGGCCTATACGTCTAGCGCTGTGGGAGTCACAGAAAACAGGCAACATGAGTGCTGGATTTCAAGTATTTTCTGCACTCAATTGACGGTAGCACAGTGGTTTAGGCCCAATTGACTGAATCGTGGATAAGCATAATTGTTAGTGCGATAGACAAAACAGCTCCATTGGCTTGTTTGAACTTATCACAGAGGCCTGAAAGATGCCAGATGAGAGGGGAAACAAAGCAACCACCACAATGACAGTCATCTGGCGGTGCCTATGGCTAAGCAAAAAAAAAACATTTGTGACTTTCCCACTGTGTTGTCATCAACATTTGATATGTTCCGCTATAAAAACATTATTTCTGCAACAGCATTTCCAAAAACATAATTCCTGAGAAACTGTTCTGACTCACAAAGTGGAACAAACAGCCACTGCTGTAAGCAGTAAAACCTAGTCTATGAATGAAGTTTGAGCCGGTGCGCTAATGTAATTTAATGACTGCTGTTTTGCACTAATTTTAACGCTAATTATGCTCTAATTGCTTCCCATTTACTGCTGAACAACAAACACCACCATTTATTTTTATACATCTCATTGTTGTCTCTTGCAGCAATACCCCAAGACCTTATTGTACATTAAAGTGTTGGTTTGCACAGATTACCACCCTTCAACAATGGAGGAAAATTTAATGTTGTCTGTGGTGAAAAAACAGCTACTAGAACTACTTTATTAATAAAAAAAAAAAAAAAAAAGCTAAGAATTACAGACAGTTATTTTTCTCAATGTATCACTATTGCATTGAATGACCTTTTTTTGTGCTTTGAGCAACACAATTGAAATTTTATTTGCTTTCAATGTAAATAAAATAAAACCTCATTGGGATGGGAGCAGAAATCTCATAGGTGGCTATCACAAGAAAAACAACTCTTGTGAGTGAGTGAGTGAGACTTTTGATTTGATTTAATGAGACAGTGTAATTGTGGCATGATGAAACTCAAAATCCCCCTCTCATACATGATCTGCAATTCAACAAATGCTTGAACCAAACGCTGTGCAGTCGTGGTAGGTGTGTCAACACCGATGGCTCCTATAGGTGCAACTGTTTCCAAGGATACAAACTCTCACTGGACAACGATCGCCAAGGTAGCCATCAGTCAGGAGCTCAGAAAGACATTGTTAATGTCTCACGTCAAAATAACAGCTCAGTAAATGCTTCTCCACAGTCCTACTACAGAAGCCTCGCAGCACCATTCACAGCTTATGAACAGGCTACAAGTTGTTAGCGTTTTTCTTTGTTTTCTGAGGCCCTCTTTTTCTGCCTCTGTATCTTTCCCCCAGATGTGGACGAGTGTGCGCTCCCTGCAGTCTGTCTCCACGGCCACTGTGTCAATCTGGAAGGCACCCACAAGTGCACCTGTAACCATGGTTACCAAGTCACATCAGACGGCAAAAACTGTGAAGGTCTGCAAAGGATTATGTAGAGCTGTTGGGTGTAACTCACCACTGCATACTTCTCAGCTTGTGGAGCGACGGCAGAATAATGTCTGCGCATTATGTTTTCCTGCTAGATGTCAACGAGTGTGCGGCTGGGAATGTGTGCCCTGCAGGGATCTGCATCAACACTGCAGGTTCCTACATTTGCCAGAACTGCAGGCCTGGGTTTGGACCGTCTGCTGATGGACAGAGATGTGAAGGTGTGAAATCGACTGATTTATACTAAACACCAGTAGATAGTGATGATTTTTCTGCCCACTTGTGGTGACTGTCTTATTATTGCTTCCAGACATTGACGAGTGTGCTCTGGGTGACTTGTGTCTTGGTGGTGTTTGTGCCAACTCGGAGGGTTCCTACACCTGCACTGAATGTAAGGCTGGCTACAGAGTGACTCAGGACCGGCAGAGGTGTGAAGGTAAATTCCAGCTGTGCTCCTCATTCATTAAAGCCCATTAACACTGTCAAGATTGTTAAAGACCGACTCAACAACAACAACACATCTGTGCAGTTTGTCAACTAAAATCAAAATGTGTTTGTTGTTCATGTGTTTGTTGTTCATCCACACACACATTTTATTCAGTATATTTTCTTACATCTACGCTATGCTGTTTCACACAGATATTGATGAGTGCCAGTCTTTGTCTACATGTGCCAACGGGATCTGTCTAAACTCAGAAGGCTCTTACACCTGTGAGAACTGCCCAACAGGGTACAGCGTATCATATGACGGGGAGCTCTGCGAAGGTTTGTTTATTCAACACCGCTCCTCTAGATGAACCCCTGCATACCACCACATGTGTATTTAATAGAGCCTGAAAGAACTAACGCTAGTGGGATTAGTGGTGCTTGCCTTCCATCATGCGTTTGGGTCTTTTATTCTTAGCTGTAGTGACAGTCTTGTCCTGCAGTGAATGTCTAACACTCTGTGTTGTTCCCTGCCAGATATTGATGAGTGTGCTCTGCCTACTACATGCCCACGGGGAACATGTACAAACACAGACGGTTCCTTCACATGTATCATATGTCAGCATGGTTTTAGAGTCTCTGAGGATGGACAACAGTGTGATGGTGAGGCTTTTGGCTTTTGTTTGTACGGGAATGTGCTTTTTGTTATGTTTGTATACTTGAGCACAGGTGTGTATGTGTGTATTAGAGACTTCCTCCTCTATTTAAACATGCCAGACCTTACCTTAATAGCCAACAATGTTGGAGGTGAGTATGAATGTGCCAGCTGGGTCAGGTTGTATGTAAACAGCATCCCGTGTGACGACTTTGACCCCAAAGCCCCATCATCTGAGCTCAAAATCCTAAAATACTCCTTCCAGACATCACATCATAGCTGGATCCTGGACCCCTCTGCCTCTGGCACTGCTCATCTGATCCTTGCTCAACACAATGAGACACTGGCCCTCAAATAGAATGAAATGATGTCAGACCAACTGCCTGCAGATAACTGAGCTAAAAAGATCAAGGCGTCAACATTTATAATTTCTATTTCCAGTGATTAGGGATTGAACTAATTACAACTGGCAGGCGTTATTTATTTGAATCCAGAGATGGTAATCTGTGCTATGATGTGTCCATGTTTTTGTGTCCAGATGTGGATGAGTGCTTTGTGGCTAACATGTGCCCTGGCCAGCTGTGCTTAAACAGCCCAGGATCCTACTCCTGCAGGAGCTGTGGGGCCGGCCTGCAACTGTCTGAGGATGGTTACGGCTGTGAGGGTAAAACAACTATTTCTGTGGTTAAATACCTGCTTAGAACAGTTGTAGTTGTCACTGTGGTAATTATTGGTCCAAAGGTACAGTAGACCATAGTTAAAATATGAATACATTAGAGCCAGCTCACGTTTATAGAAAATGTTTTCAGTGCAAGGTAATTCATCATGACATGATTAATGGGATCAATGCAGTGTATTGGCTGCTTTAACGAATCAACAGTGGTTAGATCTGTCATGACTTCATGGGAAGCAGTGGAGGAATGATTGTTTAAAGGGATTCAAACATAACCTCAGTTAGTTATACATACTGTGGCATGTTTTTGAATGGAAGTGTGGATCCAGCCCAGGAGGAAGATCCCCCACTGATATGTGTCTTTGCGCTGGGAAAAAGTTTCACAAAACAAGGCCACGTCCAAGTCGGCCTCTGATAGGATTTTAATGGATGCCTCTGATGCCATGGAAAATATAAACGGCTTAATTTGAAATGAAGTCAACCACTCCCATGACTTCCACACGCTGCAGAGGGCTTGCGCCGTTGAACTCGATCGGCTCACCCACAGGCAGAACAGAGCCTTCTGAATCACTTAGCACTGACCCGCACTATTTTCTTTGTAAGAAATACAATCTAAGGAAGTTTTAATGATTATGTAACAGTGAGCCAAGGACTGTTTGTAGATACAGTAATTGTATGGCACCTGTAATAGCTTGCTGTTTTGGATTTGATGACCGTCCCACATACTTATCTTTCCACCCTTTTTAATAATACACTGTCAGTGGGATCTAATAAAGAAGGCTTTCCTTACTTTATGTTTGGCCGAGTCATGCTCCCACATTATTAATTTTAAACAGATAAGATGATCGAAATTGGATTCTTTAGAGGTCTTTATGCTTAAGGTGATAACCTATAGCTAATCTCTTCTTCTATTGTCCATTAGACATTGACGAGTGCCAGAACCCAGGTGCATGTCCTACAGGTGCTTGCACCAACACAGAGGGCTCCTTCTCCTGCACAGCCTGTGAGCCAGGCTTTGCAGTGGCATACAATGGCCTCACATGTGAAGGTGGGTGTAGAGCAGGTAGTTCACTGTGGTCACCAACATTTATGATTTCTCTGAGATCATTCTCATAGTCATCCATTCCAACACAGTATGACCTACCATAGTAAAAATGAGTCATTACATGCTCATGACATCAGTGTGTGTTTGGGTGTGTGTGTGTGTGTCTGTGAATGCAGATGTGAATGAATGTGAGGACAATAACTTGTGTCTAGGAGGCCAGTGCACCAACGACATAGGTTCCTACAGCTGTACCTGTCCTTCAGGAATGGAGCTTGTGGATGGAACATCTTGCAAAGGTACACGCACACAAACAGTTGTGTCTCTCTATCTCTGTGAGGACACTCATTGACACAAAGCATTCCATAACCACTAACTAGGCTCTGTCAAGATGTACTCACAAAGCTGAAATGTCCTCATAAGACAATTTTCAAGTGGAAATTTGTCCACATATGAAAGATATACACGCACATACACACAAAATTTGTTCTCACAGCCTTAGGGCAGTCTGACAAAATGTACCATTTTCGGTTAACTTGTTAGCTTACCTCGTGTTGCTACCTTGACACTGTTGTGTGTGCACATCTGTGCCTCTGTGTGACAGATATCAATGAGTGTTTAACCATCATGGACATCTGTGGGGAAGGAAACTGTCTGAATACCGAGGGCTCCTACACATGTATCTGTCCTGTTGGATATACCAGCGTCAATGGAAGGACTGGCTGTCAAGGTACAGTAATAAACTCTCACAAGAGCATTAATACCAACGGGAAATTATTTTTCAAAAGATTTTAATGGGCGTAGTGTAATTGGGTGAGGCAGAGTCAAAAGTGGAGAAAGTTGGTAATAATGAAATAATAGTTTTAGCACATATTGCTCAATTCATTTTATGGTATTCTTGTTGGCATGGGCACGTTTCTTTACTCAATGCAGGCCAACTGACTAACAGTATCCTCAACACACTGTCCTGTTCTGGTTCTGAGACCAGGCCTGGGCCCCCTGGCAATGGATGCTCAGGCTAGCCTTATTGTGTAATGGACCATGGCCTCATCAACTGTCTCAGCTCAGCCTCTCTCCACTCAGACATCATTTAGATGTTATTCCATTTGCACCCAGTGACCCAGCAATTAAACCAAATGGAGCCAGATCATCAGCTATGGAGTGCTTTTCTTTTCAACAAACTGGAGTATTTGCTGTCAAAATACATGATATAAGTTTGGCTTGGATGATAGAATTGGATCAGTGTTTTTGCTGGTGTGTCTTGCAAAAATACTAAGAGCTGAAGTTAAGCAAACTGCAGGTTGTTTGGCAGTGAAATATCCAGTAATGTGAACATTTGGATCCATGGGTTTGACTTGCAGTGGAGGACTTGGGTCAGTCCTTGAACAGGGAGAAGGCTTTGAATTCAGAGCACCTTACAGATCGTCCCCAGGCTATGAACAAGTGCATCTGGCACTTTGGCTTCCAACCACAACAAATACAAGCTTCTAATTATCATATAAATCAGGTGTGTGTATTGACTTGTCGTCTGCCGTTGAATGTGCACAGTGTTGATAGAATAAATGCCAGATCCCCTTGAGATGAGCCTGCATGGTGATGTGAGTTTATGAGAGTTTATGAGAATGAATGAAAGTGGTGCTAGAATGATAATTGGACATGACCAGACTAGTCTTTCAACAATGGCAAAACATGCAAAATAAAGGATTTACAGCAGAATTAAACACATCTAAATCTGATCCAGATAAACAGGTTGTGTCCCAGTGTTGCATTTTTTCCACTTTGAAGTCCTTGAATTAACTCCCAAACTCTCCAGTAACAGCATATTTATGTGTTTACTTTTAGTCTGGGGTATTGTTTTATTTTCTCCCTTTTTTTGCAAATGGGTGTTTACCCTGTCGTCTCTGAAAAATATTCGTTTGATTATCAACAGTTGGAAAAGAAAGGCAAACTTTTTCACCAGCGATGACGTTTCTACAGTGCTCTGTTTTCTCCCCACGTTTTTACCCCAAGTACCTTACAAGTTATGTTGTAATGCTGCAATTATCCAACAATCCGCAGCTAATCAAGTATGTCGCGTACATTATTCAATTTTTACAAGTTGAAGGGGAAATGCTCTCAGCCTGGAGAGCTGAGGTAGATGGGGTTTTTTTTTCTCTTTTCTTTCCTGTTTGCCAGTGTATTGTTAAGTTCCCCAAATGTCCAATGCATCTTGTGCTCCGACAAGCGCTTGATTACACATTCTTTTCATAAAACAACTTGTGTTGTGTAAATGGGGATATTTAGTCATAATCAATTTGTAATCTTAGTCACCAATTACCTCTCTTGACAGCCTTTCTTCTCTTCTGTCCTGTGCCTTAGATGAAGATGAATGCCTTAACGACAATGTGTGCGTCCGGGGAAAGTGTGTCAACACTGATGGCTCGTTCCTGTGCTTGTGTGAGGCTGGATTCAAATACAACGAAGACACAGCTGACTGCGAAGGTCAGACTTCACTGTGATGTCTTCTTGTGTATATCTTAGACATTGCTGCCTTCAAACCCTGCCATGGGGTCTCTACTCAACGGGTAAACCAACATGTCTGCATTAGCTTTTTTATTGTCATGCTACATTTAGTCTTGAGCGTTCCCGGCGTAGCACAGTTGGCTATGATGGATTATCAATGGCCAGTGGGGACTGAAAGTGTCCAAGCCTGCCTTAGAGGCTTTCCTCCACGGTCCCAGGACTGAGGGGTGCCTGGATTACATGGCTGAAGCCCTGAACTCCCTCTCCCCTGAGGAAAGCATGAATGACCCCATTGTGAAAATGAGGTGTTTCTCCCTGCGGAACATCTCCCTTCAGCTCCTTCACAAGTTCTATAGTTGCTGTAATAATATTGTTCTTGGCCATTCCTGTCGCCTGCTGCGTTTACTGAGAACAAGCTACGCCACAGGCCTCCTGGCCAACTCCTGCTGTACAGCCATTACACGTTAAACAGAGGAGCAGTTTAAGGAGTACAAGTGTGTGCATATGTTTGTGTGGCTACATGTGTCCATGTCAATGTATGATTGAACACGCAGTCAGGTTTGTGCCTCCACCTGTCTGTTACTATCCAACATCTGTCTCTCCCTCGCTGCCTGTACAGATCAGAATGAGTGCAAGGATTTTGGAAGCTCAGTGTGTGGCACCTGGCGCTGCGAGAACACCATTGGCTCCTATCGTTGCTTCATGGGCTGCCAGCCCGGCCTCCAGGGAGAAGACGCCACAGGCTGTGGTGAGTGGTCAAACCTTGAACAGTTATAGTTAATTATGTTCAAAAGAAACAGGGTAAAGTCTTTATGCTGAAGCAAAAGACACTCGCATTGTATGGACCATTTTTCTGCCTTAAATTGACCCTGGATAAATTCATTTACCGAGAGGGCTTTGGTTTAAAATAGGGTAAAGCCTCACATCAAATCATGCACTCCACGTACTCTGTAGGACTCTCCCTCCGTGCATAGATAATGACATATGTTTGGCATGCAGTCACAGTAACTTTGATGTGAAACAAAAGCTGTCAGGTAATCGAGGTCTTTCCACACAAGGGGCCGTGGGGGAGACGAGGAGAAGTGGACCCTTAAAATTGGGGGAACTTTGTAAAGCATACCCTGCTGCCATTGGATGTAGTGTGTGAGGCCAGTGGTTTACACTGGTCTATTTCTTTCTTCTTTTGAAGAAAATGTAGTTTTCACAAAAACACACAAGCTAG
>KV751346.1:6801633-6832281 GCA_001698575.1 Mola mola
ACTTTTGCGACAACGTCTTGTCTCGAAACACCACTAAGCAGGAGTGCTGCTGCACGGTTGGGGCTGGCTGGGGTGACAATTGTGAGATCCATGCCTGTCCTGTCCCAGGAAGAGGTACCATAACAGGCTGATTTATCACAATAAAGCAGACTAGATAGATTATTCAGTAATTTCTGATTTAGTGGCAATGTTCTCCCTCCAGTGATTTTTTTTTATTTTGCAGATGATTATAATAAGTTGTGCCCTCAAGGCAATGGAGTGTTACCGCTGCCCTCTGCAAGTGGAGATATGACTGCCTACAAAGGTACTCTTGTTCTCATACATATGTTTTTTATTGATATGCTTGGGATTATGTAACTTACATTCACACATGACTTAGCATTGGCATGGAAAACTATTTTTGACTCATTATTTAGTCCTGAATCTCTCTCCCCTCAGATGCCGACGAGTGTGAGATGTTTGGATCAGAAATTTGCAAGAATGGACAGTGTTCAAATCTTTTCTCTGCATACACCTGCTACTGTCGCAGTGGCTTCTACTATGACAACATCCGGCTTGAGTGTGTGGGTAAGCAGTTTCAGAGAGAGCGTTTCATCACATGAAGCTGCACGATTGGTCACCAATGCGTGACTCGTGCCAGTGGTGTGGCTGCTCCTCACATACAGAACACTTGCCTAAAAATGACACATAATGTAGCCTCATAATCATTCAACATTCTCAACCGTGTACCAGGAAAATCTGAATCATATTATCAGAAATGTGTTATGAATATCTTCGATCGCTGCCAGAAAATCGATATTAAAAATGTTGAGTCTCATACCTTAATATTTTTGGCCGACTACTGAATTATATTCAAATGTGTTTCTAGATTATGATGAGTGTGGATACGGATCACCCTGTGAGGGAGGAGTGTGTGTGAACACAGCCGGGTCTTTTAACTGTTTCTGCAGTCCACCATTAGTCCTTGACGGCTCACGGCGGCGCTGTGTTGCTCTCAACACAACAGAAGGTGTGACAATTGTACTTTCTTGTGTTACCCAGGTTGTGCTTAACCAAAGCAGATGTGAAAAGCTGAAATGATGAATCAAATAAATTCTTAAGGTGTTGCAATACAAATTCATTTTCAAGGATAAATGATTATCCTGAATGTCTTTAGGTTGTTGGATAAACTTAGCAATTTGAATACATCAGTTTGTTCTATGGAAATGTGAGATGGCCAGTATTTTTTTTAATTTTCATATTACATAGATACTGTTGAGATACTTTATGTAGTATTGGACAGTTTTTTATGTGTTTCTTTTCCTTTCTTTTCCAATGGCCACAGAATGAGATTTAGGTTGATTTAGCTTTTGTTTATGTTTTTTTTCTTGTTGTTTTTTTCAATCTCTTTGTGAATTCCTTTTCATTCTACTACCCAGAAACTCTGGAGCCCGATCAGAATGTACACATGGATATTTGCTGGCAGCGTCTGGAGAGGGACGACATGTGCGCAGATCCCCTGGAGGGACGTCGAACCACATACACTGAATGCTGCTGCCTGTATGGCATCGCCTGGAGCGGACAGTGCGCCTTCTGTCCCAGGAAAGACTCTGGTGAGGAGCCAGATACACATAAAATACTGTCTTACATTGAATACGTTATTATTTATGTAGGTGAACAAATAATTTTAATAAAATTCCCTGTGCTGCTGTATTCAGAGGACTACGTAATAATGTGCAACCTGCGTCGGAGAGGAGGCTCCAACAGTCTGCGGGAGCGGCCAGGATATGAGTACGGCGTCGAGGGGGCAGAAGATCATGCGGAGCCTTTTGTTCCTCCATACTTTGACAGTTACGGCAACATCGCAGGATCATATGACAACCCTGAGAGCGTTCCACTCTTCACCGACAATGACTACAGTGTCCAGCAGCCACCTGTCCGTGTGCCCATCCTACGACCACCGGAGCACCAGCCACAACCAGTGGATCCCTATGCTGGTGGGTAGGCAGCCCAGACGCTAAAAAAGTCACCATAATTAGAAGACAATAGTCTTTGATTGTTACCTACCTTTCAGCTCCTTTAACCACACTCTAAAAACAGAGTAGTTGTTTTAATGTTTTTTTCCAAAGTGTCTGGGCTGCTTCAAAGTTACCTCAACTTGTTTTTTGAAATTCTCTGAAATTTGAAGGCAGCCCAAATGTTAATGTTTTTAAGTTGATTACCTAGTATGTTTTTGTTTTTGTAGTGCAATATGTTTTACAGCAGCAGACAGTCAAACAGGGACAACATGAAAAGGGGCATTACTGATTAATCTATAGAGACTTAACACCCAAACCTGCTTTATTGTGAGTATTCAGCTCATTGTTTCAACTGTTTTAGTTCTGTCAGCTGCATTAATAAGATGTTTCGTATAAAAAACTCAGCACAGAGGGAAACACCAAACGGATACAGTGGGAATAGCGAGTAGTGAAGCATTTAGCTGCTGCACAGCCAGAGGTTTCCTTCAGGATTGTATAGAGTCAAAAAAAGAGATGGATTTAAATCTACCTGATGTCTTAAACGTGACTCCAGATGATTTCCTGTGATGCCTTTCAACTGCAGGACATGCAAGTTTTTTGCTAACAAACATACATTCATTGTTTTGTACACAATTTGTTTCATTTAAATGTTCATGTTTCAGTTTTCTTTTAGCATTTGAGCCAACATTGGCAGTTTTGGTTTTGCAGCTAAATACTTAGTTTATCAAATCTTACATGTAAAAACATGTTGTAAAGTAATTTGAAATCCCAATAAATGTGTGTTGGTATTTTCATATAAACAGAAATATAAATGGGAACCAGACTGGGGTTACGACCAGCTTGAGGAACTCTGACCTCCTTGTAGAATGTCAACAATAAAACAACAGGGTTCTTTTTGTAAAATAAAAAAAGGCATCTCATGATTTTCTTTCAACATGTTTACTCACAAATTTCTGTTTCCAATCAGGGCGCTACGACAGCTTCGAGGGTCTCCGAGCCGAGGAGTGTGGAATTCTGAACGGATGTGAAAACGGCCGCTGCGTTCGCGTGCGAGAAGGCTACACCTGTGACTGCTTCGATGGTTATGAATTTGACCTAAGCAAGATGGCCTGCATAGGTTGGTCCTTTGATCAGCACCTTTCACATATTCTCTTTGTCAACATGCCAGCCACATTTTAGATTCTGAGGTCCAAGTAAAAAAATGTTGGGAGACTTCCTAAAATCAGCAGGGAATAAATCGATTTATTTGATTTGGTTTCACAGTTGAATCTTGAAATCCAACCGCGGAGAACTTATCCTTCATGTTTAAGCCTTTTGGAGCCAGGTCTTGAATTAATTTCAGTGAGGTAACTCTCAGTGTATAATCATTTTCAAGGAGAAGCTCTGAATTTAACAACCAGGCATTAAGTTATATTTTATGGGAAACTAATGCAAGCCGTGTACTCCTCAAAACCACTGTGTGTTAGCCTTTGTTCTGAACTTCCTTAGTATCATGCTGCCAAGAATAAAGAGGCCTTGAATCTTATCCACTTGGAGAAACCCATGAAATATTGTTTTATGTGTGCTCCATTTGCTTGGAAAGAAAGTGAGATTGCCTTGTTGTAATGCAGTGCTGTGGTTACAATATTCTACTCGTATTTAAACTCGTCAGATATAAAACCAGACGTTTTCCCCAAAAGAGTGATTGAATCCAATCATTATGGAAACTCTGCAACTTGTTTTTATACTTCATTTCATGAATATCAACACCAGCAGTTCCCCAGTACAAAATATGTAACTTAAACACAGAGAGGGTCTTTTGGAGATTGACAGCCATGAAATGACAATCAGACCTCCCGTGCAGAAAAAGCGGAAAGAAAAAATCAACTGAAGGCCAGAAGGAAACACAATCGGTACACTGTTCATCACGCTTTCATTCCAAACAGCTCGAGGTGGCAGACAATTCAAATTCACATCCTGTCCAGCCGACACGCAACACAGTTAAAGCATGACTGATAAAAGATATACAATATGAGACTTTGTGCAACCTATTTTTGGTGTTTATTGAATTTGTTGAATATTTGAGAATGTAAACATGTAGTTTACAGCATTGATTAAAGTTTGAGACAGTCTCACCTTTACGTCCATTTAGGAGCTGTTGTGGCGCACAGAGTTTGTCTAGTTGTGATCGTAAAGTCTCAGAAAACTGAAATTATTCTTATCACCAAGTTTGATGAATCGTTGCCTCTGATCCAATATCTTGTTTCATCTGATCAAAAAAAAAACCAGCAAAAATCTGTAAGGCGAGATTTATTTCCTGACCATTTTACTTTCATATTAGTACATTTGAAATCCAGAGTCAGAAGAGAATGAGAGAGAGGAAAGAAGGAAGGAAGAAAAAAGAAAAGAGGAAGAAAGGAAGGGAGGGAGGGAGGAAGGAGAAAAAGAACAAAGACAGAGAAAGAACAAGTGAAAAAAAGGAAGGAGAAGAGTATACAAGAGGAAGGGAAGTATCAAGGAAGAGAGGGAAGAAGAGAAAGGCAGGAAAAACTGAAGGAGTTGAAGATGAAGGGAAGGGAGAAAAGGAGAGGTGAGGAAGGAAAGTAGACAGAGAGACTGAGAGGAAGGAAGAGAGGGAGAAGAGGGAGAAACAAATGGTGAAAAGGAATGATAGGAAGGGAAAAATGAAAGATTGAATAAGTGGAATGGAAAAGTAATGAATAAAAAAGTCAAGGAGAGAGGGAACAATATAAACAGGGGATGAAGGATGAAGGAATGAATAGAAGAAAAAAGTAATGACTAAAGAAAGGAAAGGAGAAAGGGAGCAAAATAAGGAGGGGGGGAGGAAGAAAGGAAAAAATGGTGAAAGGGAAGGTGAAGGAAGGAAGGGGACAATATCGAATGAGAGGAAAGGATTAAGGAAACAAAGAAGGAAAAGAGAGAGAATACGAGTGAAGGAGGAGAGAATGAATGGATGAAGGGAGAGAGAGAAGGAAGACAGAAGGAATTGGAAGAGAGAAAAAACAAGATGGAAGAAGAAGTCAGTCCTCCCAGTGTCCTGCCACGGCTGAGCTGTGACTCTCCCTGCTGACTGACCTGTGTTTTGTCCTGCAGACATAAACGAGTGCGAGGACATCAGCGACAAGGTGCCCTTGTGTCAGAACGGCCAGTGCACCAACACTGAGGGATCGTACAAGTGCACCTGTCTGCCCGGCTTCCTGGCCTCCGCCAAGCCGCACAAGTGCATCGCAGCCATCCCGGAGTCCGAGCTCGGGGAGAAGGGGAACTGAGACATCAGCCACTGTTGGAGCGCTGGCTTCTCCTGCTTCTCCTGCTTCCTCAAACACCACCTTACAGCCCTGTGGCCTTTCACCCGACGGCCCGGCACTCAACTTCAATTAGTAATACTGAGACGTCCAAACTCGTACAAACCGCACACACTGACACAAACACACATATGCAACACGCACACGCTTTCAGAACACATGCAGACGCCCCATTACACACACACACTCCAGAGGACCAGGAACTGTGCAGTGAATGTATTACATGGGATTTACTATTAACCAGATATCCATTTGCCTTAAAGGGATTTTGTGGACTGACCTTTTTATTCAGTAACCCCGGGCAATTTGATACGCAGATATATGTTCCACATCATTTCTTTGTCTCTTTTTTTCTTTTTTATTGTGTTATTTATTTCATTTACATGACGGCCTCTGCAAACTAAGAATGCAACCTATTTCAGAGGGTAAACTTGATTCCTCTCGTTACCTTTGTCTCACCAAATGAGGCAGCGGCAATAAATGTTTATTGTAAAAGACGGAATGTAATAAAATCAGCAATGCATAAATTGACTCACACTGCACCACAAACCCTCTCGTCAGTAATTATCGCTCTCAGTCATTGTAATTAGCCGCGTTGGCCACGGACTAAACGGATGCCAGTGCTGAAGAACCCACAAGATAAACTACAACCTGAAGAGTGTTTGGACCAACAACCGGGATGTCAGCACAGTCAAACTTAAACATGAAAAACCTTTTATGTGGAAGTCTGTAGATGTATATGATGATCTATGTAATGTTGTGGGAGGGGAAAAAGGTGCAATAACCTGCCTTTCTCAGTTTGACACCATTTTTACAAGCCTAATATCCTATATTGATGATCTTGATTTTTTCAAACAGTATCGAATTGTTTGATACTTTTATTATTCTAATCTATACCCCATATGACACGAAACTTTAGGTTCTTGGCTGAACGTAAATAAGCGGATACCATCCACAAATAACACTGCTCTGAGGATAAGTTTGTTTTCTGTGTGCCAGTGTCACACCAGCAAAAGTATTTTACATTTATCTGCAACGTAACTGGATCCCAGATCTCACATCAGACTATTCCCATGTGTGCATCTCCGCGTGCATGTAAACAACGTGGAGGCTTCATCGGAGAGGTTTGCTATATTTTGTACAGATGTAGTACTATGTATTTTTGTTCTATATTCTCTTCATGCATTATAACACAGCCAATAACTTGTTTGACATAAAAGCATAAAATGTAAGAAAAATCTGACATTATAGCTTTGTAGATTTATACATGTCTGTAAAAACTTTTTTTTTTTTTTTTTTTTTTAAGTAAATCTTTTAAAGTATGAGGAGAGTGGCTGACACTGTACCAGAGGAACTGTGTGTATACCCTGCCCTGTGGAGCAGACAAAGACAAATATATTTTTTGGAAGTGGCAGCACTGTTGTAATCACAGATATTTTGTCTCCTCAAATTTCATTTTGGAGACAATACTTTTGAAATGCTAGCACCAGCTTCTTCCTCTCTATATATCAGTACTCGGGGACATTGGTTCCTTTAGTCCCTGTTGAATCCTTGTGTCATGAATGTATCATTAAAAAAGCAATGGCCTATTCATTTGGTTTCTGAACTCACATTGATACTGTTTGGTCGTTTATATTCAGGTTTAAAAGAATAATGGCATTATCTGACTAAGGGACAGAACCTCTCTGAAGTCGAAATGTGTTTTTGGAGGATGACTAAAGCTGATGACTTATACCCTTCACATGCATTCAGAGCCCGTGTAAAAATGTTTCCCCTTGCACTGTACAAGTCGAACTTAGGTCAAAATTGGAAGAAGCCTTGCAAAACCACAAATAACTTCAGATAAATGCCTTGTGAAGCTGTGGTCAATGTAAATTTCATGCTCGCTCATTTTGTTTACCTCTTGACTGTAATCACCATCAGTCATCAAAATAAAAACTATCAATGTCTTCGATAACTCACTTTGCAAAATGGCACCCAACACATTTTGCAAATTTTCTGTGTGATTATTCTCATGGTAATTTTATTTGATTTGTAGTTTGTAGCACATGACAAAAGCATTGGATTTGTTTTTACATCAAGCAGTGTAGTTCTGTAAACAGTTTGATACAGACGTGATTTATTGTGTAATTGTTATGTAAGAGGTCGGAGGCGAGTGTATGGCAGTGATTAGACATACTCAGATATTTTTACTTAAAAGTAGGACCAATACTAAATAAAAAATTCTGTTGCACACATAAGGGAAGTAAAAATACAAAATTGATAAATTAAATTTACTTTAAGCTATCAGATTTATTTATTATAAGTGAAGACACTTTTCAATCATTATGATGGTATATATTTATGTCATTTCTTGATAGTGCTGTTTATTTATTTCAAATACTATGAGTAATTGAGAGTGCAACCGAGTAAAAATTCAACTTGGGTCATTTTATATATATATGAAAATGCAACACTATGAAATATGATTCTATTGAATAGCTATTGCTTCCAAATAATTGTAATGCACAAAAAAGTATATATGTTCTGAATATATAATATATTCCTCTGAAATGTACTGAAATGGAAGCGTTAAGTAGCATAAAATGGAAATATCTTTTTTTAAGAGATACTGCAAAATTACAACATAACATAGGCTACTTGAGCAATTACAGAAAGTCTTTTACCACTGATGTGTGTATATACAAATAAGCTATCTCGAATTCAGAAGAGTTTGAAAGGGAAGAACGACAGAAAAAGTTAAAACAGTTTACTTTTACGATTTATTTTACTTTATCTCCCTCTAGTGGCGAAATAAAAGCTGTACATCAAACGCTCTGTATTTCCATGACTTCCTCCCATTGGTTAGGCGCAGAGGAAGAGCTTTTTCAAAAGGATTATGGGAAATCATGAGTGTGCCGCCACAGTCATGCTCACGTAAACGGTACAAGAAACTACATCTCCCAGAAAACACACCGGCTCATGCGTAATTGTGGCGACGTACAATCGCTCGTGCAGTCGCTGTTGTGATGCTAATGTAAACCTTCGCTTATAAACTGTTATTTATTCAGAAGAAAACGTGACTACTTTGTCAAATTACCGCTTTAATGCCGCCATTCGGATACGCATTACAAAGTAGGTCAGCAAGCTAGGTTAACTATGTTATCGATGAAAATGTGTTAATAGTATGGCGACAATATAACAAGTATTATATCTGACAGTTTGTTTGGAAAAGCGTCACATTCACTGACTTCTAATGTCTCAACCTATAGCACATTAAGAACTGAATTACCTTTTTGTCACATGAGCATATTAGCTCTCATTAGCTCAGGCTAGGTACACGCTCTATGAGTGTAAATTACATTTTTACTGTCTTTACTACATATTTAACTTCCTCATGGCAAAAGAAGAATGTTTTGAACAATGGAGCAAAACAGGGGACGTCTCAACACTACGAAAAAGGAACGTTTGTCCCCCCTCAGAGAGAACCCCCATTACTCCTCAATCAGAGGACAAAAACCCTCGGACCACATCTAAAGATGACCCCATGTCCTCAAACGGGACATGCGTCAGTGCTGAGCCTGTCAGCAGGCTGCTGCTGCTGGGCTTGTCCTTCTCCACACGCCTCTATAAGATTACAGAGCCCCCCCATGTGTGGTGAGTAAAACCCCTCCGCGTGGTCTCATATTGTGGCCATACCAAGACACGGGCTCATAGTTTATTTACACAATGACTGTTTGTGGTGTTTCAGCTGGGATGAGACGCACTTCGGGAAGATGGGAAGCTACTACATCAACAGGACCTTCTTTTTCGACGTCCATCCTCCTCTTGGAAAAGTGAGACAGTAGATGTAGTTTTAATTGTGCGTCTTCATGTAAACCTCTCTAATAGGAGCATCGATCTCCTTCCCGTAATCTCTTGCAGATGCTGATAGGCCTTGCTGGCCACATGACTGGTTACAATGGCACCTTTCCTTTCACAAAGCCGGGAGATAAATATGAGCACCACAACTACTGGGGGATGAGAGGAGTATGCCGCTTTACACATGACTATCAGTTTTAGGTAAACCTGTGGTTTTAAGATGGACGATGGATGCTGACGTGGCTTGGCTGCTTCTTGCCTTACAGTTTTGTGCTGTGTTGGGCTCCTTCCTCCCAATCTTTGCCTACCTCACAGTGCTGGAGTTATCTCAGTCTCACACTGCTGCCATCGTCACTGCCACCCTGCTCATATTTGGTGAGTGATTATGTGGTTACTGATTGATTCTTTTTAAGGATGTCTGTTCAGATAGCAAGCCATTCACCGTAATAAGGAAAATGCATCTATGCTTAACTTCACACTCCCAAACAGACACTGGCTGTATAACCATTTCCCAGTACATCCTGTTAGACCCTATACTCCTGTTCTTCATCATGGCAGCAGTGCTGAGCATGGTCAAGTTCAACCAGCAGAGAAACAGGTAGGCCGTGTGCAATGTAACAGTGAAATTCATCGTTATTATCATTGGTCTATTCATTATTACTCGTGCTTTTCGAAAAAATTAGATTATCATGGAAAAGGTATTTTTCTCTAAATTAAAGTAGTTGAACTTTCATATATTTTATATTCGTTAAACACCTAAAGTGAAATAGTTTAAGTCTTTTTGATTTTGATTATGGCTTATTATTTCCGAATACAGTAAATATTTTCAAGATTTTTTTTTGCGAGAGTAAAATGCCTTACATATAATGATTCTAGAATATAGTAAATGTCCCCCCCTTTCAAATAACCGATAAATTAGGTTTCTAATTTTGTATGCACTAGTAGTATGTAGGTCAGCAGTACATGAATGAAATGATGTTTTTATAATCATCCTATTTTAATTTTATACAATTTTTTTGTCAAAATAAAATAATACAGGGCCAGTCTTTGTGAATTTTGGGGACCAAATGATTGTTTGTTTAATAAAATTATAGCTTAATGAGATGCAATATTCTGTCAATGTACCAGTAGTCATTCATACAATATAATTGCAGTATAGATATTGATGTGGTGAAAATGTATTGATCTATTTGAATTTGTTGGCCAGCCCTCACATTTATGTAGAACTTTTGAGAGAAAAGATACAATGTATAAAAATCTGACATTCCCTAATTGTACATAATATACAAAGAAATAAATTAGGCATAATTTTCAATATTCCTTTTACTTCCTTACTTTTCAGGCCTTTTACTGCCTCCTGGTGGCGGTGGCTGGTGCTGACCGGTGTAAACCTTGCTGGGGCTCTGGGTGTGAAGTTCGTGGGCCTGTTTGTCGTTCTGCTAGTGGGACTGAACACAGTCTGGGACCTTTGGAGACTTTTGGGTGACTTGAGCCTCTCACTGGTAAATGACAGTGGGGTTTTCATGGTTCTAGTTCTGACAGTGTTGATGAGTAATGCTTGACTGCATTTTCGTGGCACCAGGTGGAAATTGCCAAGCACTTCCTGGCTCGGGTTTTTGGACTCATTGTGCTTCCGCTCCTCCTCTATGTTACAATATTTGCAGTCCACTTCGCTGTGTTAAACAAAAGGTGCGTCTGGTGTGTGGCAGTGTGATCACTCCTCAGTTTGCACAATGCTGCGATATGACAAAAAAATGATTGTTTTGTCTCACCAGCGGACCAGGAGATGGTTTCTTCAGTTCAGCCTTTCAGTCCCGTCTGATTGGAAACAACCTGCACAATGCTTCCATGCCTGAGTGTGAGTCCCAAACACTTGTGTGAATAAAACCACATGATGTTGCAGCTGCGTCTTTAGAAAACAACAAAATAGACAAGGAGGTCAAGGATTTTGTACTGATGACATTTTTATGGCGTCACAAGTGAAACAGCACAGTTTCACGATCAGTCTCACTCTTCTTTTTAAGTATAATTCTGTGAGTTAATATTGTGTCCTTCTGATGCAGACCTGGCTTATGGCTCCGCCATTACAATAAAAAACCTCCGTATCGCCGGCGGGTATTTGCACTCCCACTGGCACCTTTACCCAGAGGGGGTGGGAGCAAAGCAGCAACAGGTCAGGAACATTCTCAAAAATAATATCATTAGTGATTTTGTGTTTTGCTTATTTTGAGTAAACCATTTTCTCTGCTATTTCAGGTGACGGCCTACCTCCATAAGGACTACAACAACTTGTGGCTTGTTCGCAGACAGAGTGATAATGAATGTGAGGTTGGGGATTGAGGATTATTTGCTCCCCAGTAGCATTTTTAAAAGTCCTAAAGAATGAATTCATGATCTCTATTGTTTGTCTTTATTTAGCTGAAGCTGGGACACCTGACCTGGTTCGTCATGGTGACATCATTAGACTGGAACACAAAGAGTAAGTGTTACAAAGCCAACTTAGTGAAATGTTGCAGCGATTTTAAATTTCATGTTTTAGGTAATGCTTTGTTTCCTGGTCCTTTCAGAACGAGCCGTAACCTTCACAGTCACCTCCATGAGGCCCCCATGACCAAGAAACACTTCCAGGTTACAGGCTATGGCATTGTAAGAAAGTCCATGATGCAAAGCTGCTCTGAAAAGAACTTTCCTCTGCATTACTTATACATTACATTCTGATTGAGTGCCACATCACTGCCTTGTGCCTGCTCCCAGAACGGCACAGGCGACGCCAATGACCTCTGGCGCGTAGAGGTGTGTGGAGGTCGGCGGGGTGACCTGCTGAAGGTGCTGCGCAGCAAAGTCCGATTTCTCCACCGAGCAACCGGCTGTGTGCTTTACTCATCTGGCAAGACTCTGCCAAAGTGGTAAAATGATTCATTCTCTGCTCTGATTTAACAAGCATCTGTCTTCCAGATTGATTTTGTCAGTAAGAGCAGGTGTTGTTTGTGTCCAGGGGCTGGGAACAGGTGGAGGTGACCTGTAGTCCATATCTGAAGGAGACTCCGAGCTCTCAGTGGAATATTGAGGATCACATCAATCCTAAACGTACAATGAACTGAGTCCTTGCATTCTCATGTTTATATCTAAACTTTATGATGTCACACATTAAATAACACCTTGACTTGTGTTTCCTGGCAGTGCCCAACATTAGTTTGTCTGTGCTGAAGCCCCATTTTCTGGAGATCCTGCTGGAGTCCCACATTGTCATGATTAGAGTAAGAAAGAAAAGAATCCATTTGTGCTTAATGAAAGTGAGAAAACACTTACTGACACGGACAATGTCTTTCTAGGGTAACAGTGGCTTGAAACCCAAAGACAATGAGATCAACTCAAAGCCCTGGCATTGGCCCATCAACTATCAGGTGCCTTGAATCTGCACTCTAATGTTTATTTTTAAAAAGTACTCAGATAAAATGCATGATTCTATCTAACTAAATCATTCTTGTTTTCTCAGGGATTGAGGTTTTCTGGAGTAAATAACACAGATTATCGCGTTTACCTGCTGGGGAACCCTGTAAGTTTGCTTCCTTCTTCCTGTTGTCACTCTTGTCCGATCAGCTCTTGTCTGATTCCCTCACGATGATTTTCAGGTGGTCTGGTGGATAAACCTGGCCAGTTTGGGGCTGTATGTCGTCATGGTGGCAGTGGCATCTGTAGCCCTCCAAAGAGGTTTCTCACTGGCTCAAAAGAGAACAGGTACAATTCATGACAGTTCATGATAATACATGTTCAAATACGTGTTGTGAACTCACTCTGTCATTCAGAGCATCGTGATGTCCTCGTGAGCGGAGGAGGACTGCTGCTGCTCGGTTGGGTGCTGCACTACGCACCTTTCTATGCTATGGGCCGTGTGCTTTACTACCACCACTACTTCCCTGCAATGCTCTTCAACAGCATGCTATCAGGTACTAGACCCCCGTGTGTGCTGTCCACTGTCTTAAACTAATATAAACACATAGACATGATGCATTCAGTGCTATAAATATCATAATATATAGTCCTTTTTACTCCGCATCTTTACTGACGATGATCAGGTTTTTAGCTCTTTTCCAGGATGAAAGTAAATCTGTGATAGTTGTCTGTACACGTTGCAAACAGGGAGTGCTCATAGCCATGAGTACCAGTAACTCCACTCTTTTGCCCCAGTGGAAACAATATATTACCTGTTACATCTCCCAAAGCACCATGGGAGCTGTAATTCAAAACCAGTCACACAAACATTTGTTTTTATTATTTCAAAGTTTATGGACGCCTTTGTCTCAATTTTCTTTTTTCTTTACACAGACAAAACTGGGATTAAAGCCCTTTGTTTGTTTTTTTCACAGGAATTACTTTAGATGTTCTGTTGAAGAGCTCTGACCTGCTTCTCCGACCACCTTATTCTGATTGGCTGCAGAGAGCCGGGCACGCGGTCCTTTTGTTTAGTGTTCTGTACAGGTGAGACAAGCAGTGTAGCAAGACGCTCCTCGAGTTCGTTTTTAAACTGTCACACTTTGTTAAATGTGCTTGTGATGTGTCGTGTAGATTATTGCTGTAAACAGAGTTAGGCATTTTGGAAAATACTGATTATTTCTTCTCTTTTATTATTTCTTGTATTAAGTTCAGTCAGAAGATTGATATTATTGTAGCTTAGCTCAGGAGTAAAGCTAGTAGCAGGGGGAAACAGCAGGCTAAATTTAAAAAAAAAAAAGCTCACTGAATCCTTAAAACAGATGTAACATGTTAATGGTCCAGCTGTTTCCCCCTCCTTCAAAATTGTATACTACAACTAAATTAACAATCTCCTTGTAGTATTTCAAAGTTTGATGGGAGAAAGCTTTCAATCTTTCCATCAGCTAGTGCTTCTACTAGTGCAAAATATGTTTTATTTTCATCAGTAACTCAAAATGTGAACATTTAATATATTCAAGAATCATTACACATAAACCAAAACGTCTCAGCAATTTTACTTTTTCAGTCCCGATATTCATGGCCCACAAAAAAACAACATATGTATATATGTATGTATGTATATATACATATATAATAAACATATATATATGTGTGTGTGTATATATATATATAGACACGCACACAGGAAAGTACAGTTTGGGTGTATTGACAATGCCTTGTAAAGTTCACCAGTGAATGTTTGGACTATATAAGCTATAATCATCAAAAAAAAACAGAGACAGGCTTTAACCACTTCGTTCCACATGCAATAAATATAGAATTTATGAAAGTTTAACTTTTTATGATCTTAAATTAAAAAAGAAACTTTCTACATGATATTCTGTTTTTTTTAGATGCATTAGACAACTCTTGGAAACAAAGCAAATACATTAAAGTTTCAACTGTGATGTCACATGTAACACAATTCTGCTGTTTAAAGGCTCTTTGTCCATTTTGTAAAAATCCCTGTAATACCTTCTGTGTCTGTCAGTTTCTACCTGTTCCATCCACTCTCCTATGGCATGACGGGTCCTCTGGGACACGAGCCCGGCAGCACCATGGCAGGCCTCAGGTGGATGGACTCCTGGGAGTTCTAATCAGCTTTGCACATAAAGAAACTCATATGGTGAAGGACACGCCTGATTCCAGTAATCACTGGGATGATGCATAAAGAAAAATGCAATCTTTTGCATAGTGACTATTTACCATTATCTCACATTTTCAACTGTTCTGAATTAGAGACTTTAATCAAGGATGTTTTTCACAGATTTGTGGTCTTGTGTTTACATGAAAAGATCATTTACAATAGGTACTGACTTTCCACAATGCTTTAGAACTTCATCCTGTACAAGTATTTGTGTGTCTCAAAGTTTCCAAGTATTATAGTCTCTGTAATCTGTAAAGAATGCTTTACAAGCCAACTTGATTTAGTGCAATAAGAACAGCAGAGTTATGGAGGTTGTGATTATTTAGTTGTGGACTTCAACCATTACCAGGCTGCCTTAACTGGTCTCACTTCCTGGACTTCTGTATGTGAAAACTGTCACAATAATAAGCTGAAGTGCCTTAAAGGAGTGAAAAAGAGACCTGGAAAATGCTGCATCTCTCTGTGACACATTTATAGACAACTTCATGTTACATAAGCATCAGAGTTCTCAGACTATTTTTGTTTGGCATGTGTACAGTGTTTTTTGTATTAGTGCTGTCCACTACTGGCTTGATTTTTTTACCAATTGAAATACAAAATACTGACTCAATGTCATGTACAGAACATTACAGCATCTTTAATAAACTGATTTTTTTGTCTGTTTATATTTTGTTCACTTATGTGCACATAATAAATGGTTTGGTTTTCTTGGGTCAAAATTTAAGATAAGCAAAGAAAAATGTTACAGGGAGCTTTTAAATTTCTGTTCACCTAAATGTATGCATTTTGTTTTTGTTTTTTTAGATTAACCAATTATTTTAAATAAGTGTCCTCTGACAAAAAGTATCAATTCTATTTTTTTTTTTACTTAATTTATTTGGCCTCATTTAGTTTATAAATATGGGATGTATACACGTATATAATAACTGAACATGAAAATGTGATTATATTAAGGTGTGTATCCACGTAAAAAATAAACATGTATTTCTACAGGCCTGCCTCTGTTCTCTCTTTACCCTGCACAGCCCCCTAGCGGTGTGTTTCTGCGATATTGCTGGGCGGCTACTGTGATTGGTTGTCGTTCATCACGTGTGCATTTTGAAGATGGCGTCTCCGAATGGAGGTAAATTCTAATTCCTTACTCTGCTACACGGTGTATAAATTGGGAATTTAACAGTATTAAGGACATTTAATCGTTTGTATTCCCTTCGCTGTCCCGTGTGAACGTCCAGAGATGACGAAGTACACATGTTAGCGTTGTATTTTTACTGTTTGCAGATGTTTTGTTCCGTTGGCTAAACGCCTTCATTCGCCCACTGTTGTGTCTGACCAAGTGAACACAGGAACAGCGTCGACAGCGAGCTCCAACACGTCATCTAGTTTGACCGACCGAGCTCAAACTCAGGGGGCTGCTAGCTAAAAACGCTTCGTCTCTCCCATTACTGTTATTATCGGAGATCGTATACTTGTAGTGAATTTTAATTTAAAGTTTTTACAATAAAGCAGTGTTGTAGTGCAATGTACATGACTGCCTCCTCCTGCACTGTATTTAAATACTGTTTGTACTTTTTTCAGAGACCAAAGGTGTCCGTTTTCCTTAATTTCGTTGATTTAAGTTTTTTACTTTGCAGATTCATTTTAAAAATACAATATATAATAAACAAATATTGTAAATTTTGGATAACACCATATTGACCACATGAGGACAATTCACAAGCTTCACAGCAGATAAAGTAAATAGTTTTTAAATTTGCCCAGAATATAATTATCATCATTCGCCATGAACAGCTATGTTACTTGTATGTTTAGGTTAATATTTTGTGCTTTAGCCAAAGTGAAAAGGCTTTTTTTTCCAAAGTATTTCAATATTTAAAGTCAATGTAAATGAGGTGATAGAGACAATCCACTCACACCAAATTCATCTCTCATTTCTTTTCCCACATCAAACCATCTCCCTGCTAGGATTGTTGTGGGGGATTCTCTGTCTCTGTTTGTTGATACTAGAGTCCATGTGGAGCGAATGTGAAGCAAGTGACATAAAAAGCTGCAGTGAGTCAGGTCGCAACCGCTGCTTTACTAGAATGCTGATATAAATGATAGAGGAACCTATCTTTTGATAGACATTTTCTGTTGCCTGACAAGATATATCATCATATCGCACAGCCCTACTAGTGAGTGAAAAACTTTAAGTATTTAGCATATGTAAATGTGGCTAAGATCTGTACACAGTAAGTTCATGACATGCAAAACATGTATAGTAAAACACATCCTTGACTTAAACACTAGGATTAGAGAACCGATGGCCCATTGCAATCAGTTAAGTTAAAATTAAGTTTCTTATTTGCCATAACACATTCAGCAATGTGTTGATTAGTCATCATTTTCAACTTCTTACTTCCTTCACTTCTCTCCTTATACATGCAACAAAAGGGACAGTATTTTAGGTCATAAAACCAACAGCAGAGTTGGTCCTGTATTCATCCCTGCTTACACTTTTATTTTTAAAATTCTTTCTATGGAATTATTTGCCAATAATATGGAATTTTCCTTGTAAAATTTTAAAATGCAATATTACTTTTTGTGTCATGCCAGGTGATGATTTTGAGTCGTCTATGCTGAGCTTTGAGAATTTAGACAGAGCATCGCCAGACCTGTGGCCAGAGCAGTGTAAGCTTGTATTCTCCCTGCTTCTGTCTTGTAATTACTGCCTTTTAAATTGTTTCAGATGTTTTTCTAATCTTGATTATCCTGTAATCTATTATACAGTACCCGGGGTTGCAGAATTTGCTGCTTCTTGCAAAAATGTGAGTTAGATTAATAAAGTGGATAAATAAATAGGCTCGACATACTGTAACGTATCAGCCTGATCTATAGATCTTCCATTAGTTTTGTTTTGAGACTTTTGTTTTCATGTCTGCACAGCCCATCACTAATTTGCCCCCCAAGTGGATGGCTGAACTGGAGAGTGAGGACATAGAAATGTTGAAAGGTAAATCTGATGTCCAATATTTTCTGTGTGGCAACAATTGTTAAACACAGTTGAAAGTGGACAAAAATAGTCCTCACACACAATCCTATCAAATAGGATGACATTCTGGTGAAACTGGGTATGTGGAAGTGTCATTCATAGTGTGTGCTGTTGTCCCTCTGTAGAGCTGGGCAGTCTGACCACAGCCAACTTGATGGAGAAGGTCAGAGGACTTCAGAACCTGGCTTACCAGCTGGGCTTAGAGGAGTGTAAGTAGAATAGCAACAGGAACCATGTACAGTACACACAGTATGTGTGAAACCCACAGGTGGTGATAAAACCTTAAAAATGTGGCTCAGTGTTCAAATAATCCTCTGCTAAAATGCTCTAATGTTTTAAATGTAAGAGCCAGGTTTGCAAACACAAGTGAAGACCGTTAACGAGCCACCTAGTTGGTCTCATGTTGCCACTAGATGGTGCTCACAGCCTTTCTGTTTTGTTGGTGGATTTCATAGAATCCTTGTGAGCTTTTAACATTCAAAACCCACACAGGCTGACTGCACATAGGCTTATATATTCAAAGACAGAATCTGTAATGGTGATCTTAAAATTTAAACCAGTTCTCTATTTCTATTTCTGAGAAGGAAAAAAGCAGAAATATGTTGACTTTGACGTCCTAATATAGATCAAATCTTGGATTTTGGTCAGTCTTGTAAAATTGGAAAAGGTGAAGAAACAAGGTCATGCCCAGAAGAGCCCACACAACAAGTGCCCCAAGCATTTGATGGATGTAAAATATAATTTTTAATCCATACCCCCTGCCTCCATTGTCATAATCCTTATGGAGTGTGGATTAGACAGATGTAGCTAAGTGCTCATATTTTCACTAAGAGAAAAATGGGTATTTATTTTTTCCAGTGAAAAAGCACACAGGCAATGAAGAATTGCTTTTGCAGAGATGGAATATTTAAATAAAAGAAGACAAATCTTTATTTTCTTCCAAGTCTGTTTGATTTGAATCAGTGTTCCCCTACAGAGTGCCGGAACAACGTTACAGCGAGTTACAATGTTGCACTGCGGCCTGTTTTTAATGAGTAAGCTGTTTTGTAAAACTCCGTAACCACATCCTGTGCTTAGGATTCCCTTTATGCAAACATAATTTGGAATTTGATTAAGTTTTGAGATATGCTTAAGGTGAAACTTTTAATCAGCGTCAGAGATCATCAGATTTTAGGCGAGGGAGTTGAATTAATTGAAATAAAAATACTGCAAGAGTCAGAAACGATGAGACAAGAGTAGCCACATATTAAGAGACTATAGATTGTGTAGTGTGCCTTTTATTCGCATGGACCACAAGTCACACAGTGTCTAATATTCTTCCCTAAACCCAGAAAAGTAATTTCGTTGGTATAAAGATGTTAGCTGCCACTGATAAATAACTGCAGGCTTTGCAATCATTTCATGTTGCTCATGCTGATGGGACCCAATGATGGTTATTATTGGTGTCAAAGCAGCCCAGTAATGGGTGCCCATTTAATGCTCTCCAGTTTAATTTTCTCCTTTTCCCGGCTGCCAGGGGAGGCCTTGTAAATCTCAGCTACTTTTTCATCATGTTTGTGCACTCTTCAGTGGCCGTAAACGAAGCTCCGCAGCGCAAAGGCATGGGACAGGATTTATTGCCCCTCCCCCACTTCAACATGTGGACCATTAAAGAGGAAGCTGGTTAATGGGCAGAGCACAATCAAGCAGTGTAAACTCACCCATCCTGATGGGGATAGAATGGAGAACTGGAAATAACACTAACATCATAATTCTATGCTCAGAAACACACCTGAGCAGCACCACTCCTACTTTCTATTTTTTTCTTACAAATTGTACACATATGGCTGTATACTCATGTTTTTTTATTGACAAAGCTGTAATGGGAGTTATAACACATCCCAATCCCCATTCCTCTCACCTGCACCCCGAGTGATGGTTGAGTGACGCTGGCCCAGTCTAGTCCCTCAGGGGATTGACGCGTGCCTCTTCCTCAGGCCCCAGCTGTTACTCCACCCCATGATGAATGCCGCTGTCGTGGCATCAAGCCCCGAATCTCTGGGGAAAGCCGAGGACTCTGATAAGTGCTGTTATTGGAGGTAATTGAAAGCTGAGTGTTCCTGTGGGACGCACTGGAGGGCCTGCAGCCACTGAGCACCACGCTACTGGAGCTGGTCATGGTGCTCTATCACACTTGTGGGCTCAAGGCTGCTAAATGCCACTTAACACTTATACACCCAGGGTGTTATGTTCATTAGGAAAGGAAAACAAGTTAATTGCAGTGTTTTTACGACTTAAATTCTAGGATATTTGCACAAATGGTCCACGGACAGGTTACTAACATGTTACTTGGCCGTACTGACTTCAGTTCCTCTTCCAACCATGCTCCTGGTTGTTTAAAATTTCATAACCAGAAAAATGGCTGCATGATACTGGTCTGGCATAATCCTCAGATTGAGAAGTCTTTGGAAGCCCCAAGATCCAAAATTGATATGACCTTATTTTCACCCTTTTAATGGCTCCAGTGGTAGTCATGCCTGGTTCCCTACTGATCATCCATCCATACATTTGTCTGTCCCCGTCTCATGAGTGTAATATCTTAAGAACAGTTTGACAGAAATTTTAAACTTGGCACAGATAAGCATTTGGGCAGAAAAAATGAATAGATTTTGGTGATCACAAAGATCACTGTGACCTATTAAACTAATTCAAGAATTCTGTGCTGCCAAATTTAGAGCATTTTTGCAGCAACATTCACGCTTGTGATGGGCCATTATATTTCTGATTATTTGAAGCTCAGTTAAATGAAAAAAAATCTGAGTTTATGCAACTATCATCCTTTCTTTACAAAAGGTTTTTCCTTTTGTTTTGACTGTTGCTCTTATGTCTGTAGTATTGTGATATAAGATAAACAGTCAGCCTCCCTTTATTACCAGGCAGCAGTAAAACGTCTATCACTTTGTTTTGTTTTTCTTATGGGCCCGTATTTCATTTGGTGGAATGCTGTGAAATTGGCTACATGGAAAGAAATATGCAAAAAACATGCATCTATGAGGAACTACTTTAAATAAGTAAGCCTTGTCACAAGACAAAGTTTAAAAGTAGACATTGTGCAAAGCAAACAGCTGAACATATCTTGAAACCAAATAAGACAGCCAGTTAGCTTTGTGGAAGCAATTGTTTTTAAAGTTTCATTCAAGTATTAACTCTCTTTCTAAAATGTTAACTTGAAACTTGAGGAATACTGCAATCTTGTATTAGCTGTTATTACTCATATTAAAAAAAAAAAAAAAACGACACTTAAAAAAAGTGTATCATTTTAAAGCTCACTAGAGTGAGGGGCACCATATCACAATGATCAAAAACTTTGATTTCAAACTATAAACATGGTCACTCGGTGTGTTCTGGCTGTAGAACCACCTGTTGTCTCGAGTGTAACACCTGTCCTCCTTCATGGCGTAGATGCAGCCTGACCACCGTTGTGTCTCTGTATATGAAGGTGAGACTGAAGGTCACCCTGTGTTGACAAGTCCTAATGGCCCGTATTCACCACCTCCTCCTCCTCCTCACCCTTAGGATCAATCTCCGGCCTATTAGAAGCACGACGCTACTGAATATGATTGCATTCACTGGGCCCCACTGGTGCTAATGTGCCGCCATTAATCCATCAGGCAGGCTGACCGCGGGGCGGGTGGTTATGAAGTGCCTGAGCTGCCAGCCGCTGAATGAGGAACAGGGGATGCCTCCCCATCACAACCACCCTTCGTCCTGTTCTGTTCACCTCTCCTCCTGTCTCTCTGTGTGCTCGTAGTTATGATGAATGGCAGTGTGGTTGTGCATCTATTTGAAGGTCACAGCTCCGCTGGAAGGAAAGTGAAACAAGAGTCCAGGGGGGGATTCAATTTTTCTCTCAAACTGGCCAGTCTTTTTAGTTTTTTGACATGCTGTTTCATAATACTGCTGCTACTACAGAGATAATCAGTTGAAAAAAAGCAGCTTCAATCACATTTTGCAGCCGACGACACAAGTCTTCTTCCTCAGAGAAGCCAGTTCCAGCTGTATCTGATGGAGCTTGTCCATATCTTAAGCAGGATCAGTGTCTGAGCTGTGTGAAAGCAGAGGCAGGCAGAATTTTACACACACACTGCTATTCAGTTCTGCCTGCCTGCCGCCTCCCTGAGCAGATCGGAAATGACACCTCATTTCCATAAAGGCATTAGGAATTCATTGGATTTTTTTTCCCAGCTAATCATAGTGCGGGTGTAAAACCTTTTAGGCTTTTTAATGAATGTTTTTTGACTGATTGCCTATTAATAAGGACACCTCTTGAACAGACATGGGCTGGGGCAGGGGTTGGGAGGTACAGATGTGTTTGTTTTGGTGTGTGTATGTGTGTGTCAGCCAGGCGAAAATACATTGGAGAAGGAGGAGAAGTAGAGGAGGGGTGGGCCCTCTCGGTTGGGACATAAAGAGGAACCAGTGGCTCCCCTGGGAAATCATAGCTCGTGTCTGCATCTTAAATATCCCTGTGAAGTATCAATAAGTAGGTAATTGAATTTTGAACACAAACATGAGCGTAATGTGTATGGCTGGCTGTGCCGAGCGTGTGTGTCTGTGAGGGTTCTTTTGCTTCTGTGTTTCATCTCTTCTGTGTCTCTCGTCCCACGGGAGGAGGGCAGTGAAAAAGGATGTTAAATCCATTAAATAAAGCTTACAGGCTGTAATAGCTGGGCAGCACTCGGAGATAGGCAGTGAGGGTCAGATAAGTCCTCTTAGTTCTTAATGAAAGTGAATTGGGGCAGTCAGGGCCAGGGTCCAGGACTCCGCTTAACCTAGCTGGTCATCTGTCTTTGGAGTTAACAGGGGTCCCGTGCCTCGCTGGGAGCGTGCCATTGAGATGGGTGGGGTTGGAGTGTGTGTGAGGGGGAGCGTGGAGGGGGTTGATGGGGATGATGGTTACTCTCATTTAATTCACCTGGGAATGATGGTGGGGGCTGTGAGTGGGCTGTGACGATGACACCCATATCACTCTGCGTAAACGAGAGGAAAGTAAGATGTTACACACTCCCGTCTCCTCCGCATTTGCATTTGTGTCATCTGGGATTTTCTAGAATTAAATGAGGAAAACTGGTTTGCATGTGCCGAAGAGGCAAACCCAGGATTTCCTACTGTGTGTTTTTGGTTCCTTTTGTTCAATTTTAACCTTTTAAATAGCTTTAGGACATATTTATCTTTTTGTACATATAGGTTAATCTCTATTGTTGCTATGTACCTTTGCAGAAGTAATCAGGCCTAAATCGTCAGCCAGAGGATTACTCAGCTGATGTCGGGGTTAGGAGGGTGCAGGAGCCTTTAGCAGACTCCTCTGGTCCATACTCGACTCTCTGCCAACATGTCCTCAATTTGATGATCACCTGTCTGAGATCTGTTTGTTTACATATTGTATCTATTATTAATGGAAATGGATTGCAGCCAAATATGGTAGAATATGTAATCGACATAACATTTTTAACCATGAGATGTGACCATGTTTACTAAACGACTGCCATCCTATGATGGAATCGCGCACCACTTCCTGCTAAGTGATAATTAGATTGCAACAAATCAACAGGGCAATGAGATGGTCCACAGAATCCATAAGGTGTCATTTAGTATGGATGGCAGTCCTAACAAGATGCTGATTAACTTAGTTCAAAATTAGTAATTGACCTTTCTAATCAACTAAACAAATCTCTGAGTCCCTCTAATCAGTATTGATCGACCCTGTTGTATGACAAAGCCTGAGTGTGGCTGTCTGTGGGTGTCTCTAATGAGGAAAGTGTGCAAGTGTGTGCTTTTGAGGTTTTCTGTTTAAAAAAAAATGTAAAATCACTGGCAGAAAAAAATCATATATAAATTGATAAATATTTATTGGGTAACTCGTGGAAAGAATTAAGATGATGTGTCAGTATAAGCTAAAGTAACAAAGTTACACATTTCCCAGAGAATTTCATTGAACTTTTTCACCAAGACTGTGTTGGCAAAAATCTGATAGCATGCATGCTGCGCTACAGGAGTTACAATTCAATTGGCCAAGCAAAGCCATGTGTTGATTATATTGTATATATTGTTACTTTGAAGTAGACGGGCCAAATAGCTGATTATGAGATAAAGATAACAGTTTTGCTCTCTAACTGTCTAACACAACATAAACTAATGCCAGAGTGACAAATCCTACTTGTTACTACCTGATTATCTTATTTTGCGCAGACATTTTAACATATCAAAATTATAAACAATAAAGTAAGTTTGGCTGAATTCGATTTAGCTTCTTTAGTTTTAGGGTTTTGGTATTGTTTGGTAGCTCACTGTCACACAAAGTTCACATCCAAATGTAGCACAAACTTTAAACAAATTTTCAAATCATCGACAGGCAAACCTGAATGAATTGGTGTTACCACAGATAATTGAGGATAGAATAGTAAGCATTTATTGTCACTGTACTGTGCAAAATCTAGCAAGATTTGGAGTCCAAACTCTGGGTTGTGCAAGTTTAAAACATGCAAAAAAATCTTCAACACATTACCTGGTATAAATAGGTGGTGGCCTGGGTGTGAACAGTGTTTTGTCACATTTTTTTGCCATGGAAAGATAGCATAAGTTGATCAGTAGAGGAAAGACACTTATTATTTCATGTTCTGTGATTGTTTTATGAATAGCTACGTAACACTATGTGAACTGTGACATTAGGAGGTTTGTGGTGTTCAGTGTCAGATTGTTTACTGAGAACCACAACATCAGTTCATTCTCAAGTTGGACCCCACTAAAGCACAGGAAGCACAGTCAAACCTCAAACAAATAAAAATTATAAGGCATCTCTGTTTGTTTTGTTTGTTAATTTGAGAAAAACCTTATTATTATTATTATCGTTCCATACTAATTTAACCTTTTAGTTGCTACAGTGGGCATTAAAGTCCTGTGCATCTTAATTTATTCACTAACTCTGTTTCTGTTGCATTTTGTTCTTATTGATCCACAAATACACAAAACTTTATTTTTTTACATATACCCCACTATTTCCACTCAAATTGAAAGTGTTACTCTTTCACTGGTCCCACTACATAACCTTTTCTACATAAATTGCATTATTTCCAGGCTTTCGTAACCTGTAATAATTCACTGATTTTGGAATTTTGGTTACCCACATCACAAACACAGAGCTCATCATCGAATTGCCTATCATAACCCTTTTCCCCCACAATACTTTTTTACTAAAGGTGAGCCACTTGCATAAATTGAAAACTGATATGCTTAATGGGGTCTTTACTGTGATGATACCAATGATCTGGGTGGTGGGAGCCTGACTGTGCTGTAATTAATGAGACGCTCAGCGGGGCGAGGGGTCTCGGGAGGAGTGGCGCAGCCATCCTTGATCTGTTTCACAGTTTAGGCTCATCAAGAGATTGAGAAAGCAGCCAAAAGAAAAAGAAGACTGACACTAAAAAAATCAAAACCAGTAAGTGCTACCCTTTACCCTTCCTAGTGTTAACTGTTCGTTAGGGGAAAGTGACATCAAGGTGCTTGCAGCTTTAGAGTCATCCCAGTGTAATTAATTTCCCTCACCTACTGTTGATGGCTTCATTTCAATCTAAAGCATCCCCTGCATGTCCCAGCGTCCTCTGATGACTTTGTTTAGGGTGATTTAAAGAGACAGCAAAGTTCGAAATGAATCTATCCCATTCCAATTAGCGTCATCTTTAACTAAATGAGGGACACCTCAAGGTGACGTGGCCCCCACGCCCAGATTCACCATTATCATTCCACACTCATCTAAATTACTAACTGGCCCGACTTTTTCATTAGCCACCACATGCAAGGGGAGGCGGGGCCCCTTTACTCCAGCACTCGGGCCGGCAGCAGCCAGTCAAGATCCTGATCACTTTCTTCTTGCAAGCTTATGTGAAGGTGGATGAAGTTCTGCTAAAAGAAATGAGTCCTTTGTCTGCTCTCTGTACTTATATATGTGTAGGACGCACAAGGTTACATAGAACCTGACCTGAATCGCTGAAGTGGTCTTTGCAGTGGAGCCCAAAGCCCAATCCTTTGCTTATCCTTAACGAAGACTAGTTACTGTTCCAAGATGGCGCCTCCGCAGTATTTATGACGATGCTCTCTAAAGTGACAGAGTTTGTCATTGACAGAAAAGCCTCAGCAATGATTGCTTTAACTTCGCAAAGGGTCTTAAGTGGGGACAATTCTACTCACAAACCTCTCTGGATCCAATCTGAACAACTGTGTATTTCATTTATTTCACGGTGTTTACTTGCAGCATAGATGTAACTTGCGTCGGAATATTAGTAGAGCATTAGCAATCAATGCTATAATGCAAATTGACTGAAAATGATTGGTATATTTCTTACAGAGGTTAGTAGCGCTATATATTTTAACACCTTATAATAATTATTATAATTATTATTATTATTACTATTATTGTTGTTGTTATGTTTATCTTTTTTAAATCAAAGAACAGAAAAGATGTCAGATCCACAGTAAATTAAAGTAAAATTGATAATGATGATAACCAGTCAAGTGTGAATTACAAAAATTCAATAAAAACAAATACTGTTTAATTAAAAAATAACCAATTGAAGATTTTTTTTTTTTTTTAAGTTTTAAGACAAATTTCAAAGAGAGAGTTGATCGGTTAGCAGATTGAAAAATATCCACATTTCAAAGTTGTATTTTTTTAGACATGGGCAGATTTCATGATCACAAATTGAGGTCCATACAGACGTCTTGCTCCTGTTCTCTCTCATCTTGCTCACATTTTCATGCATGCATTAGTCTGAGTACCTGTACACTATAGCGAGATGGCAATCAAGCAAATCACAAGACTCTTTGGTAGCTACGTCTCCATTTTATCCTCTTTTCCTGAATGAACAGATGTTGGTATAAATTACCTCCCACTGTGACACTGACGATATTAAATACATGCATTGCATTATTAAGCAGTCCTGAAGTGTTTTGAGCTGCAAGGAAATGATGTGAAGACTGGTAGTTTTTTTTCTGATTTTACCACTAACCAAAGATTGGTTGGGTGTAAATAAAACTACTGTCTTTGTCCCTTACAAGCATAATAATGGATTTTAAAAAAAAAAATGGCCTGTGTATTAGCGTATGTTGTATTTGTAATGTGTCTTCTTGTTTTACAGCCAGGGAGATGACCAGGGGAAAGTTTCTGAACGTCTTGGAGAGGCCCAAGAAATGACAGGAAATGTGGGACTACACTGCAAATCTGATCTGTGCGTAACCAACACAGTCTAAACAAATTAAGACCATCATACAAAGTTCAGGGACTCTGCACTCAACAAACACGCACACACTGAGGTCTCCTCTCCTGACCCCTTCAGTGTGCCTGTTGTCCTCCTGTGGATAGAGGCCTTCACGTTTATAGAAACTCCATATAATTTAATACGCCCTCACTGAATATCTCTGTTGACCTTCGTTGATTAAATGTTCCTTATTTATTTTCATCTCTGTTTCACACATGTTTATGAAATTGTGTAATAAAGTTTTACAGTGAAAACATGATTTGGTCTTACTTAGAATCCCCTTGAATTGTTGGATTTGCAGCCAAAGTCACTAACTTTGGTGATGCAACAGTTTTCAGAGGCTCTTCAACTTTTAATCAGGGCGACAACTTCATGCCTGTCATTCCACAAAGTGCAGCACCTCACCGAACACGGACATATAAGGAGCTCCAACATGAGTGCTTTCCCGGCTACCGAGGCATGTTTTCCATTTAATGAGCATTGGAAGCTGGGTCCCCTACACAAAACATTGCGTAAAAATAATATTGCTCATTGTCATCGCCGTTAATGAGAGTTGACATAATTACTAGGACCATTTCTTTTCTAATTAGCACACTTCGCCCTTGTCTGAGCTAGCGGCCGGGCAAAAAGAGAATCAGACAGGCATGCCGAATGGGAAACAAAAAGAAGTCCATCCGCCATAATTAGGTAAGACAATGGCTCGGACTGTTCTCGGCTGGAGATGTCGCTGGGGCCCTGGCCACTCACTCCCAACAAGTTACACTTCTCCCCAGGCCACTAATAAGCCCCTAATCGTCTTTCCGATTCACACGGACAGAGGCCACCATTGCCTCAGTGGCTTCACCCCCTGCCTCTCACACGGACCCTGGTTCACCCCTTTCGAAAATTATTTATACAGTTCTCACACAGTTTCACACAGTTTCACACAGTCTGTGGCTCCTTGAACATAACATGGCCTGGTAGCAGGTAGATTGGATGCCAGGAAGACCATTTTTATTTTGGCTTTGTCCAAATACTGTTGTTTGTACTCACTCTTATTTTTTTTGTTTTTGTTTTTAACCAAAGCTATAGAGCCAGTAGGTGGTCCAAAAAATAGCTGATCTAGCCAAAACAAACAAAAATATGCAGCTCGGTAGGTAGAAAGGGTTAGATGTTTCAATGGTGAGTGAAGCTGTATCCTCTCTGCCATCTGTATGTGAATACTTTCTCATAAGACATTTATTAAATGTTAATTACTTGGAATTAATAGCTTTATTAATGATTAAAGAGGGATTCACTAATTATCTGTAGCTCAACAATAAGCCGTGTAGAAGAAAAGCTATGGGTTGGCCATGTTTAAAATGACTCTGCCCCCAGGAAAAATTGTAGAACCCTAAAATCAATTTTCAAACATATATATATATATACTTGATTACACATGATTAATTATTAGAAAGAAACAAAATTCAAGACTTTATAACATTTTTAAAATGAATATCACTCAGCTGAAAAAGTTGTAAAAGGCCACTCGCCTTATGAGCATGATGGAAATTTTAGATAGGCCTACTTTTGGGTAGCTCAATCTGTAACCATTTACCATGTATTATAAATTCATCTTGTGCTTTTAATGTAGGCTTAAGTTGTTAATTGTTAAAGTAGGTCTGTTTTTAACCTTGATGTTTTTCCTGGAAGTGACCCTGTTGTCAATGGGGGCTGTTCGCATGTGGACACTTGTTGCTGCTGACGGGGTAAGCGACCTGACACTGCCAATATGCTGCGCTGTATGGCTGTCTGTCGCCCTCCAGCCGACCAACTTCTTCAAGAAACACGTCGGGCCCCTGCAGAGCTGCTCATCCACTGCTCCGCATCGCGCTGCTGTGACCTCGCATAGCCTCTGTTCCCCGACAAACGTCAATCCGATGTGCCCCGAGTTCTTAAATTAGCTGTCAATTAGTGCAAATTAATCAACTCCTCGCCTAATTAAGCAATCCGACGGGCAGCTACCAAACATGCCATTGTGGGGGAGCCATGAGAAAGCTTGCAAACTCCTTCTTGGACTGGGGAGGACAAAGAGGGGGGGGTTAGGGTTGGGGTTAGGCGAACAACTGCCTCGGCTCGACATGTGTGCTGTCACCACGTTGCCTATAGCCACGGAGGCTTTTGCACCACTCTGATTATCTGTAATAAACAGGAGAGAATATGATAGTTGAGAAGTGAGTCGTCGTGCATGCAGGCCGATCAATCAGCCAGGGGTCTCTGAATGCATTCGGTTATTAAACCAGCAGGGTTTGATTTTCATCAGAATGGCCAATTTCTTTCACAGCTGTTTACGAATTTTTGACCGACCTGCTTGAAGGTGACCATTCTTGTTTTTATTTTTTATTTTATTTTTATTTCTATTTTATTTTTTTTGCATCATAACCTTTTTTAAAAAAAAATGCAATAACAGAAAAAGGAGCGAGGGGAGCAGGACTTGGAGGAGGTGCATGGGGGCGCAGGTATAAACAAACATTTCCCAACAGCTGTTTGCTTTTTAATCTGCAGCCGTCAGATCGTGCAGGTCTTTGATGGGCAACCCAATCTGCACGAGTGACTGAACCAAATCTTCGCCTCATCTAGACCCTTATTAGGCGCCGTCTCCCCTGCATGTAAATCAGCGTGCAGCTATTTTCCACAGGAGGGGGGATATTTAGAAGCCACACAGAGAGGAGACGTTGTTCCAGCATCAACAACTAAAAAGAAACAACCTGTATGGATTGCAGCAGAGGTGATGATGGAGTGAGAGGGGCCAGGGTTGCCTGTAATTGACGGGTCACGGAGACTCACACACACTTACACTTCCTTGTTAATAAATGACTTATTCCCAACAGGCTGATGCGTCATTAGCATATTCTGATAACATTGATTTCTTCATTAATAGAATTTCCACTAAATAGACCCTAATTAAGTTTCAACTGGCCAGCCCCTAATTGCAGCAGCAGCAGCAGCAGCAGCATTTTTTTTGCTCCTCGGTCAGCTGCTCATTGCGCACAGTTTACGGATCTGTGTGTGTCGTTTTGGTGTAGATCTGCGTTCTCTTTCTTCTTTCTCTTTTCTTCTTTTTGCACTTGTTAGTTTTTTCATTTGCATTTCATTTGCAATGTCAGTCTTACGTATTCGGTGCAAGCAATGCGTGCAAAGAGCGTACACAATGCGCCAAACCTTATCTTGCTTAGTTTGCTTCTTGTGATAACCAACGTTAGAAAAATATATACAATTTTGGCGCAGTGGGTTTATGAGCATCCTCTCTTAAAAACCCACCATCACCTGCTTGTGGCGAAACACCGAGCAGGAAAATCTGCATTCTTCTGAGTGAGAATAAATAGGATTAATAAAATAACCAAAGGAGCAGAATCATTGCTTTTTCTCTTTTCTTACGCAATCATGTCGACCAGATTCACGTGAAAAATAAGCCTATACATTCTCAGAAAGTGTTGTCCACGAATTGTACTTACATTGTATTCAAAATTAAATAAATGATCAATTTCGTAAGACATAATGAGACATTCGTATTTAAATTATTAACTCTTTTAGATTTTAGTAGTTTTAG
>KV751346.1:6834176-6851040 GCA_001698575.1 Mola mola
AAAGATCTGTCTTCAAACGAGCAGAAAATCTCCAAGTCGTCAGTGAGCCAGAGCAAGAAACGCAAGAAAAGACGTCACAGGTCAGTCTGGGCCTGTAAAACAGACAGGAGAGCTTTTAAAGGGTGTTTTAGCCCGATCAACGCGTTCAGCTACACTGAAATGAATTCATCTACAGGACACACGCATATTTGGAATTAAATATTAAACTTGTTCAGATTTGCTTCATTTTCACCCCCCGCGGCGCACATTAAAATAAATTCATCAACAGAGGCCAATAGGGACCTTCATCCACTCCCATTTTTTACCCTCCGTGTTTATTATTGACATCGGTCGGGTCCAACGCTGCGACATGTCCAAACACGTTTCAAACGTTTCCGCAGGACCATATTCACGTCGCATCAGCTGGAGGAGCTGGAGAAGGCCTTCAACGAGGCGCACTACCCAGATGTGTACGCCCGGGAGATGCTGGCCATGAAGACGGAGCTCCCGGAGGACCGGATACAGGTGAGCTCTCCTCTCACAATCAGGCCCACAAATCACACGACCTGTCCGTTTCTGGACGATCAGGGAGTTTACATGTTTTACCCTGACGCTTTTTTCTCTTTTTTTTTTTTTTTTTTTTTTTTTTTTTACCGGCTGCGTAACAATGTGTGCCATGTAGAGTATATAAACAAGACTGATTTGAGTGTAGTTTAACTTGTAAATTATGGCACATTTATACGTCTTTGTTCGGAGTGAAATCGTGGAGTTTAAAATCCCGTTGGAGCCAATATTCCTGTAAAAACAAACGCCCCATATTCAAGAAATAAGAAGGCTCACTATTGCTGTCCCTCATTTCAAGCCAAAGGCACTTTTTAATGCCATCCTCATGCAGTTGTGTGAAGTCTAATATGATGCCTTTCCTTCAGACTGACGCTGAAACCCGATAAAAAAAAAAAAAAAAAGATACCAATAATCGATACATTTCTGAAATCGATCCGTGTGAATATTAAAGGTAAATACTGGCTTGTGATCGGCGTGGATGATTTCCTGTAATGTTGGGGCCCCCCGTGGATCGATCGGGGCCTCCTCGCCCGGACACATCATCACTCATCGGGCTGCGGTTTGGACGTGAAACTATTTGTTGTCGCGGAAGGAGCCGCTAACGACCTAATCAAGCCGTCAGGGCGGAAGAAGATTGCGGTGTGACCCGGCCATCCATCCGCCGGGGCACCTTTTAATCTCGTCCTCATTACGGCGCAGCGGCGAGTGAGTAATGACGCCGGCAAATAAATAAATAAGCCCGCCGCGTCTGTAGCCTAAATAAAATTAACACCCAGTTTTTCTCGTTGAGTGTAATTAGTTAAATCGGACGAGCTCGGGGAGGCTGGCGGCACGAGAGGCGTAGGGAGTTCAAATGAAATAACTACATTGAATTTATTAGCGCGGGTCAATGGCGCCGCTCCCCCGAGGCCCGCTAGTTTAATTTCCCGTGATATTTGCCCGCCTGCCCGCCATCGATTGGGCCTGAAATTAACTTATTTTTCAATCAGCGTCGGCGTGCCCAAGGGTCAGCTTCCGCGCTGGCTTACTCTGAGGGGCAAAGAAGCAATTTTTCATTAAAAAAAAAAAAAAAAAGGCGGGGGGAGGTATCTTGTATGAAATAAGGGTTGTCATCGGCTTGGAAACGGGTTTGATCGTTTTCAATTTAATATCTGTCCCCTCACTTGAGTCCTAGAGCTGCCCTGAGTGGAGTGTTTAACAGTCCGGTGCTGTGCTACACAATCAGTGTGGCCCCTAAGTGAGCTGACAGACGGCCTGCAGGGCCCCTGAGGGCCTCTGAGGGCCCCGTGCTGGCTGTTTCCCGGTGTGTCAGATCGTCTGTACCCAGCCGGATCAGCCCTGACAGCAGGCGCAGCTCCTTCACACCTGTAGCCCGCAGCTTATGGGAAATCAATGGGCTGGCTCCAAATGGCGTTTTCTCAAAAGAAAAACAATGAGCCGAAATTCTGTTTTAATCGTTGGCTTGAATGATTGATCTCATTTAAAGCTTTGCTAATCAGTTATAAGTCATAATCACAGCTTTTAAGTTGTCTGGCTTTGATGGCGTTGATACTGTTACGGTAATGCGATTAAAGACTTTGTATGTCACAGTCTGCAGTTAAATAAATGGTATTAAATAAGGACGCGCTGATGGACCAAATGGACATGTTAGTTCATCAAAAATGTGATTTTTTTTTCGCCTAAAGCTGCAGTCAGGTGTAGGGCAGCAGACACTGGTGCCAGCGAATGCCTCCTTATTTGCCCATGTATTGGCCCAACCCTAGTATTAACGATCAATAAAGACATTTTACAATAATCTGTTAACTCTGATGTGAAGTAAGTCTGATTTGACCTCATGAGCACCAAATGAAAAATGGAGACAATATCGACCAAATTCCATGACCTCAATAGCCTATAACTGATAATAAAACATTAATAAATGATTTATTAATCATTGATAAGGACACATGAGAAAGAGGTACCATTAGTTGCTCAAAACTAAAAAGGGTATACATTTGGCAAACTTTAAAGAGGGCAAAGACTTGTCACTAATGATCCTGTGATTCCGACCCCTCGAAGTGAAAGCGAGCACTCATCTCTGGTAGCTCCATTTCTGCCATCCTCAAATGACTGACATCACTTAGTCTTGGATTGTCAGTTACAAGTCATCAGGACCACCAATTTAATGTGCTCCTATCGTTAGTCGTGTTTCAAACGATTAAAGGCCCTTCCCATAGAGCCAAACTGCGGCACCTCTAGAAGCAGAGGGGCCACTTTTTTTCTCATTTGAATGAAGATAACTGAAGTCTGCGTTTCGTCCTCCTCTGCGCAGGTGTGGTTTCAGAACCGCAGAGCCAAGTGGAGGAAGAGGGAGAAGTGCTGGGGTCGTAGCACCGTCATGGCTGAGTACGGGCTGTATGGAGCCATGGTGAGGCACTCCATTCCCCTGCCAGAGTCCATCCTCAAATCTGCCAAGGACGGCATCATGGAGTCCTGTGCCCCCTGGCTGCTGGGTGAGTCTGACTGCGTCTCCAAACATCCTCATGCGACCACCACCGTATTCACTAACAGCACTAACTGCACAATGCTGAGGTGTTTCACTGCCGCAGCGATGGCCTGCTTTTCATTCCCTCTAAACCAGAGCTATCTTTGCTTGCTGTTTTCAGTCCGAGATGGCTTACCAATCAACAGACGCTATTCTAAATCTGAATACCCGCAACTCTTTGCAGGGATGCACAAAAAGTCTGTGGAGGCGGTGACTTCCCCGTCGGCGGGGAAGTGCGAGGCGCCGCAGCAGCCGAGCTCTCAGAGGGCAGAGGAGAGCGAGGCGGAGGAGAAGAGGTCAGACGCCCAGTCCGGCATTTCTAAAGAGGAACTTAGGGAGAACAGCATTGCTGCGCTCAGGGCGAAGGCACAGGAGCACAGTGCCAAAGTGCTGGGGACGGTTTCTCATGACAGACTGCTGGAGGGCAAACAGGAGAGACCGGCGGCTGAGGAGAAAGCCGGCAGCCCCCTGAGCCCAGCAGAGGAGGAGAAGAGTCCATAGAGACTCTCCTGTTCCCGAGGACTGTTACTCCTGTGAGTGAATGCAGTGGCCTGCCTGCTTTCAGCACGTGCAGAGACCTGACCTGTAAACGTCCGGCAGGCTTTCATCTCTAATCTGGCCTGCACCTGGATTTCTTTAAGAAGGAAGCCCACCAGGCCATAGCTGGTTCTGCACAGAAGATGCCAATGCACTTTTTCCGACTCCAATCCAAACGTGCTGTTGTCTCTCATGCGGAGTAGGGGAGATTTGACTGAAAAGTGTTATTATTGGTGTACATAGATCCCACAGTTATATATCGAGCTGAGACGCATTAATTAGGACCAATAGTGAGCAGTCAGTGTCTGAAGTGTCACATTTCACTGTTTCATTTTATTGTTGCTTGTACTTAATGGTGACATTTAAACACAAACCATCCCACCGACAGTACTCTTATCAGAGGAAGAAAGTAACTGGTGCGCTATACCACCTTGTAAATAATTCAAATATTAATCTCTCTCTCTCTCTCTCTCTCTCTTACTAAGGCACAATTTGATACATGTTTTTTCTTGTAGTGTTTGTGTTCTCATTTCAAAAATGTGTATAAGTCAAAATACAAATCATAAAATAGAAATCACCTTTTATTGATTGTGGCTTTTGGTCTCATTTCGTTCTGCTCTCCTGTCGCTCAAGAGGTCCGAAGGCATCAATGCGAGAGTAACATGGCACGAAGTCGCCACTGTCGTAGGAGGGGCTACTTGTGGTCGCTCAATGCGCTGCCGGCTGGGCTCATTAGGACGCCACTACATGCTTGGGTTAGTCCCTCTAATCTGTCTCAGTCGAGAGCCTTCAATTTCAGATTCAACTGGAGAGACCAGCGCTTTGGGGGGGAGAAGAAAGAGTAAAAAGCAACCCCACCCCCCACCCCCCCCTGCGGCCCTTCCAACAAGTAGGATGACCACAGCCAGATTCCAAATCACTTTAATAGATGCTATTAGCAGCCAACTCTAAAGCAGCTACATCCTCTTATCTAAATACTTAGCCAAAGTCTAAGAGCTTTGTTTGTTGTCGGTTTTTTTTCCCACAGACTGTTCTTAAACACTGCATCAGGCCACTTGAACTTTACAACACAGCTGTGTGTCGGCCGTATTCCACATCACATTTTGCTCTTTGGGCTTCGTAATGAGCTAGACAATGAGTTCTGGTCCAATTAAACAGACTAATTTCAAAGAAGAAGGGATGACTACTATCAGTCTGCTGCTCTCGCGTCTCGGCGCTGAAAGGCCCCTCAGATAGGAGCCATAATGTCAGCGGACGGGGAAAAGGTTGCCAGTTACACTGTTGACAGAGATAAGGATCCACACAATAATGGATGGTGACAGGGAAATGGACAGGAGTGTGTCAGGGTAACATCTCTGTGTTTCAGATGCTTGTAAAGAGTGTTAGGAACCCTGAAATGACCAGAGCACTTCAGGAAATTAACATCATCCTCTAAAAGGACACTATTCTGGGTTTTTTTGTTTGTTTGTTTTTTTTTACTGTATATTTATCTGATAACCCACCACAGAAGAGTCTCTCTGAGCTGGTATCGATTAAGCAACACATCAGCAGATCAGCGTGCTTGTTCACTACGAGTGTGACGATACATCGTGAATCACGACAATTGTATCGTGAAACTTCGGCGAGATCATATCGTACTTGAAAATGTGTATAATGATACTCTGATACTGTTAAATATCAGCCGGTTCAATATAAAATTGAATTGACAAGATTTGCATAAATGATTTACAATGTGTGCAGGGAAGTAACAAGAAACCTACCAAAAAGTGAGATTATGGTCACAATCAGTACCATTCTATATATTACTATTCAATAAATAATCAGTAAGAGTTCTATGTGTATTAATACAGTGTGATACATCGATCCTTTGTATCGACTCGAGAATATGATGTACCATCGCACCCCTATTACTCACACCCTGCCTTGCCTCTTTCTTTCTCGATCCACCACCATGCAGCTAAACTACTTGTGCAATTTCCATTTTCCAAGTAACCAGATAAAGGCAAAGGGAATTATGAATTTTAAGAATGGCAATGTTTGAATGTTGGTTTAGTTAAAAAATGGATTACCATGAATTTTTGGTTAGCCATTCCTGGTCCCCTGAGGATCAGTTCTAATAATATGATTCCTCAATCTTTCATCCAGCCGCATCGTCAGGTCAAAATTTCAATGCGTCTAATACTTTATGGCTGCAACCCCTTTAGCCTAAGTTCTTCTTTTGTACTAATTAGCAGCTTTCTCACATAAACTATAATAGCAAACATGACCATGTCAGCTTCATAGAGCAACTAGCATGACTTCTCAGTGTTGTTTTCTGCTGATTTGTTCCTGTACGATCTGCATGTGGCTCTTAAGTACACTAATTAAAACCCGACAATGATAACTTACTTCCAAAAGTGTCTTCAAACTCATTCCTAAGTAAAAACCCTCAGTTTCAATTCAATTTCATCAGAATTAGACACACAGTGTAATCAACAAACATCACAAAAAAGAATATGATCCTTTTTTAAGGTGGAATTCTCATGGAGCCGAGTAATCATTCGGGGGCTGCGTGACTGAAATGATGTGCAACAGAGCGAGTCCTCACCTCCACACACCATCAACCCGATTCAGTTATTGAAGCCAAGACATATACAGAGTGAGGATTATTCCTCTAAAGTGCAGAGCTATTTAATCCTCTGAGAGTGGAAGAGAAGGTTATGGTGGACCAGATTTGCTGAAGATCAAGCTGTTTACATTAGATATGAAGAGGTAATTCACAGTATCCCTTATGATGGACAATCTGCTCTGCTGAAGACCATCATAAAATCATCTCAATCCATGCAGCGAGATCAGGGCGGAGGTTTATGGAAAGATTTCGACTAATGCAATATTAACATTCAATTTCTTTTTTGATAGGAGTAAGAGCAATGTGATTTCATTGGTGAGATTAAGCCCATGCAAATCATTTTGGGAGGGCTGCAGCGCTGTGGTGTGCGTGCTGAGAAACACATCTGCCAAATGAGCCATGTCTTTCCGATGTGTCAAACAATGCGGAGCTGAGACGGTTTTTCCTCTCTTACATGAGAAACCCTTTTTCGCCCCAACAAGCCTGATATGTATGGACACCGTTTCTGTGCTCCCCCTTATCATCCTCCCTGTGTGGGTTTCTGTGCTGTGTCGAAAACATATCAGCTTAATGTTATTTTTGAGGACTACACCGGATCCTACTGCATTTTTCACAAGAGAAATTACTTCACCGTTTTCCATATACTGTGTATGCATATATATCTTAAAATCATCCATAAAGTGAGCACTGTTTGCAGAATCACAAACTGAAGATGCTGCTTGTGCATCTATACTGTCCATGAGCAGAGAGCGGTGGCAGATATTTCATCAGAGCTTCAATAAGAGTCCAGGAGTGCCTTTCACTCAGGAGAATCCTGCTCCTTATGAATGCAGCACTCGGCTCTAATGTCTTTTTGCTCCTCATCCATTTTGTTTCAGCCAATTCATCATTGTTTTTCCCACAGCAAACATGTTTCTCAATCCTGTTCTTTCTACAAACAACTATTCATATTGTTTTGTCGTGTTTCTGTGAAAGGTCAGACTATGGCCTGTTATTGAAGTTGACAGAAAAAAAAACAGGCTTCTGGTTAAACCCAGCATCATATGCAATGAAACTTTGTCAGAACTTTAAATTCAACCATCTGCTGCCTGTTGGAAAGTTTTTATTCACAAGGGGGGTGGATGACTAATAAAATCAGGTTGCTTCTCGTGGTCTGACCCAGCTATGGATGCTGGGAGAGAGCGGAGCCCTGGAAGAGAAGGTTATGGTGGACCAGATTTGCTGAAGATCAAGCTGTTTACATTAGATATAAAGAGGTAGTTCACAGTATCCCTTATGATGGACAATCTGCTCTGCTGAAGACCATCATAAGATCATCTCAATCCATGCAGTGAGATCAGGGCGGAGGTTTATGGAAAGATTTCGACTAATGCAATATTAACATTCAATTTCTTTTTTGTTATGTGTAAGAGCAATGTGATTTCATTGGTGAGATTAAGCCCATGCAAATCATTTTGGGAGGGCTGCGTGCTGAGTGGAGGTGAAAGGCAGGATGGGGCGAATTGAAATGTGGTGCTGTTCTGCCCTCTGCTGCAGAGAGGGATCAGTACAACTAAAGTCTGAGCCTCTTTGAGTACAGCACAACAAATCCTAGATACTAATCAGCCACAACATTAAAACCACTAACGGTGGAAGTGCCAAGTGCAAAGCTCTGCTGGAAAACCCTGGATCCTGGTGTTCGTGTGGATGCTTCTTGACACAAACCATGCAAACAGGGAGTTAGCTAATTGGTCACTTTGAATTGCCCGTAGGTGTGAATGTGAGTGTGGATGGTTGTTTGTCTTGACATGCCTGCATATTGCATAACTATATGCTATGAGAAACTAAGACTATAATGAAATCATTTATCAAGCCATCCAAGTTTGTATCAGAAATAGAGTGAACCTGACGGAGGAGTAAATAGTTCAAATTAAATTACACAACTAAAAACTGAATGTTTAACATTTGGTACTCAAAAGGCTGCAGTTCATTGCTGACCTTGAAAACAGCATTAAAATAGACCGTGTGTTGATGCTGTAAATGAAGTATTTGCACATTATTCTATACAAACACATGAGCAAATCATGCACAAGTCTGAGAATTGGTCACTTTGAATTGCCCGTAGGTGTGAATGTGAGTGTGGATGGTTGTTTGTCTTGACATGCCTGCATATTGCATAACTATATACTATGAGAAACTAAGACTATAATGAAATCATTTATCAAGCCATCCAAGTTTGTATCAGAAATAGAGTGAACCTGACGGAGGAGTAAATAGTTCAAATTAAATTACACAACTAAAAACTGAATGTTTAACATTTGGTACTCAAAAGGCTGCAGTTCATTGCTGACCTTGAAAACAGCATTAAAATAGACCGTGTGTTGATGCTGTAAATGAAGTATTTGCACATTATTCTATACAAACACATGAGCAAATCATGCACAAGTCTGAGAAGTTACAACATGTAGGCTTTGGTGTGTGAGCGTGTGTCTGTGGAGAGAGAGTGTGTATGTATTTCTATCTTTTTGAAGGATAAGACTTTTTCTTTTTCTTTTTGTACAGTCAGTGTTAGATTTAGATTTTGTTTATGGTCAGGGTAAGTGTTGGGGTCAGTCATTTAGTTACAATGGGCAAGGTTAAGGTTTTACATAGAGACAGAGACACAAGTGTGTACGTGTGTGTGAATGTGCGTGTGATGATATATTGTAGGCTGTGTGTTTGGATAAAACATGTTCATTCACAAAGTTTAAACCACTCATATAATATACATGTTTCATGTAGTAGAACACCTGAGCTAGTTTGCCTTGGTCCCAATTGTGGATAATTTGTAAATAGTTGAACAAAATCAATATTGATCGTCCTGCTTAAGGGTGGTGTAACATTTTTTCCACATGGTGGCAGTCTTGAGCTTCATCCAAAAATCTTTGTAAAGTGGTGAGCCTGTGGATTAAATCAGAAGATCACGACCACATGTTAGGTATTACACAGTCAACATAAGAACAACCTGGTGGTGAAGCAGAATATACATATTGATATCTGTCAGGCTTCGGGAAAAAAACTGGTTATTACAAGCTTTTGAGCAGACCTGCTGTGATATTTCGATCAATATTTGTCATCTCTCGTCAGCCCTCTGGTGCTCACTGTGATGAGGCTGTCTGCCGCAGGTTAATGGAGACTGGAATGATACTGAAGCTAAATGATCTGTCCTGGCTGGGGACTGATTTCATCTTCTTCCAAGGTTCCTTTTTTTTTTTTCTTCCCCGACCAAAAGCTGGTTGATCACAGAGCCAAATAGCTCTATTTCACCCTTCAGTGGAGAAGAGTCATCATCCCAGTGCTTCAAACCCACTGAAATGCTCAGTACTTCACAGCTTGTGCAGGAAACGAGCACTTTATTTGCGAACTAATAATGCTAATTTAGCACTGCAGGCCTTTTGATGAAGCGTCTGATTGAAGTCTGTGGTCTGTTGGACTCATTATTCACTATTACAGATTAAATCAGAGAGAAGAAACAGCATTTCATTTCGTGCTGAACTGTTGCGCACTCTCTTTAGCATTTCAGCTCAAAAATCAAACAGTGAAATTAATGAATTATCCTCAATAATGGATGTCTGAAATGATCAATCTCTGGATAAACACAAAGCTCTTTACATATAAAGCACTAATACTTATAGGGCCAGTCCGGTTTCAGAAGGATGATGGGAGTTCTGTGTCCCTGGATGACCTTTACTGTCTTGACCAATAGACCAGGACTGCTCTCTGTCGCCTGCCTCGTCTAGTAACATACATCGGTTATCTCTTGTTGTTGGACTTGACTGCTTGTCCCAGAAAGATTTATGATTTGTGGCACAACATCAGCAACAATCCACAGCAGCTGTCCTCCAGCTGTCGCCGCCGGGCGTTTTCAGCCGGCCATCTGCAGGCACTTTCAGGTGCCGGCTCCAGTCATACATAAGCAGACTCTCTTCCTTTACTTCCATATTGTCTCACCAGCCTTTAATTCGTCCTGCTTCCGATTCCACACCAACGTCACCCTTCTCTTGAAGTGTCAGATACTCAGGATGTGATTAAAAAGTGCTGCATCTTTATTTGATGCCTGGGCTGGTTGGAGACAACAGTTTAAGGAACGCTTAAAAGAAACACACACACACACACACACACACACACACACACACACACAAAAAAGAGCCAGTCTGCACATATCAAGAGGAGAGAAGCGTGAAAAAATAAACACTATGCTGTCTTGTTGTTCAAGAGCGATAAGTGAAGCCAGGATATGAGGACTGTGAGGCTCTTATCGGTCCAGAAATTGTCCTGGCACACAGAGAGGTATGTTGCTGTGCGACAAAGGTGTGAGGCCGGATAAGTATGTATGTGTGAAACGCTCTAAAGATGAGTTTAACTCTGATATTAAAGTGTGGTTTGAAAGGAAGAGGAAGGGAGGGAGCTGGGCTTACAGCTGACATCTGCTGTGCTGCAGGGATGTCTTCATTTCCTCGCGCTCACTGAAAGGTGTTATTGAAAAGCGAGCAACACATATGTCCTGCTCAACATTCTACTGTGAAGCAACATAAAGTTTATTATTAGATTCTTAACCCTGAATGCATAATCACATCAGTGACATTTTGCTGCACAGTTTTATCCACTTTATATACAGTTAGATTAATTTTACAACCTCCTGCAAGCTGCTCCAGTGACTCACAAAATCAATCTGAGGGATCTTCAAGTGATTAATGGGGGACAAAAGACAACCAGTTCTGCTTGTATTCATGATTTATAGTTTCCTTTTTGTATTAAATATTTGAGTGTTTCACTTCTTTGGACCTCAATTTAATTAAACCACCAGAAGAGAAAGCTGTTAGTAACATTGAAACTAACTTACAAACAATGGGGAATAGGAATCACAAGATTTGAGATCAGCAAATGTCCAAAAAAATATGATGGAGTGAAAAGTACTTTGTTTCTCTCCCAAATATAGTGAAGTACAAAATAAAGTATCATAAAATTTGAGTTAGTGAGAGTATTTACGTGGTATCCCTCAGCCCTGCGCTTTTAATGAGTTCTTCCATCCTCCTACCAAGTTTAATTGAAATCTGTCCAGTAGTTTTTGTGTAATCCAGCTGATATAAAAAACAACTGGCCAATCAACAGACAGGGGTGAAAACGTAACATCTTGTAATTATTATCAGGTGGATTAGAACAATTAATGGTTGCCATGTTTGGTCAATATGCAGTTTTTATTTGGACATCAGATTAGCAGAATCATTATGTGACCCATGATGAGACTGTTACTCTATTAGACATACAACAGATTTTTCGCGCCCTAATTCACATATTTAACTTAGAAAGAAAGCACGCAGAGAGTGCAAATCTCCACCAACGCATCTCTATGCGGCTCTCTAACAACATATACTTCCCAGCAATAAATATTTACCTTTCTGTGAGCTCGTATTCAGCTTTCTAACAGACTGTGGCTTTACCGTTTGTGTTGGATACTCCTAAGTGTGATTTGTGGTGAAGGTCATTCGGTGTGAAAAAGAGCACATGTTGGCGCCCCCTGATGGCTGACATGTGAACCACAGTGCCAGCGGGTTCCAGCTATATGGTGGACCCTTGGATTAGTCACAAAATGACACCAGTTAGACCTCTGTATGTCAATCTGTAAGTCCCTTTGGGGAAATGTCCAAAAAAATGTGCTTCTGGCCTGTCAGTGACCTTTGATCTTGAAATTCCAAAAGTGAATCATTTGGAGCTAGTGCTGTCAACTACAAAATAACCTCTGTACCTCAATTCTTTCTGGAGCTATGGCCACAAACACATGTTCTTTGACCTTTAAGTGATCTTGACCTTGGAGAACAGGTCTAATCATGAGGAGGCTGGGCCAAGACACACCTGTGATAAAAATGTCATCAAAATCAGTAGAATTGGTAAGAAAACAAACCACTTTAGAATCATTCATACTCTTGATCTTTGAAAATTTCTGAATTTATAAGTCAAAACATCAACATCAAGTTCCTTCTCTCCTACTGTCATAGAGTCCTTCAAAAACTGGAAACCTAAACGTGACATAAAAGTCTTAATTATATAGATATTATGTTGAAATAAGTTTTACAAAAGGCATGTTGACAACACACATAAATCTTTCCATGTGGCTTTCCTTGCACCATAAGATACAGAGGTAGCACACATGCAGATCTCAAAATAAAGTAGACTAGTCTCAATTTCACCAAATAATTGTTTTTTTTGTTTGTTTGTTTTTCAATCAGGAGAAGATGTACACCCTTGCTGTGTCATCACTTCATTAAATTAATATGCACGTATTGTCGACAGTTGTGGATTTGGCTGTGAATGCGACAGAATGCAAGCGTGAAGCTCCCGCTGTATTAAAAAAGACTCAGTTAACACTATTATAAACTCATATGTGAACTGTGGAAATCTCAAAGGGCATCAGACATGAGCTTTGGCTGCACATCACTGGTGCTGCTGTTGACCTAAAAAGTGTCCCTAAAATACCCAGAAATACATTAAATATTACTGCCTGCACAGAAAACCATTTTGGACGAGCTTCAAACAGCATTCGAGTGTCTGTAATCTGCCAAATGAGCCATGTCTTTCCGATGTGTCAAACAATGCGGAGCTGAGACGGTTTTTCCTCTCTTACATGAGAAACCCTTTTTCGCCCCAACAAGCCTGATATGTATGGACACCGTTTCTGTGCTCCCCCTTATCATCCTCCCTGTGTGGGTTTCTGTGCTGTGTCGAAAACATATCAGCTTAATGTTATTTTTGAGGACTACACCGGATCCTACTGCATTTTTCACAAGAGAAATTACTTCACCGTTTTCCATATACTGTGTATGCATATATATCTTAAAATCATCCATAAAGTGAGCACTGTTTGCAGAATCACAAACTGAAGATGCTGCTTGTGCATCTATACTGTCCATGAGCAGAGAGCGGTGGCAGATATTTCATCAGAGCTTCAATAAGAGTCCAGGAGTGCCTTTCACTCAGGAGAATCCTGCTCCTTATGAATGCAGCACTCGGCTCTAATGTCTTTTTGCTCCTCATCCATTTTGTTTCAGCCAATTCATCATTGTTTTTCCCACAGCAAACATGTTTCTCAATCCTGTTCTTTCTACAAACAACTATTCATATTGTTTTGTCGTGTTTCTGTGAAAGGTCAGACTATGGCCTGTTATTGAAGTTGACAGAAAAAAAAACAGGCTTCTGGTTAAACCCAGCATCATATGCAATGAAACTTTGTCAGAACTTTAAATTCAACCATCTGCTGCCTCTTGGAAAGTTTTTATTCACGAGGGGGTGGATGACTAATAAAATCAGGTTGCTTCTCGTGGTCTGACCCAGCTATGGATGCTGGGAGAGAGCGGACGAGCGGGCGTGGGTGACGCTTCCTATTTAGAGAGAGAGAGAGAGAGAGAGAGAGAGAGAAACATGCAGTGCTACGCTCACTTTGAAGAGTGAGCCCTCTTCCACTCCCCCAGCACAGCTCCCATTGATGAGAGCAGCGCTCTCTGTCTCCCCATTGAGCGGCATGCATAATGTTGTTTGAAGAGGAGCAGCAGAAAAGAAAATGGCGGAGTGCAGGAGGGGTCAGACTGTGTTTTCCTGTAAGATCTGCTGCTGCTGCTGCTGCGGACAATGAGTTAAAGGCCTGTTGTATGGTGGGCCTTCCCTCCTTCACCCCTTGAGCTCAGCATGCTGGCTGCAGGCTGATGCTGAAGGACACTGAGAGGTTTAAGGTACCGTAGCTCAGAAGGCTCACGTTGCAATTGGACGGCAGGTGAGGCGAATGAATCGGACGTGCTAGTCCTGGCTCTCGTTTGGTGTTTCAGGAAAGTGGCATTGTTCCTGACGCTTGCAGGGCTTCTCTGGCAGCTAAAGTCACCGCGAGGTGAGAGAAGTGAGTGATGCTAAAAGGCAGTGAGCAGAAGAGAACAGAGGCTGTGGTCAATGTGACAGGTTGTTGTCCAGCTCCCCAACAGCCTCATCGGATGAGCTCAATTAGCACGTCATCCACCCAGCACTTAGTCTAATCTTTATATAATGCTGTTATTGCATACAATTGCTTTTTCACTGAGGACTAATCAGGAGCTTTGGCCTTTCTACCGTTTATCAATTAGCCTTTTAGCCAACTGTTGCAGCTGTTTATCTATTGCTTTTAGCTTTTTCAGCTTTTTAGGCTTTATCTTCTTTTCAGCATTTAAATTGTTTTCCTTTTCCAAGAATATTTAAGCTATTTATGTATTGAGGGCTGTATGAAATGTCTCTAATGTGTGTCTAACAATAAAATCCTGGAATCCTTACTTCTTCTCCCTCAATAAAGAGTAACAACACAAGTTTTTTGATTATGTGAAACAAAGCATTGTTTTAACCTAAAAAGTGTTTAGCTCTTAAAGTGGCTTCTCTATCTTGCTCAACTTTTTGTTAGGTTAGAACAAAAACAGTATATGCCCTTGAGGCTTCAGTTCACCACATTACACTTGCATATATATCATATATGCGGAATATTGCTGAATATAATAAGATTTTCAATGAGCACACAAAGAATGTCCACTTTCAGCAATGAGTGTAAAAACAACCTTCTAGTTTCAGAATCAGCACAGTGAAATTCACACATTCAACTGCAGGAACCAGTACACGAACACTGGACGGACTGAAGGGGGGCGAATTCATCTATAGATCCATTAACTAACTATTTCAACTGTTTATTTCCCACTTTCAGCAAACTAGTTCAATTTTTTCAGCTAACTATTTCAACAGCTTAGGCTTGGACCTACCTTACTCGGTACTCTCCCCATTTTTAACTGCTTACTTTTTGCAAATGATTTCAGCTATTACCTTATTTTGTTTGATACTCTATGTTTGCTGACTCTCAATGGATCTTTATCAATGCTGCCACATTGACATGAAATCACAGTAAAACACAGGTGTAATTATTACAGTACACAAGAGCAGCACCGTGAGTGGAACAGTTTACCCTGTTTACCTCTTTCTTGCTAAAATGGCTCCCTGGAAAATGTCTTGTACAATAAAGACTGAAAGGAATGGCCAGGAACCCTAGCAAACGTGTTCTGTACCTGATATATTTCATCTTTGATGTTCTTTCTCTGTGTGCAGATTATACTTCCTGACTACATCACAGTGTTTTATTCAACTTTTGTATGATTATGGACACAGGTTTGTTAGATTTTAGGAGATTATTATGTTAATGAATGCAAACACAGCCCCGGGTGGACTTGAACCACAAACCTTTTAGTTAACACCTGACTGCACTAATATAACATAACCATAAGATATAATGTCTCTAAAAATTGTTTACTAAAGAGTCAAACCAATGGGCAACAAAAGTGGGTGTAGTCATTCTCTTGCTGAAATGTTTCATCTTTGCTTAATTTTGCCTCAGAGGACATTGTTCTGTTACATTAAACCAACTATGGACACAAGTTTGTTACAGTGCAGGAGATTACATTGTTTACCCACAGAGAGCTCTAATGTGAAATGGGGGCGTGGTCTATAAAATTGTAGACCACGCCCATCGGTCTTTGTGATTCTTCCGAGACAAAGAGATCCAAACTTTTGTTAATCTATTAAAACTGATCATTTGTGTGCAGAAAAGTATTCTGTACACAATTCTCTGGAACTGTGAAGAAATATTTTAACTGCTCACATAACAATAAAAAAAAAATATCACTCCACACCTGTCAACAGGGGGAGTTTACTGTACCGTGATCAGATTTTGTTGGAAATTTTTTCCCCTAATATATTAAAAATAAAAATAGAGGCATATTAATATGTCTCTGTATTTTTTTAGTTTATCTTTTACTTTCCCTTAGATCCTTAGTTGACCTCTGAGTACGGTACAAAGCCCCTGACCTGTGGTTGGGAAAGCAGACCAAAGAGACAATGAGAGACATCAGTCATGCCAAATATATCTATTTATTGACTAATTATGTAGTACACAATAAACGCAAATGACCCTCTCGACTGCCGCTCAGCAACTTTGTGTTCTATTTAGGGCCAGCTCCACTCTGTTTATTGACTGAATCCATTTCCAGCATATTCCTTGAATGAGCAATACATAAAAATCCAGTCGCCGACTGTTTTACCAAGAAATTACAAAGTAGACAACACGCAATCTGCAGTACCGACAGAAAATACATCTACTGTGTAAGACAAAACTGCTTAAAACAACTATTGTGGTGTATGGTAGTTCTTTACTGCTATGAGCTCATTTTTATAGGTACGGCACGGCATTTGTGGATGTTTCCCCGCACTGATTTTATCCTTCCTGTGGTGGTGGTTACATCCCAGAAGTAAAGATTCGGTCTGGATCAATATGCACTTCAAGTGAAACTCCATCCACACAGATTCTCCACCTTCTTTGTGAAGTCTTTCCCCTTCATATAGATTCTTTTTCGCAGACAGCCATGCAACAGCTTTGAGGAGAGGTGAGGAGATCTGTCACTGTAGTCTTTTCCCGACCTCCCATCTCACCTTTTTTTTTTTTTTCTTCTCTACCTCCCTCCAAAGCAACCCGGTCCTCGTGCTATACATGCCCAGGCTTGGACAGGTATGCTATGAGAGCCACGACCACCCCCACATACATCCCCGCTCCGACGGTGATGGAAAGTGCAGCCAGGAATAGGGCT
>KV751346.1:6860792-6902448 GCA_001698575.1 Mola mola
TGTGACTTGGATCCTAGGCTGGATTTCCAAGTGCAAATCGGGATCCACAGATCACAATGGCTTCTGGACCAATAAACTACACCTGCTTCTGGATCACTACACTTCACATATCCCTGGATTTACAGATTCCACATACTTTTGGACTCAGTGACTACATCAGCAACACTCAGATTTTGCTACATGGAGTAAGATGACTCCTGGACCAACAGAGTACACCTGCGTCTGGATCACTGGACTTACCATACATCCGGATTTATAGAATCCACAGACTCTGGGACTCATGGATGTTTTATACATTCTAAGTGAACTGTTATTATCATGTTGTTGTGTTCTGTACAAATGACCTCTATTGCACGTTTGTCTGTCTTAGGAAGAAGGATCCCTCCTCTGTGGTTCTTCCTGAGGTTTCTTATTTCCCCTTTTTAGAGTTTTTTAAGTTTTTCCTCACCCGGTTCAAGGGTCTAAGGGCAGAGGATATCACACCTGTACAGTTTGTCAAAGCCTAGTGAGATAATGTGTAAATTGTGATTTTGGGCTTTACAAATAAAATTTGATTTGATTTGCTTATATTATTTACAGGGCAACCACCTGTTGTTTGGACATTTAACAATGCTAAGAACTGATATACAGACAGATATACAGCCACCAAACCCTGGACACGTATCTTATTCATAAGCAGCACTCTGTTCCGCCAGCTCATAAAACCGTCTGGAGTTAATAATGTGCAAGTTCAGCCTGTGTCACTTTCACTGGGAGATGCATTAAGGTGCTGATGGACACTTTCATGGGGGAAACATGGGGCTGCATTTATAACAATGGCCCCCACAAGAGCTGCGTCCCTCCTGGAGTCACCTTGTGTTCACATGCACAATGCAGTGTGACATAACAGCGCTGGCATCTCCTCAGGGGGCGAGTGTATTAAAAGAAGGTGTGAGGAGGAGACCTGTGTCTCTTTGTCTCTCTTTCTGTCCATCTCCATCCGGATTCATTGGAACACTTTCTACTGAAGATCCGTATCAAAACGGCACAAGAATGTCCACGGCCACAACATCCAAGCCTCAAATGTGGCACAAAGAAGCCATAACCAACACTGTCACATTAAGCGTATGAGAAGAGAAGATTTCTCCTTGGACCAGGCCTTTGCCAGTCATTTCTGTTGATGAACTCTGCATATATATGGCCCTGTGCCCCTCTTCTCTCACTGCTCCATTTCCCACTCTATATTTAGTCACTGTGTCACTACAGAGCAGATGCACCATTTGTCAAGCATTTTCTACCCAGTTTCTTGTAATTTTGGTAGCACAAAAAGATCATTAGAGTTGAACTTTCAGGTACAGACAAGCAGCAGTATGAAGCAGAAAACGTCCTTATGTTTACCACTTATTGTTGCTCCTCCACCCCCCCACTTGATAACCTTTGACACCATCAACTTTCAAAAGGCACATTAACCAGCTTTAATGATTTGGACACTTTTGGGAATTAATCAGCCTAATCTAATTGGTAGCGAAAGTATCAAACCACTTAATTTGATCTGGCATAGCCGGTTTTGGCAAAGAAAAGGGGGATTTATGCAGCTTTTCCCACGTGGCTGTGCTTTGCATTATTTTCTGTTTGATTAAACACCCGAGCACCTCTGACCACTGAAACAGTCCATTTGTGCTGGTGAAAAAAAAGACAAAAAATACATATGTTAAAGCATGATTTGTGTATGTGAAGCACAAATTATATCTGTCTCGCCCTTTTGTTTTGAGTCAAGCAACCTTTTCTGCTTATTTTCATGGCAGACATCAGTGGCTATGTGAGGACCTCATCCAATTAGCCAAAGAGGATCTCTTTGCAGAAAGCAGTGGAACCTCTGTCGCTGCATGTCCAGGAGGAGGTTTGGCATTTGGGAAGGTTTTAGGCAGCTATGGAGTCTGTTGCTCTTTCCGGACCTGGAGGCACGCTTGCAAGCCTCCAAGAGTAAGCTCACAGCAGATAAATACTTCTGCCTCATGTTCACTAGCTGACTCAGGGGCACAATGATCTTCCCAGGAAGGGGAGGTGACAGCATCAAATACTATTTTGGGCAGAGAGTTAGCAACGAATGAGATAGCAGGTAGGTGAGGGAGTAAAAAGCAGATCCAGCTGAACACTGTCGGCCAGTGAATAACTCTTCCAAAGGAACCAATTGAGCTTCAGAGCCATGAAGCAAAACAAAGGCTCTGCTATGTCACTCAGTTTGTTTTCCATAAAATATTGCTATCAGTCTCCTGCAGAATTAGGTGCAGAGTTGGATTAGAGAACTTCACTTCAATTATTTTGTTAAGGTCTAAGAGTAAAGCCAGGGTCATTAAATGAAATGGATTTGTTGCCCTCACATTCAGAGAAAAATGAAAATGAGTTTGACTCCTACACAAGGATGTCATAATGAAAAACATAATAGGTGCTGAATGCCAGCGTTTTGAGGAGCAATGTCATTAAAGAGTGAGAAAGTTGCACAGTGTGTGACTCCTCAAGGTCCTTCTTTGTCCGATCAGAATATTATCAGTACCAGAAAATTGGCCTGCGTCGGAGTGTCGCTGCTGCGTGGCGCAAGAGGAATGGACGGGTGGGGCCCCAAGGGACCGGCAGAGGCTTTTGGCTTTGCAATTTCCCACCACACAAATGCAATATGTGTCGAATTAGCTGAAAGCGCTCCATTAGGGGGCCAGAGGTCAGACTTTGTCATCCAGAGATTCAGACAGAAAGCACCACTTTGCAGTGCCACACTTCAGCTGTAAGTACACATCCCTTTAGTGGTGCATGAAAATTGCAAAGTGTGCAGCTTGGGAGAGGTGCCACTGTAGAGCCAGAGTACAGAGTACAACTCCAATCATAATTGGACTTCTTCCCACGGAAGGGAGGGTGAAAGAGGACAGCGAGGAGCATCTCTTCATCACAGATCGCTGACAGCGGTAGAGTGGACGATAGAGAGGTTCTGTGCAGATTAATGGTATCCTCAGTGGAAAGATTTGAAAACTTCCCTTTATGGAACACCAATGATAATTTATTTTGACAGGCGAGCTGCTTCTCTGTGAAGAACGAAGTGGCCTTAGGATCATTAATATGATGGATTTCCTGTGATGTGATGCTGTGCCACATCTCATCACTGTTAAAGAAAATTATGAAACATAATAACAGTGTACATTGTTTGCATTTTTAATTTGCAAAATGAAAAATGTTATTTGATACTGAAGCCGTGCTTCCTTAAAGGGATTTAGGATTTTTTTTTTAAGAAATGATGCCTGAGATTAACTCCCCTCCTTGACACATTAATAATGCTAATGCACAGCACATTAACTCTGTGGAGAGTGTGTGCAGGCAGGCCAGGTGATGAGTCATGAGGCATGAGAGTCGGCCGTGTGACTAGTAACGATATGGTTTCATTCACGTGTATCATCAGTCCAACAGAAAGAATTAACAATTAAATGTGTCCAACCTTGCCAGAGCTGAGAGCCCTGATATGTCACTAGCCAGCTTTCGTGCATAAGACTTCTCAGCTTTGGAATTTTCCGATAAACCTATTAAAAAGAGGAAGGATTTAGTGCTGTGTCTCGCATTTCGGGGCCACACGGAGCTGAGACGAAGCCAGATTTCCCAGTCTGTCAGGGCTTGTGGGACTGCTGTGGCAGGGCTATAAATAGGTGATCATATGGGAGCCGCTGCAGGTTGAGCAAAAGGAGACGGGTGAGGGCCGCGGTGACTCATCACGCTGTCTGGTTAGATCAAGTCAGTTACCTGGTGTCAGCACCACCTACCATCACTTCCAAACCACTGCCTCACACACTTAAACAAGGGTTCGCTGAAGGGTGCATCGCTGCACTACTCAGCAGTGGTTCCCCACCTCAGATGTACTGAATATTACATCAAAGTGGGCATAATATGCAGGCATGTCTTCATATACATGCCTGCATATACTGTATGTATAGTTAAATGATCACGTTGGTGTCAGTGTGCACATTCTTCCCAGGATCTGCAGCTTCCTCCCAGGGTCCAAACACATGGAAGTTATATATTTTTCTTTACTCTGTGTGAACGTGAATGCAAATGTGTTATCTATATGTCTAACCTTAACTGGTGATCCGTGTATGATGTTCATTCTTAATGTTATTGGCAATTAAATCAATTAGCTCAGTCTACGCCGATAGAGATCAAATCATATATATACTGTATATTTTTCAATTAGTTGATAAGCTCTATAATCTTCCAAGCACCTGTCAGGGTTTTTTCATCTTTCAGCTAATTGACTCAGCAGGTTGGAAAGTTCTCCAAAAACATCTACAAAACTCTAACACTTTATGTTGTTACCTGTGAAGCATCAAACAGCAAGTCATGATTAGCTTGGGGAACATACTGGAACATTTTAGCAGTTAAAGAGGCTGATATTTCCCATGGGGGAAGAACTAATAGTGCACATACATTCAAAAGCTAAACACTAATCTGATTCCAAATGGATGCTAATGTTGCTAATGTCTGCTGCATGGAAGTGAACCAGCCACAACAGCTTCAAGTCAATGTTGTTAATGCTCTTTAATGAGACAGTGACCTCACCAAAGACGTTTAACAAGCAGCAGAATCTCTTTCTGCTCAGGGGTTTTACCTTCCTTTACCTCCCCGGGTCAGTTTCAGTGCTGTGAGCTCAGATGCACTGGAGTTTATTGACGGAAACGTGCAACGCCTCGTGCTATCAGCGGTCGGTCCAGTAGTATGTGCTTAAAAGTTGTCACTCACAAAATTACTTAGTAGATAAAACTAGACTGCTGATGTGAAGATTGTAGTTGATTGCGTAATCTTCTCCGGTGTAATATGTTCGGTAGAAACAAAACTAATTATTTCATATGAATCTTGCATTATGAATGCGTCGTTCTGCCTCCCCACCTGATTTTTATTAATAAAGCCGCACATTACCTAATGTTCCCCTTTAATGTTCTCCTCCAAGCTGTAATTTCAGATGGGTTTATTATCTGATCCATTGGCAGGTTTAAAAAGCCATTTTCAGTGCACACTGTGGCCGGTGTCGCGACTAATGAACAACACCAGAGGCCAAGGAATTGCTGTGGGTGGCAAAAGGTCAGAAAGAACTACTTTTTTGTGTGTGCCATCTTGCCTCTTGTTTTCAAAAGCCTCAAATGGTCCCAATGGGCCCACAGGAGATGTAAGTCTTTCACAGGACCAATCCAGACATAATAAAACTCTGTCAGAGAGTATGATACTTGGCCATGTTTTCTGTGTCAATAGCAGCCCTCAATTGCTCCGCAGGATATGTGTTGACATGGACAGGCTTTAAAGAGAATCAATGCTCACATGTGTAACCCCAGGGACACGAGTAATCAGCAGCAGCTAAGGCGAAGAAAGATGAATATCCGTAACTGCTCAATCCTTCCCCAGAACTCTTTGCCAAGGCCTTTCAAATGAACAGTATGTTCTGCTTTATTAGGTTTGTCACTTATCCCCGCGCAGGTGTCTGCTGCAACAGAGCGGCTCCCAGAAAAGCAATGCAGCAGGAGAGAACGAAGCTCATATTTTTTGTATCCCAGCATGATCTCGGTGTGCTCTTATTTAATGGCAGGACCTTCCCTGCCCCCCATCATTACTCTGGAGAATAATGAGAAGAATTAATCTAAAGTCATGAAACATGCAACATGACACAGGCACAGTTGTGGAGAAACGGTGCCTGAGAGAAACCGCGTGGGACTGATAATGGAAGCTTCTGCATCGAGCTGGACGATGCTTGACAACATGCCCGCGCTATAATTAACATTGCTCTCTTTGTTAAGCCGAATAGTTGTTGCTTCACAATGCATTATTGATTTGAAATCCACTTTTTGTGGATCTTTTATGTCCAAGACTGGAGTTGTTAGAGCCACCGTCAGTATCACAGCTGTAACTCATGACGTGAAGAATCAGATCCAGCTAAACCAAGCAGGAGGCAATGTTTTATGTTTTGTTTTTATTCCATCATTGTATCAATTTTAAATTGTGTGAATGGCCTGTACACTCACTGATTGGATTTATAAGGTGCACGACAAACCAGCTGTGAGTCTGGCGGAGCTGAACACTGAAAGGGAGTCAGTTCGACACTCGGGGACTGCCGGGAGTATACATATTTTATTGGCATATCCATATTTTATTGAAGCGCTCGTTACGATGAGTGATGGCTCAGAAGGAGAATTAATCAGGGTCCTTTTTAATCCCTCATTCATTTCATAATAACCTGTTTCTCACCTGACATTGAGGCAGAGACGGATGCCATTAGACCGTGACGCTGGATGCTGTCAGTAAGAATGTAGAGTTACACACTGCGAGCAAGAAGGAAAAAACTCAAGCAAGACACTGATGTTTTTTATTGATAACTGGATGCACCAAGAATTTTCCTTTAATTTCATGTGTCATGTGAAAATTACTCCAGTATGGAGTTTGGTCACTAGGACCACTAAATAAATTGCTTTTTTGCCAAACTATATTATAACTATACTGCCTACAATTAAACAACTGTTTTTGGTCTATAACAATAAAGATACTTTATAAAACAAATGTTTGTACACTCTTTGTTTTTCCTGTCTTTCTATAGTATTTCTGTTTGCTGCCGTAACATGATAAATGATTCGGAAATTACATATTATGTTATCAATTTCATTTCAATTTCATGTTATTGCAATAACGCGTTGAAAAAAACCCAAAAAGCAATTATTATTTCAGCTTTGACTTGTCCAACACAGTTGTATTGTGTGGCCTTGTTAAGCTAAACAGTCTGCAATTTCCAAAAATAAATGGATTTATTAAAAAAGAATAGATTTAAAGCACTGACGAGAGGGCTGTGATTGAAAATAGCAGAGTTCTCCTTTAAGTCTCTCCAGTTAGCTTAGAAACTGCTGTCAGCATGCTAATGTTTTATTATTATTTTTTTTTTTTTACAGTGTTCTTAGTGGCTAAGTGTACTAGAATGCTAACACGTGCTACAAGTAGACATAAACACTGTCATTTATGTGTATTCGGCCTACAATTTAAACATTTTCAAACCTGTTGGTCGTGCTAGATGGTAAGTTAAGGCAAGTCATAATCATTATGTAGGGGTCATAATATGTGGACTAAATTTCATTGAATTTGTCAACAGCAGCATGCAGTGGACTTTCATTGAAAAAAAGTTCTAACACCACACACATAAGGTGATCACCAGGGCAACGAAACCCTGAGTGTTCCACTATTCTCAGATTTTTCTGGAAACAAGGAAAAGCTTTGACCAGCTAATGTCACTAAGGGAAACATTCTGAGCACGTCTATGCCAAATTTCATGGCAAACTGTTCACAGACCGTCACTGCTAAATATGAGGGGAATGAAATTTACTTCTAACTTTTTCTATTCCGTTTCTATGCAAAATGTCTATGTTAATACGTGACTTATGCAGCCGATGCTATATTTACACTGCATGTGCTTTAAAGAGATAAGAACAAGTCAGATATTACATAACCTAAAATATCAGCATGACAAATAGAATATTTCCCTCCTACATGGTGTGTGTGTGTGTGTGTGTGTGTGCGTGCGTGTGTGTGTGTGTGTGGTACTTTGTAAAGATGATGGTTACAAGTAGGTAGAGGAAGATATGGATTGACTTGGTTAACTATTTCAATATATTCAGTATTTGCTAAATACATACAGGTTGTACATGTGTGCATCTGCGCAGATTTTAAGAAACAAAGCTGAGCAGTGCGCTGATATTACATTTGAGGTTCCTATGAATTTGTGCTCGCTCGCCAAGTCCATCTAAACTCTTTTGGTTTGGTAGAAAGACAATGAAAAAATCTCTCTCTTTTTCAAAAGAAGTAGGAACATCGATGCTCACCACAGTCTATATAGCATGTTTTGCTGGATATTTGTGTTTATTTGTGTGTTTCCACCATAGGTAGAGAATTATGTTCTCACCCATGGGCTGCTGACATTAAGTAAATACCAACAGTGAGGAAATCACTACATTTCTTTTATTGCGCTTACTTTAGGAGGACTAATTAACTAATCAGTGACGCTGCTGCTGCTTGAAGGATCATCTGAGTCCAGGCCTCAAGTTTACTGCCTTTACACTTTTCAAATCTTGGTTTTCTAGTCTTAGATTTGTCCTTTCTCATCGTCAGTTTTGTCACATACAGTGCAGCTCGCTACGGAAACGGCAGTTTGACATAATATTACATTAGTGACATCCATAAACATACACATGCAGAGAGCTGCAACCACGTTAACTGCATAATGTAATTCACAGTTGACACATACCAGTAGTGTAGAGAATACTTCAATACTGCACTTAATTAGAAATACTTTTACTTTATAAACAAATTGCTCAAGTATACGTTCAGGTTTTTGACTAGAAATTTACTCAAATGCAAATAAAACATCTGTTAAAATTTTTTGCTGCTTACTTTTTGAAGTTATGTCGGGGGGGGGGGGGATAATGTCACAGTTAACAAATTCATCAGACTGTATTTATCAAGACAGCTGCTTGCCCACTGTAGACTATGAAGATTAATTTCAAAATAATCAGTATTTAATCTTTCATTTTATTTTTCAGTGCCTTGAGTGTTGAACCTTTTGGGCCCACTCATGGGATCCAAACATATGGTTTCAATCTAAGCCCAACACTATAATAAGACAAATAGGTGTATTTTTTACAACAATCATCTGTTTTATAGGTACTAAACAGTAATAAAGCAAACCATCTACACACAAAGGTTATTGGACGATACTGGTATGTAGTATTAAAGAGACTTTCCTGTGTGAGCTACAGAATTCTTTAAATGATGAGCTGTGGTGGCAGCACGGTGACCTTGTTTTTGCTCATTATTTCTGTTGTTTCTTCCCTCCCTGTCCACTTCCCTTCTCCACTTTTTATGCAAGGCGCTCTTGCAAGTAATTGCAGCATTTCTCACACTGGTCGAGTCCAAAATAACACATTCTGAATGTAGGTTTGTGTCCCTTGCTAGTAACATTTTATCAGGTAGCATGCATACAGGAACACACAATTTGGGTGCATTCGTAGACATGTGTACCCACATTTCTTCAGTCATCAAAACGTCCATCACTCCAGGAGAGGACAGGGTCCATCCCTTAGTTTGTGCAGCATATTTCTTGGTTCACTGATCCCACCGGGACCTGACAGCAACGCAGCTCTGAGCTGTCGACTCACATCGTCTGCAGTCATCCTCCTCTCAGGCAGCTGTTGCGGCCGTGGGAAGGTCGGGGTCATGTCGTACCTGTGGTACCTGTGAGTCATGTGTGTTGTGTTTAGTTCTCTCAAGATGATCCAGAGTAACTTGTGCCCATCAACTTCTGAGTCCAGGGATCAGCACAGCGAGCTAAAAATGAATGGTTGGAGGTACGTGTACAAGTCAAAGAGGGTTGTTGATTCAAAACAATCATAATACTAGATCACTAGACCGTATATACAGATGGATGATCCCCAAAAGTAGTAATAGTAGTTGTAGTGGTGGTCCGGGGGTCCTTCCTCCTGTGTTACTTTAGGACCTACTGCATCTGAAATAATCCTAGATAGAACTGAAAAGTCTAAACAATATTCTTAGGAAAAGTTCCCCAAAATGTTTTCTGTTATTCTAAGGGGCTATTTAAACAGAAACAAATTCAACAAAATATAGTTAGCTGTTGTTGGGTTTTGGCCATTCCTTTAAACGATGTAAACAAAACAGCATGTTTTAATTCCAGCAGTCTTCAGCAGTCTCCAGCAGTGCTTCCGTTGCTTCTTATCTCTGCTCATGAAATTGGTCTCATTTGGGATGATGATGAATGTCATTAAGTTCCAGTTTCTGTGCCAACGGGGGGCTGTAACTTCTGCATGACTGAAAAACCCCCAGGGTAGCTTTTCTGCGTCTCTTCACGTCGCACACACTAGGCTGCAATGACTTGCAATCGCCTCGTGAGGCTCACATGGTAAAACAATGAAAGACGAGCTGCAGCTAGTTGGTTAGCATGCTAATTCCAGTGACATCACAACAGTTACTTCTTTTTGTCATTTTGATGAGGTTAGTTCATTTTGGGGGACTTAAAAAGAGATACTGGCTAATTCTTGCCAATTGCTCCCTCTTTTCAGTCTGTACAGTATGCTAAGTTAGTTGTATCCTGCCAATAGCATCTTATGGACAAAGTTTAAACATCATAGTCTTTTTAAATCTCTAGACAAGTGGTCCAATGCCTGAAGCTAAAGCAGTGGAATTTTGCACAAAAATGGAGCCAGATTATGATCCATTTTTTAACGTGCAATGAATATACAGCCTCTCCTTTTCAATTTTCCTCCTGAGATCTGACCTTCAAAGAGGAAGAAAGAGCAGATGCAGGGAAGGAATGAGAGAACTGTCTCTGCTTCTGACCTTTAGGTGATGTATCATCGCTGAGTGATATCAATGGTTTCTTCCCGGTACGATGAGCCGAGTACATATATATCACTCTATCCTCCGGGCATTTTAGGTAGACTCCACTGAGCACATGTCCTTATGTCTAGGGTCATTGAGGAAACCAGCAGAGGGTGGTCAGCAGAGCAGCTGGCTCGTAAACAGGTTGCTGGCCTTCATTAAATTCCTTTGGCTATCTTAGCCAGCATGATTGAGAGGTGTGGGATTGATGGTGTGATTAAATGGACATTCTCACGCTCTGTGCTGCAAATCCAACCTATTATTATACATAGATGCACTGCTGAGGTGATAAATTATCCCTGTAGCCCAGTGATTGTGTTTCAAAAGCCCCAAAACTCAAATAGGATTTGGTCTGATTGTAGCATGAAGGCAACATGCACTGAAGGTCCTCCGTCGAAATGTTATATCAAAAGCCTGGAAATATTGGCTCACTCCGAGTGAGGCCCTAATTAGAGTGTTGATCCTTGAGGGAAACATGGCACAATATGATTCATGGCTCTCTGCGAGGGTGTGTATTCTATCTCTGATAGTGCACTGTTACATCTAATACTTTTTTCTCTTTTTATTGGGGCCTATTCAAATGGAATACAGCAGTTTCCGCAGACAGTGTATTTATTCACACTGTGAACAATGTGTTCAAGTAAAAAAAAAACAATGTTGCTCCAGTTATTAAATTTGTCCTCACACTTTTAATTTTATGTGTATCTCTGTGATAGGCATAATGAACCTGCTACAGCTGGAACGAGCATATTGGAGCAATCTCTGATTGTTTGGAGATGAGCTGTGCAAATATACTGTCTACTGGCTGGAGTATGAAAATGAGGTGCAGCAGCAGCTGTAGAGTTCCTGCCTCAAGGAAAACAATATAAAACAGGAAGAATATCAGAACAGAAATTAATTTCAAGCTAATGTTCTCTGTTTACCTATGTTGGACATTCTGTTTGCATGAATGAAATGAAAAATTCAGAGCTCCCTAAATGTGAAGCCATCTTGATCCCCCCCCCTAGTGGTGGGACACAGTATTGGTTATAAATACAACCCCTCAATGTTATCAGATAGGACACGAGGCAAACTAAAAACCTAAAGAACACATCAAATACAAAGTCAAAATAAAAAGTATAAATAAAAAGTCGTTTCAGGCAGTTTTTAACACGCTAATGTTCAAATGTTCGTTATCAGGAGCTTGATACCACCATCCCATCTTTAAATATTTGTCGTCCTTGTCCTTATCTGGACTGAATTGTTGAACGCCTGCCCGAGTGTGTCCCCCAACTTGGACATCGGTGTTCATTGATGAACATTGATGTCTAAGACACTGCACACAGAACATTAATTAAATTTACTTGTTAAGTTAAGCTTTTGAAAATGATTAGAATTAAATAGAAACGTATTTTAGATGATTGTGCATCATTTTTTTTTTTTTAAGCATAGTTCAGTTCAATTCAAAGGGTCTTTATTGGCATGCATATTTTAAATGATTTTGCCAGAGATTCAAAGTACAATTCATACATTTGGAAAGATAGCGATATGAGCATTAAATGAGCTATGAAATAGTAATGTAATGTGACAAATGAAATCATAATTATAACATACCAAATTTACTGTTTAACTTCAGATCTGGTGTGCTTTGTCCGAGTGGGGTTGCCACATTAACTTTCAAAGCAATATTGCTTCCTGTTGCTTTGCTTGTGCTTGCATGATTCAACTAAGTGATGCATTCCCATGAAACTTTCATGCTGGTGCAAGATGAATCCTGCCAACTTGATCGACTGTCTTTCTGTCTAACAATGTAATGATTTGTCCATTTTGGGGGTTATTTCACAGGTAATCCGAAAAACAAATGACATCCCCACATGCAGGCCTAATATTAGTGCTCATTAGCTGAAGTTAGCATGCTAATACGCTAAACGTTGCAATGAGTAGAGTAGCATTCACATTTTGCAGTAGCTGCTAATTATCAGAGTGTCAGCGTGAGTGTGCTATAAATATTTGTACTGTTTCTTGATCGTTTTATTTACTCTCTATTGTCTCTATTGTAGCTTTTACATGTTTCTATACAAGAAATAAAAGATTTCAGCATGTTTACGGCACCTCAGCATGTCACACATTGTGTTAATGTTAAGCATCTAAGGACACTTATTCATCGTATTAATATCAAACATTCAACTATTATTCTAAAATTGAGAGTTTCAGGCCTTTACAAAAGGCTCTGCACACAGAAGCTGAAACCATAACAGCATGGCATTTTCTGACTTGAGTTATCTGTGGCCTACTGCACGTTCTATTTTTAATCTAACCTGCAGACTGTGTTTCCTATCATGCGAGTGGGAGTCCAACTGTGCCCTGCTGCTCTATGGGAACGCGAGTAGATGTTGAGTTTAGAGGTTTCAGATATAGACTGGCTCAGACATGTGCTTGATTTTCCTCTGTGTAACTCGTCTTCACAGGGGATACTCACTAGGGGGAAATCCACTCTCCTCCTGCTACATCCTCCCCTTCTCGTATATGTTCTTTTTGCTGCGAGGCTTTGTTTCACCTCTCTTGATCTTAGCAATGTGTTGTTTCAGAGGGTTCTGCTGACTGTCGAAGCAGGTCTGATTGCTCTGGCGCTGCAGCGTGTCTGCTTTTGTCTAGGCTTTGCTTCTTTCTCGCACCCACCTGCCACATTAATAGATCTTCCTCTTTTGGAGCCTTGCAGGATTTGTTCTGTTAGATAGCAACTACTGTTCATGTCTTGAGTCCATTTCTTGGCTGCTTCAGAATATACAACTGCTTGACTTATACCTCAAAAAAACAAAAAAAACAAGACTTATTTATTAAAGTAATCTGCTCATCAATTCATCTCATATGTGATCCAACATGCTGCATTTATTTCCGAGCAAGGGCAACATTTAACCGCTTTTCTGCTCATTCCGCTACCTCTTTCCATCATAGTAGACCTGGAGGAGGAATAACAGGGATTAAAAATCAGTCATAAGTCATTCTGACAGCTGCGCTAGTGAAAACATGTATTAACATAAATCTCACATTACCTAAACACTCTATGACTCCAAGCTGCATCCTGTTTCCCATCTCATGATTTGTATTAGTTATACTGTGACAAACAAGTCACAGGAACAGGCACTCCATCACAGCGAGCACAAAACAAGCTTAATGAAAGGACGTGTTTTGGGCTTTCTTAATGTGTCCTAGTGAGTGTCTTTAAACACACTTCTTTGTATTAAGCCAAAACATATGCCGGTGCCAAAACCCAACGGGGAGCCATTACTGCAGGAGGTGAACACATGTCTGCTTTGCCAGCACTGTGAAGCCACTTCATCAGATAAACAATTGCACACATAGACTGCCGTGTGCCCAGAGAGCCATAAATGTAACCTCATGTGTCTTTCGTGGCCACACTCACTCTCAACGATGTTGTCCACAAATCCATTAGCTTTGTATGAGTCCCAGACTTTTTCTTGTCTCTCTTTGTTCTGCATTTACCAGGTAACTGAGAAGCAGGTTTAGTCACTATGAAGGAGATCAAACTACACAGTTGTAAGAAGCTAAAAAGAGACAGTGTAGCTGTTTCCTGTACAGTTTTTTCAACTCTGCTGTCACTGGGGTTAATTGAAAATTTCACCATGGACAATTTAAGAGCACCTCCAGAAAATTTCCACAAAGTGTATCAGCCTCTTGTTTTTGCTGCACCCCCGCTGCAGTCTCTCCTTTTCTATCGCTGCTCTTTCACAAAGGTCCTTTGGCCATCATTAGAACTTAATGAACTCAGTTTAATAACTGTAATAAAGGGAATTAGTGGAGTTGGGTTTGGCTGTGGCGTTGGTCTGTCCTATAGGCTCTGTGGGGGTGACTCTTCCTCACAATCCTCTTCTCCATATCCCACACTCTGCTATCGGGGGGACATAATGTGACGTTCCACATATTTCCCTAATAAGTTTGGGAGTGTGTTCATTAGACTTAGCAGATTTAGTTAACTTATGGGTTTCTCACAATGGCCAAATTCCCCAAGTACATTGATGACGGGGTGATAAATCATCTATCAGCCTGCTGTAATAATGCAGACTGTTCAAGTGTCATATTTTGCTCTCAATGTATGGAGGCCTGAGCTATGCAGTTATCCATAATGTATCTTTCACTCACCTTCAGGCTCAAATGCACCACAAGTAATTATGCTTGCATTCTCTGTTGGGTTTCTAAATGGACGTGAGCCTCATATATTTATCTCTAACATGTCAGGATATGCATGCATATCTCATTTCAAGCTTAATGAAATAAGCACACACATGCAGCTACACACATGGGGCATTGTCCCTCGAGTTTGACACATTCACCTTATGTCACTTTCTCTCAGCCAGCCATGATATTACAAATTATTCAGCATTAGTGTAGATTGAGCATGGTAGGCTTGGGGTGTTACTCCCTTGCAGCTGGGTGTCAGATTCAAATGGAAGAAAATTAGCTGTCACCGAGGCTAGGCTTGAGAGCTGCTGCTATGCCTCAGAGACGATCCTTTTTCACTGGGTATTTGCTCGGTGCCACATCAAGGAAAGGCAACAAGCCATGACTGGTGCAGAAATGCAAAGGCACAATATGACTTCAAATGACTTTCTTTATCTGAGGATGAATTCCCACTATATAAATGCATGCACTGAATTGCAGACTATCGGTGTGAAAAAGAAAATGCTGTTTGCAGAATTGTTTAAAGAAAGCTGAAGGATTAGGCTTTCCCTCTCATTATCTTTGGGCCAACATTAACTGTGGAGCTGTATGGACTCATTGCCTGCTGCAGAGCTCATCAGTAGGAAAGATTGGCACAGAATCAACAGGGTGACACAAGGTTTCTGTTGCTCCACCATTTCAGAGAAACAGATGATGACGCTTGGCTGCCTAAATTACATTCTTTGCTGCAGCTCTGTATTAATATTATTTTCTTTTCATGTAAGATGTGGTGTCCTCATCTTCATCTTCAGCCTGTCAAAATGTTTTCAGAGGTAATTATATGATTGTGGGGATAACGGAGTTAAAAACATAGCTAATTAGATGGCAACATTTACAGAGATTCTGAAAACTGCATATTAATAATTAGAAAGAAGCTGAAAACGATCATCGATAATGAGGCTTTAGTGACCCCCAGTGGTCAAACTGAGAAACACACGCAATAATGGAATTTACAGTATTTATTATAACAATAAGAGAACAATACTGAAAGGATGACCTTTGACATAACTGGGATGGCACTGTGAATATTTACAGTATATGACTCACATGTATTTTGACTCCCATTTACGGTATGACTCTGCTAAAATGGTCCACACAATAATAATAAACATGACTTGGCGGAACAATAAAAATAAAGTATTAGTATGATGCCAACACACGCAAGCATAAATAATTCATTGAAAGTACCAGCATGCTGTACAAAATATCCACTTAAGTCACTCTCTATATGAGCTGTGTAGTGTTTAAGACAAGAAATATTAACAGAAGCAGTGAAATCATCTCAGAACAACAGTTCTGTACATCTGAGGACTTCCAACTTCTCATTCTGATGCTATAATAATAATAATAATAATAATAATAACAATGCACATGTTATGCAAGCAATAATATTCCTGTTTAGCTTCATTCATTTTTCTGCAGCCTCTATATGTCCTAATCATAAATACTTTCGACAAAGGGAATGCCATTCCAATTCAAACTACTCTCAGTGTTTCACTGCATAAAGTGAGTAGTCACTTGAAGCATCTTACATTTAACACTAGAGCCTTTTCTTCCCATATTCCATGTACTGTTGCTACTTCAAAATCTAAGCAAACCTCAAAAATAACCTTAAACTCACTGTTAATAACACACCGCGGGGCTTTTCTTTTTCACTGTGTACCTTGAGCATTAAAAACACTGGCTATGTGCATTTTGTCCCACTTTATATTATGTGATGCCAAAATAATTTGGTCTCCTTTTACTGGTAAAATGCTTGCACTTTTCAGGACCAATAAGTTATAACTGCTGCCATGTGGGGGCAGCAGCAGTCTCCCTGGAGGAGGTCTGGTGTATGGGTGTGTCTAGGAGGAGGAGTCCTCCTCCACAGGGTGGAGAGCGTGCCTCTTCAGCAGTGTCTTTAGTATTTCCACCTCACGCTCTGCTTCCCTCAGCTTCCTGCGTAGTGTCTCGTTGGCTTTGTGCAGCCTCTGGTTGTCCTGGGAAAGACACAGAGGAGTTGAGTGATGTACGGCAGTGGTGGTGCATTTAGGCGCATTTGTCAGGATGGTTCGGTGGCGGTGATGCTCACTGATTCCAGAGATTCGTAGGTGGGTTTGCTCTCATCTTCAGGCTCCTTCGCCATAATGGACGCTCTGTTTTCCCACTTGGCACAGTGACGCTGTTTCCTCTGAGGCAGCGGGCTGGGACATGAGGGGAGGGTGGGCGCCGCTGGGACCAGCAGAGATGGGTGAGGGCTGCCGGCCTCAGAGAAAGGCTGCGGTCCCTCTGTCTGGGTGCCGCTGTGGACTCGGCGAGGCCTTAAGTGGGAGGTGACCGGGGAGTCTGGGCTCCAGTCTTTGCTGTCGTCTGGTGGGTAGGGGAAAGGACATTCTTCTGAACCTGAAGAAAAATTATTTCAGAAGTGTAAAATGCGCAAACACACAACAAAAACGATTCAGTTCAGTAGGAAATTAAACTCAAGACACATGGGTCATACGAAAAAGTAGCAACACATAAAGAGGCGTTAATGTAGCCTATGTGTTTTTAAGATATTTACTGATAATAAGTAAAACTGAAACTCCTTCTGTTCTTATTAAAGTTTTTTTTTTTTCCGGCAGCAGGTGAGTAACTGCAGCATTACTGTAAACGAAAGAGTTCCTAATGACAGCTGGAGGGAAAGCACCCTGACAACAGACCCTGCGCTCTACACTTGTTTTCTTCAAGCTGAACTGGAACCATGTAAACCTTTATTGTCTTCTGCGCAGGCAGTGATTACAGGAAATGATACTGCCTTCTGAGGAAGTCTCTGCTACCAGACGGCCCAAGTCCCGTCCGGGTCTCACACTTACAAGAATGCCGTTAGGCGAGCCTGTGCATCTGTGGGATTGTGTGTCAAACACAACTATACTTATATTTCTGCGACTGTGTGAGTACATACGGGACTGTTTTGCTGGTAATGAAAACCCACCCTCTGAGGTGCTCGTGGGGACCGGCGTGGAGCTCGGCGTCGGACTGTCGATGGCGCTGGTCACTTTTGTGTTCAACTTGCACTCGAACGCCACCTGGTCCTTACACAGTTTATGGCAGTTCATCCCACAGTCTGAAAAGAATGTACAGCGTTTCAGAACAGGGTCCTGACATGGGCCAACTGACGTTTCTCTGTGCACCGATCTGTTCTGCAAATGCAACCTTCAGATCTTTGCATGCTTACTGTAAAGCAAACATCACTGCTAGGGGACGGGGGAGGGGGAAATCTGTGGTTCTCACATTTTTTTTCATGTGCTGCAAGGCTTAACTAGCTGTTTGCAACACAGAAAAACCACACTACTCCTTCTAAAGATAGCTCCACTTTACCTGCTCCCCACGAGATGCTGCGAGCACCTCTACTCACTTCTAAGCATTGACTTTTGGCCAAATATAGACATGTCAGAGCTTCACAAGGCAGAGCGCTATAATTACCTTTGCATCTGTAGCCTTGCTTGATGACACCCCACAGCTATGGTGAAGAATACAGAGGAAAAACATCACTGAGCATTCAACAGTCAAATTAACATAATTCAAGAGGGAGAACTTGTAGACTTTGACGAGTGAATGTGTGTGCATGTGTGGGGTGGCGGCGTACAAATCCTGAGCAGTTGTCGCAGAAGGTGGGCTTCATGTAAGTGGTCTCCTGGAAATTGTGGACAAAGCCAAGCCCCAGTTTGGAGCAGATGACACTGGCCCTCATGAAATAGGCCGTGATCTCCTCTCTGGTGACAAGGCCCTCCCTGGACAGCCACAACACAAACACGGCATCGTTTGAAACAGGAAAAACGACCGTTGCTGTAGTGTAACATTCTGTTTGGTCATTTTCATGCTAAGGTCTAAATGAGAAATCACTCGCTTGTGGGACTGTGGGTTTGATGATCGCGTACCACTGGACATGCACAAGCAAAGACAGGGTGGAAATGTACGTGCTTAGGGTTACGGTGAGGTCAACAGCTATTTTGTGCTTCCTGTTGCTACACTTGTCACTAACAATACCACTTTTTCTTCCTCGTCTCTGAAGTCACATACGAGCTAAGTGCATGTCATGCCAAACACTCACTTCGCTTTGTCCATGACACAGAAGGAGAATGGAAAGCTAGCGGCAATCTTCTCAAATTCCCCTTGAGAAATGAAGCCGTTCTCGTCGTGGTCGTAGTTCTTAAACACGGACTGTGAAAGACAAGAGATAGACGCCATCGTTGCACAACTGTTAGTGAACAATAGCAGCGAGAGTGGCCTATCAACACGGTGGCATCCAGCAGAACGATTAAAACAAGGGATTAGAGTTATATAACGACCTTACTGAGTAGAGATGTGGAGGCTGCACTTGAAAAAGGACACTTACATCCACCATTCTCTGCACATGTTTGCTGATGGTTCGAGGGTCGGGTTTAGGAGCCACTCCTGATGCCCAATCCACAACCACCGGAGGTCTAGAGGGGGTGGCTGGCTGATGGCAAAATAACGTAATTATTAAAACAACAAATTTGAGCAGATGGATAAAAGTACTCTCCCTTGGTTTCTTATCCCTAAAACATTTAAACAAAGTTTTTAATGTTTTCTTTTTTTAGTATGTCCTCTGTAATGCATTGCAACAAAACCAATTGGTCCACGCGAAGAAATAAAGTTGAGTTTCACCGAACGTTTTTGCAGTCTGCTCGTCACAAACAGAAGCCATACTGTTAGCTAGCTGGGAGCCAAAAAACTCAAAACAATACAGGTTATAAGAAGAACCCTTTGATGTCCACATTTGAGAAAAATTGAATAGATAGAATTTGATATTGCCTTGTCTTAAATTAGCTGAATTAGCAGTAGTTTAGTTTAGCCTGATCTACTTACATGCTGGATCAATTTTAATGCTTATTTCCTGTTTTCCTTTGATAACAAGGTGAATTTGCTTTCTCAAAATCACAACACAATTATGTCGTTTTCATTAGATAATGTTTTTTTCCCCTATCATCCCCATTATTTCTGCCTTTCACAAGACAGAAATAATGGCTTATAGGGGGACTTTAACACTCATGAAGATTGTTTTGTGCTTTTATGCCTTCGTGTCAATAGCTGCGGCTGGTAAATCTTGTGATCTCAGAAAGCAGCAGCTGTTATCTCATGATGGAGCCTATCTCAGCATCTTGGGGTGAAGGCGGGGTCACCCTGGACAAGTCGCCAGTTCATTGCAGGGCTGACATATAGAGACAAACTCTACAATACTCTACAATTTTTTAGAGTGACCAATCAACCTAACCCCCCGTCTGCATGTTTTTGGACTGTGGGAGGAAGCCGGAGTACCCGGAGAGAACCCACGCAGGCACAGGGAGAACATGCAAACTCCACACAGAAACGCTTTGAGATATTTTGGTTTAATTTTTGTACAGTGGGAGTAAGTTGCAACATGTTGCCTATCTTTATTTCTTTCAAAGAGACTGTTAGCTTAGCTAAGCTCTATTCATATGAATATTTAGCACATACAGATGAGTAGCATCAATCTGAATCAAATTCAGGAATAAAGTGAATGTGGCTATTTCCCTAAATGTCAGAGTATAGCTTTAAATCCAGCCAGTAATCAGTAAACTTGTTTCACTCACAGGTGCTTTACAGTTTTTGGGTTCCCTGGTGTAAGAGAGTTCATAAATGTCATCCTCGGTGTAGTACAGGTCCAAGGACAGCTTTAGGAATGAGAGAACACGGAGACGGTGAATACAGAGAAACATGTTTTGACAGAATTCGGTCACAGGGTAACTATTATCTCTTCATGGCCATTCTATCATTCAAGTATGACTAAAGCAACAAACAGAGTTAACCCAGCAATACAGCAAATCTCACTCTCATTCACACTCTGTTTGTCACCCACACACTCATAGATCATAGACTCTCATCACACCCACACGAGGACGGACAATCCACATGCAGCACTGCGATCATTTGCATCTGCGTGCTCATTCAATACAAAATCAGTGAATCACATGACATGGCTGTTGAAATGCAAAGACTACCGTCAGCAGATGAACCAGGTCCTTGTTGGCGTCCAACTTGGGGGGGATCTGCTGCAGCTGGATCAGCTCATTGATGTGGCTGTAGAGTGCCTGCAGCTTCTGGACATTCACTTTGTTCTCCTCCACATAGTCGGACATGAACTCGTGGACCGAAATCAGGTCTTTGAGGTGGACGCCCAGGATAGGGATTTTAAAACCTGTGCATCTGTTGTAAGCTTGTCTATAGTTGTCATAGTTTCTGCAGGAGGACAGAAGGTCTGTCATCTCATTCAACACCTGCGGAGTGAAAAGAATGATTTGGAACGACTGACATGAGGACGTTTTCGGCCGCGGAGTCAGCTGGTTCTTACCTTGGTGACCTCGCTGGGCACATGTGAGGTGGTGTCCTTCAGTCGGGAGATGGAGCTGTGACACAGCCCTCCCACCACCGCCATTAGTGTGTTGTAGTTGTGCATAATGTGCAGACACTGGTGGATCCACACACAAAAAAAGCCCCCATATCACACCAGCCGGGCACACACATATACATAAACACACACAATTACACTTGTTCAGGTAGCCTTGGTTATATTACCCACAACACAGCAGTTACATAAGCCACTTGTATTGTTGCGTTTTTCTTCCTGCGCACTGATATTTCACTCTTTTTGGAAGCGCCGCTCTCTCTCTTTTCAGTTCTCTAATTCGTGCTGCCACTGGAGCATCATGGTGTGAAATTCGTTTCCACACCCGTGGATTTTGTGGTTGACAGCAGCAGTGCGCGGCGGCCGACTGGTGCATTAGAGTTGCCATCCAGAGAGCAAACCTGACAAACGGCTCACTGAGGCCGGGAGCGTCACTTCTCAGCAGCCCACGAACAGGCGACCGCGCTCGCGTGTCATTTCTCCCTTTTCCACTTCGACAACGCCCTCATTGTCGAAGTGTGTTCCACTCGACGGCTCCATTAGCTTTGCGTTCGTTTAATATTTTTTCTATTCCTAAAATCTTTGTATACACTAAAAGCAAACAGTGGACCTCTTAAATCCCTAGCAGCTCTCTGTGAATATGCATAATGGAGCTGCCAGTTATCCAGCAGTGCTGCTCAGAGTGTGACAAGAGGCTGTCATTAGGTAGATACAGTGGCACATGGATGCAAGCAAAGAGGAAGTGTGCAGAAAAAAAACACTTATGTTTATCTTTCTGACTAAAACCAAGATGAGAAGCACAGTGAGAGTGAGGGGTTGCTCAAACCACTACCTGGGCCACATGGATAAACTTGGTGAAAACCTCTGCTCTAAGCTGAGCCGTCGGCCTGCTCAGCACCATCAGCTGGACCCACTGGGAGATGCCATTACACAGGGTGATGGAGCGCTCCATCACTGGGATGTCCTTCACGCAGCGGTTCCGAATGTAATTCTGATAGTCTACAAACTGGCACAGAGTGCAGAAAGACGAGCATGAAGAGTTGCACGGAAACTGCAAAGCATTTCCCGTGGGGAGGAAGCACCTAATGGTTTTTAGTTTACAGAGATGCGAGTCAAATAAACAAATCATGAATGTGCAAAAGATGAACGGCGTACTCTTGAGTGGCCCTTTAGGTGTGTATACTCACTGAAATCCTGCAGAAGGACTTGAATTCCAGGTAGGTGAGATGGTCGGCCAGCTCGATGGGCTCCAGATGATCGAAAAGAAGAGAGACCTTCCTCTTTTTACTGTAGTTAACTCTGATCTTCTGGCTGGCTTTCCACGACCAGTCCCGCTCATTTCTACAAAGCACCATGGATCAGAATATCACCGCATTTACAATGAGCAAAGGTTTATGAGAGTATGACTTCAGTTCTTTCACACGTGCACTAACATAGCTTAGCATTGCTCATTATTTAATTAACTAATTACAAGCCACACACTGAATCTGTTTTATGCATTATTTTGGGGGGTTTGGCTGAGGGGGGTTTCGCAAAACTGAGAAGATTTTGGAAAAAAAAAAAAATTCCTGGATCTGCATCCTAGTCAGGATCTCTCACAAAATTCAACCACTCCCTCCAAGGTCTATCCTTTTTTTAAACAAAAAAAGGGTGTAAATCCATGTTTAGCGCTTTGAGTTATCGTGTTAAGAGACTGACAGACAACAAAACAATGCAGGTAAAAACATAACCTGCGTGGCCAAGGCAGAGAGTGAACTTGATGACAGCAACAGAAAGCAACAAACAGCGATGATAAACTAAACTTCAAACCACAGATATTCAGTGAGAAGCAAACAAACTAGAGCTGAAGGACGAGTTATATGAAACCGCCTGTCTCTCTGATCTCCTGCTGGAGTTGAATTACAGCACATGCTTGTTTTAATGGGAAAAAGGCTACAGTCAATAATACACCACTGGCGCTTACCCAGAGGTGAGCCAGGCTCACTTTGCCCCCATTATCTAACTAATCCACTCTTGGCAAGGTTGAACTGGAATTGTAGACACAAGTCAGACTCAGCACATCTAAAAGCAGCAGTGGAAAAGCCCCCAACGTATGATGTCGAACAGTAAGAGGTAACTTCTAGGATTTAGCCCTGAAGCTACATTAACAGCCTCAGAAAAATGTTCAGAGTTAAAAGTCTGGACTCCTGATCATGACCGATTTCAGTAGTTTCCACGGCTGAACAAACAACTTAGAGTCGCGCAGGCCTCGTGTCAGCTGCCAGCTGGTCAGAGATTAACACTTACATCCATTTTGTCTCGAGGAGAGAGCAAAGATGCTCCTGTCCCTGCTCTCGGATCAGCTCGCGGAACTGTTCCAGGCTGTCTGACAAACTGTGGTGCAACCGGAACATTATCCAGAATTCGTGGATCCAGTGCCTGGAGGTCCAAGATGATACCGTGTCACTGATACATGCATGCAATTAATGTTTGACTCTTAAATGCATCAGAGCGTAAAAAACAGACCTGATAAGGTAGCATATCCTCTGGCACTCTGCTGGCTGCTCATTGTCCAGCGCCGCCTTGAATGTGAAGGCCCCGGTTAAGGAGCCGTTGTTTACTGATTGATTATTGACCCGGCTAAAGTTGGACCTTATTTTCAGAAGGCAAAGCAGGAGTCCGCAGTTTCTCAGCAACACTTTTGCTGTAGTGCAGACAGCCTGTCAGTAAATCTGATGATCTTAATTGTTCGGGACAGGTATGTTTTGAGTAAACAAAGAACATATGGTCGATTCAACTGTAGAGCTTCTGTCGCACAACCAACTCATTAATAAAAAACAAAGTACAGCGACTAAACAAAAAGGCTGACAGAAGTAGCATGTGGGAGGAGGCGAACGCACAATGAGCATCATTGAATCATTCTGGCATACAGAAGCAGGCAAATAACAGTCGTGTACTGTGGAACAACTAATGAATAATGTTTTACTGGTCGGATTCTAAAGCATTTTGTCATCAGGATGTTGTCCTTAATCATGACTTGGGTTGCTCCACCCAGCGTTTTGTGCGCTGACCACAAAAGACAAAAAAACTGCCCCATCCATTTATATACTGTACGCACAAAGTAATTTCCTCGTTATACGAAACAGCTTCTATAAAAAGCCTCATGCTATAGCTCTCAATTTGCACAAATCAGAGTGAAGCGATCACCTAAAAAGGCTAATTGCGTCATGGGAGCAGATGAACTGCCCACGCAATCCCAAGGCCAGACTGTGATGAAGGCTTTTAATGGCCCCTGTGTCCCTTCCCTGATCGTAACCCATTCGCTGGATGTATTTGATGTATCCTTTCGGGTCTTCGGCTCAGAACGACAGGGTTAAAAATAGCAGAGGTGGCGTTTCGACGTCGCCCGCTCTGACGTGGGGATCTCAGGTTGTGTGTTTATATATAGTTGAAGAGGACTCGAGGCTGAAAGAGACAGAGGTAATTAACACCTGAAACCCCGAAGATGAGAGGCTTTGTGACGCCACTAGTGTTTGCTGAATGGAAGCCTAGATTACCTCCACTCAAGTCAGACACTATAAAAAAAAAACTACTTTTTCTTCCATGTGTGAGGTGGTGAAAATGAATTTTGTTATTGCTGTTATGGGATGTGGGGACCAGAGTGGAGTAAATGTGCACTAGCAGAGATACGAGAGGTCCAAAGCAGAACTGACGGCAGGAGTAAACACGAACTGCTACTTGCCCATCACATTTTACTCCGACAGCTACAGGCTGTGCTGCAAGCCAAGCGCCAGCTTGATTGCCTGTTGCTGTTGACAACCACAGGAAAGCAGCATGCAGCAGAGCCAGTTATCAGAGCCCATCTCGCGTTTGACATAAAAAGGCTGCACTGTTTGAACCTGTCGGCCGTGTGCTGAAGGATATAGAGCGACGAGTTTGTCCAGAAAGTCGCTGGAGGGGATGAGGAAGCGGTGCATGGTTAAGGTGATGTTTAGCAGGTGGCTGCTCCCACACACGCAACCATTCGAGTCTGCAAGACAATGTGCACAAAGTTGAGTTCATCCTCAGACATTTTTTTTTTACAAAAACACTGCCGACATGCTTTATAGTTCCATGTAAACCATACTGAAGGCTTCCCTGTCACAATCATAGTTAAAATGCTTTGCTACACACAAAAGTTGAAACAATGTGTTTATACAGAGAATTCAGAGACATTCACTTGGCAATGATTGGCCCAATCAGTACTGTTCGAGGGTAATGCATGTTGGTTTGTAAGAAAAGGGGACCCCAAGTCTAAAACTGACTCCCCTCTATGACCTACAACAAATCAGTTAAATCATTTGCTGTCACCGAGTCAGATTCCAGATGCTCCTGACATAATGACATGATAAAAAGAATTTTGTCCAAAAGGGATGTAAAAACTTGGGGTTGTCATTGTCATAAATGTTACTCTCTTTTAACCTGGTTAGATCGCCGACCGCGAACATAACCTGGCTGGGACTAGTTTGTGTTCTGAGTTTTGGCTTAAAATCATCCATTAACAGCCCTGTCCTTTACATTAATTCTATTAATGATTATATTTTTCTGCGAGATATAGATTGTGGAAGAGGAAATATGTCATATAGACAACACAATTGCCGAGCTGTACATTGATGTACAGTACATGCTGTCAAAAAAAGGGGTGTCGTTTGCTGCGACAGCGCAAATGTGCATCTTTCAGTCTTCTTGTAAAATGTACTAAAAATTGATTTAGTTGTTGATGCAGAAAATCATTTAGTAAAATCGTGACAGGATAGGATCCATACACTAAATGAACGATGAATGTTTATACTGCTGCTACAACAGACAATATTCAGCTATTAAAAACAATTCCGCTTTGGGTTGGGATTGCATGTGTCCATTCGGGCACAGTGTTAAAACTGAATGCAGTGTGACGTTTGCATCTCGTGCATCAGCTTAAAGTTTGCTACAATGTGCGGCTGCCGTGTTAGAAATGAAACAAGTGTCATATTTCGCCACCGAATTCAGTGGCGAAATATAAACACAATGAGTTTTCATGATCGACACATCTCTGACACCATTCCCTTGTGCCTCTACATTCAGCAACAATGCTTGTTTTTGCCGTAGTGATATTCAGAGCTCTCCATTATAACAGCCTGTTTAAGATGAATGAAGAGGGCAACGCACGAGTGGTTGGTTTTGTCAGAGTCAAATGACGCACAAATGGCCCGTTTCCATGAGAATGCCTAGCAGAAAGCCTGAGTGAACAAAGAAAGTTGAAAACCATGTTTGTGATACTCAGAATGTCTAACTAGAGCTTCTGTCTTGCTGAGACAGCTCTCACAATGGCCTGGACAGGTCGACCTTGCTTTGTAGTACAGCCCTCAGAAGCAGCGTCACCTGATGCACCTCCTGTGTTTATAACTTCACTCTCATAACACTTTCAAAGATTAAAATGTGATTGAAGAGATAAATTTGATCTTACCGCAGGCTTAAAACGGACTAAACAGTTGACGTTTTCAAAATAAGGCTGATGGCATTCTGTATGTTTCTAAATGTGAGCAAATGCCACAAAATTCACAGAAACCAAGAATAAAAGATTTGGTTTACTAAAATGGAGTTCACGTGATTAATATATCTGCAAAAAGATTAATATTTTCCAGAAACAGCTACTTGCTGTAATAGTTGCTCAAACAGGAGATAATTCTGCTTTTGTTTGAGACTATATTTAGCTGCGGATGCCCATGTTCACATCAATGAAACAGCGTGCCACTCCCAGATGGCTCACCGCTGTGTTTTTTTAAACAACAGTGGATGTCAGGCACAGGGGAATGAAATGCATCACGGATTGATTCATTGTGGGTTTTATGTGCCTTGTCCTTTAATTGTTATTTTCGGGAAGAGTTGTGATTTTGGGTGGGCCGCGCTTTAAAAATAAACCGGTCTTTGTCCGTGGATGCCGCTCTTCACAAACGAGAAATGCAGACTCGGTTGTATTCCACTGGATTCTCCACCGAATTGAAGACAATTAAAGAAACGCAACTCGTAATAATCTTCCAGCGTTCCCAGTGAAACCCAGAACACAGACACAGTGTTCACATCAATGGGCAGCGGAGAGTTTCTTTGATCAGGTGGAGCACCGCACTGCAATATTTTATCATACTATCCACAGCCTCGTGTTTCTGAGGGTTTACCTTTTCCTCTGATTGTGAGAACCGCTGCTGTTTGCGTGTCTCACTGACTTTTTTCACTTCCTTTTTCCTTCTGCGTACGTCACTTCCTGTCTTTGTGACAAGACTAGCTTTCCTTATTCTGGGTTTCTAATGCTGTGCCACAAATTTTCGTAACACTGACGGGAGACGCCACTTATGTTCCGCAAAACATACAGCCACAGTTAGATACAGTGCACAAGTGCCTGATGCGCTGAAAAAAAGCATTTCATTTAATCTTTAACATTTCTGCCTGCTTAGAGCTGCCTCCCACATTCTGCGGAGAACGAACACAACATTCTTGAACCGAGCGCTGTATCCCTTTAAGCTCTGCCAGTATCTTGACACCATCAAGGACATCAGACGTCTGTGCTCCCACTTTCAAACCGCATCACCTTGGAAATACCTTGGACACCATGGCAACATGTTGTTTGTTTTTTTTCTTTTTTTCCCTTTTTTTTTTTTAATCTTTGTTATCTGTAAGCAACTCATCACTCCAGTCGCAGCTGACTAATCCAGCCCTCATATCCTGCATGGGGTGTGTTTCTGTTTGGAACACACTGCCCGCTAAAACAAGTGAATGTCATAACTGCACCAGGGAAGTCAATAAGAGAGGAGAAGACACACGCCAAGTACACTAAACGGTGCGACTGATAAAATAGAAATACTTTGATGCGCTCATCGTACAATCGGGTTGAAATAATTACTACACACTAATCTTTTAGCTCACAACCTAAAAGACAACGTGTAAGTCAGCCAAAGTCAGATTTGTGCCAAATCCACAACAGGAAGTCAAGGCAGGTGAACAATTGCTCCAGCCTTTCTTTTCACAACTTTCCAACCCCTAACCCTCTGTGTACAGGGTTCACTGCAAGAGGAAATCCTCTCAGGCTGCCTCTTCCTGGCTGGAAAATTTGGAAAGCTGCCGCACGCAGCACCTGACCCACTTATCCAGGTTATCTCGGGCATTCATCAGCCGCACCGAAACCTGCGCGTCGCTTTTTCCTTGTTTTGACAGAGCACCTCGGACTGCGTGGACTCTTTGTTTGAGAGGAGTCCGAGTCAGGCACATGCTGATGCTTATTTCTAAACAAAACTTTATAGACTATGTCTGAATTTATTCTTTACTGAGAATTATGAATAACAGCTTCTTGTGGCACCTCTTAACATAAGCAGTTATGGGTTAAATAGACCATCATTCAAATAGTTTAACAATATACGATTTCAGTCGTCTGCTTCAGAGGCCAACAGACAGTGTCCTGCATATTCAAATAAGTAGGTATGATAATGAAAATGTAACCTGCATAACAACCTAGACTGAAAATATATGAACTAGGCCGAGGCTGGCTTGCGGTGCGACTCGGTGCTGTGTGGTCCAAAGACATCGATGATGTCACCAGCCATTGATCCACACCTCACAGGTCTCTGCATTTCAAAGGCTGGTCAGCATCTGAGGGGAACTGTTTGGGGAGATGACCTTTTGGCTCAGCCCAGGCTTGAAGTTGCCATCAGGTGACCCTTCAAATAGCTCTTACGTGCACTCTCACATTTGAAAAGGTGGCAGGACTGGCGGACTTCAGGGGCGGGGGTGTTGGTTGGCCTGTGATATGGGCGGGCAGGAACAGCACCGTGGCGCTCCATTTTATCAGGAAAACCCCGGCCGCTGCGCTCAATAATCGTGTGGATCTCACAGTTTGCATAGTAACACTGAGGGGAAACTAAACTTGACGCCTCTTCTCATCTGTTTTTTTTTTGTGAACGTGAAATGACCAGCAGGCTGTCATTACTCCCCAGTTCCACTCTCCACACACACATAGTTATGGGATGTCATTCTACGTGCGGCCCATTGTAACACCTCTCCATCGCTCTTGCTCCCATTTGTGTAACCAGGCAACGGCCATTTGAAAGCTTGTCTCTTGAAAGACGCAATCACCATAACTCTGAGAGCACTCCAGACAAATTGATGAAGCCAATGATCATTGCTTGATTGATCCAGCTACAGCCTCCTCAATCACCGCCGCTTATCGTTTCAATCCTTTACATACGTTGCCTACAGTAAAGTATTATTGACAAACACAGTGCATCCTACTTAGCTATCTTTTATATTTTAAAATCCCGCAAAATCAAAAAAAAATAAAATAAAGAACAAAAAAACATACTGGGAAGCATCAATAGGACACATGAAATACAATTCTAGACAAAAGTAAGGAGAAATTAGACCGTGTCAAGGCGGGTTTTACGCAACAGTTTTTTTTAGACGCCTGGCCAAACTTGTTGTAGTGTAATCACACACACTGTGGTTTGAGCTTCTTGTTCGTCTTTCTTTTTAATCGTAATTTATTCTTATTCAACAACAGAGTCAAGTGCAGAAATCGCGAGTCAAACTTCAATAAACAAATAAAGATGTCCATGTTCCACAGATGAGGCACAGGGACACACAGGGCTGCACTTTTCATTGGAATATTCCCAAACTGCGGCGGCAAGGTGAGCGTGGACTTACCGAAGGACTGCAAACAGGCCTGGAGGAGCTCCTCCCAGCTCGCCCCTTTAGTCAGGTGTCCCAGGGCCATCACTGATTTGCCGGTTAACGGAGTTTGGACCGGGCTGGGACGGTGGAACCTGTGATGTCGGCCCGGAGGAGAAACTCTAGACCTGGAGCTGCATCCCGGGGCCCCTCTCCTTAAGACAAGCCAACACAAGTAGGGTGAGGAGGATGGGGGGGCTTGTTGTAATGAAAATGCATCTCTATTTGCATATGAGGACGTAGGCCTGTTCGTGCGTTTCACGCCACAACCTTATGAAACTGCATCGGACCATTACGCACAAAACTATTTGTGTAACTGTCACAAAAACCAACCACCAGCCATTGTCTAAACTTAAGACAGCCCCCCCCCCGCCCCCGGTATTTTTTCTATTCATTGTTCTCATTTCCTTCCTTTAACTTCGGGAAATGCCTGTTGATTGCGGACATCCACTTAAAACTGTTGAATGGCCAGTAAACAAGAAGGAATGTATCTGAATAATGCAGCTCGGGCTCCAGCGGGTCGGGAAAGTAGAGCCCACGGCAAATTCTGCCCGCGCGGAACTGTTGCGCATTTGTGCCCACGTCACTTGAATTTTACGCACAATAAAGTAACATATTGTCACAACTGTCCCGCTGACACACTACCCACCTCTGAATGAGTGCGCACATTTTCTTTTTTTTTTCTTTTGTTGCCGAACCCGCCCGCACCCGACACTTTTCTTTAAAAAGCCGGGGGAAGATTGGATGACTTACGCGTCGTCTTTTCCCTTGTCGTCGGACGGCGCGCTTTCGATTTGGTTTTCTCTCGATTGGCATCCCATGGCGAGGTACTGCGCGACGAGCGGCTGAACGAGGCTGTCCATCTGTGTCCTCTTCGATGGGAGCATTTCATCGCAGTGGCGGTCTTGGTGCGCCTCCGCGCTCTCCGCGCAGCAGCAGCAGCGGCGGCGGCTGCAGCAACATTGTGCTGAGTCGTCAATGAACGTTGCTCAATTACGAGTCACCCAGCCCGTGTGCGAGGGGGCGTGTGGCGTTCCCACATCGCTCCTTGCCTCTCGCGTCAGAAGTCAACTTCTCACGGGGGCCTCGTGTGCTAATCAAGTTTTCATTTGGTTCCCGCTTTCAGAGGGAGGCATTAAGACATTTCACTGCATTCTCACTCATGAGTGAAGCAAGAACAGTGGCGAGCCTAGAGTCTGTCGGGGCCTGGGGTAAAAAAAAAAAAAAAAATCACATGGGGCCCCTCCAGCTAGCGTTCATCACCATTGCGGTATAAATAATCTGACATCATCGACATAAAGATGCATCTTCACACCCCCCCATTATTTAGAAATGAAGCCAAAATATCCGACTTGTGCCATCTTGTGCTGGTGACATCATTTGGAGCCGTGGTCTGTGAAGTGAGACTAAATCTCAACACTTGCACATATACTAATGTAATTACATCTACACAGAAACCATCTTTGGGAAAAAAACATTTTTTAAGGGTTACTTGGAGTTTTTAGTTAATAATGGAGGAGGTCAGCTTTGGGATCTATACTGAAGCCAGCCACCAGGGGGCGACATACATGTATTGGCTTCACTTTGGGGAGCTCTAATGTTGTCCATCTTTATGTACAATGGCTTACACCCATAAAAGACAAAAATGCTAAATATAAAGATTTTTTTTTTAATCTACAAAGTTCACATTAGTATTATTTTCAAAATTTGAAAGGCAGCAGAGCTGAAAACACCAAACTGCTCTGCTAGCCGAAGTTACGTTATCTAGGCGTCTCTCCCCCCTAGTTAATGTTAAAGTCAGATTAGCAGTTTTCAGTTATTTACTATTACATTTAATCATCATTATCTGCTGCACTTCCCACTGTCTTGTCTTCTTTTTTCCCTTTTTCCTCTCACTCCTAGATACCTCCTCTGCATTTTCCTTCAGTGACTTTCCCTGGTTTCACATTAACTGTGCATGTGGCGCTTAGCAGTGCAATGGGAGTGACTAGTGTCAGATAGGGCCCCCTTAAGGAGGTTTCCTACTGTCCTACCAACTGTGCACATTTGTAGACATTGTTATGGTTTAAAGTTTGTCAATTGTAGGGGCGGGGGCTACTGGCTTGGGGCCACAAGCTTTTGCCTGCCTTGCCTGGTGACAAGCAGCCTAAAGAAGTTAAAAACGACAAACCTAATCATAGAATTTGGCCTCTACCTTTTGGTTTCTGCTCTCCCATGGCAACTCATATTCAGAAATAAATCACACTGGCTTCACACAGAATCAGGGTGAATATAATAATGAAAATCTGTGGGAAAACGTCCTTCTTGTAGATTTCTAAAGCCTTGTTTGTTCAGTCTGCAGAACAGGAAAAGGTGGACCCCTGTCTAAAGATAACAGCGCTTGTAGAAGCCATTATGGCTTATGTGGGGGATAAAGTGTTGAAGCGCACCGTGGGTGGTCCACAGAGGATGTTTCCTGCAGTCAGTCCACTGCTTTAAGAATTTAACTGATTCATCATCGCATGGGCTGGGTGGACACATGTGATAAGGGATTCCTGTAGCTACTGTGCCACTGGAAAACAATGCAAGACACCCATGTGATCATGGTTTATGGTTTTAAAATTATACGTAGTGTGTTTTCCAACAAAGAAGGAATGACCCAAAGCTCTACCAAAGAGGACCTTTGTACTTTTCAAGGATCTTATGCAAACAAGTAAAATACTAATAATCAGCTTTTTGACCATGAAACATCCAATTTAAGTAATAAGAGATGGCGTTAAATGAGCTCTCAACCTTTCATCTGAGTTTAAACTCAAGAAGTACACAATAAACATAGATGAAATAATATAAAGTGCATATATTCTGTCATCCAATCTACTGCTTGCTGAAAATCGTAAAGCCCCAGAGCATCCTCTCCTCCCTTTCTTGTGTGTTGTCCACAGAGGAACAGCAGTTTGGATTCATGTGTTTCCAGGGGCAGACTGAGGCCTTGAGAAGCTGTGTGTGTGTCGGCAGCTGGCTACTTCTGATAAGATTAGTTTTGTCTGTACCCTGCTCTGTGTCACTGCTGTTATCAGAGCAGTCAGCGACGCCTAAAGCCTGCTGCCCCCATGTGGCTAAAGGCACATCTAAATGGAAAAAAAACATATAATGTGACATATATATATTGTGATGTCAAAAATCAGGACATCTCATAAGATAGACAGACTGTTGTTAATGCACAGACACCATTGATATTTATCTTAATTAGTTTGGTTTTAAAGGGGGGGAAAAGCATATACATTTCATGTATTACATGACTGACGTTAATTTACAGTTTTTATTGTAAAGGTTACATTTCATATGTGTTTGCTTTGCTCACCAAGATATAGATCATTTCAAGACGATCAGAAAACACAGCTTGGCTAAGTAGTGGTCGGTCGGTGGCTACTGCTACCGATTACATGATGATTTATGCCTTTAGGATGTGCTTGAAAGGGACAGTGAAATTTCCTGATCAATGATTAATATCTAATGAAAACACACTCAGGTTTTGTCTGACCCTTGAAGAATACAGCTTTTGCGGGCGAATGCAGTGCACTGACAGACTACATAATAAACAAATAGAGAATGGTCGCATTCACAAACGTGGTAATGTGGGTGAAAATGTGTGGCTGCTTTTATGTAAAGTGCCATGGTCAAACACAAAACTGTCATGTTTTTCTAACCAAAACACTCAACCCAAAGTGTGGACTAACAGAATGTAGCTCAATACTCCCCCCTGGTGGACAGGCCTATGTTGACTTTTGTCATGAAGTCCTGGGAGCACGATGGCCTTCTGCAGCTCCCCAGACTGAGATCTACTGATATATTGCAGCATATAGCAGGGCATGGATCACAGGTGTTCATTAAATGGAAAGTAAAACGTTCAAAAAAATATCTGCTTTAAATTTGATGATTATATCTTAAACAGTTACAATAATTGATTGCATATTTATACGTGTGTGTGTGTGTGTGTGTGTGTGTGTTTACACACTGTAAGTTTGTTAGTCCTTAGTTTTTATGTGTTCTAACTGTAAGCCATAATCATCAAAATTAAAATAGTAAAATGCTTGAACCTGGGGCAATAATTGTGATATTTAATTAATTCACGGGTATGCAGCAAACTAGGGGGAAACAGTGCAGCCGTTAGTTGTAGCTCTCATTTGTTGTATATACCAGTAATAAGTGTAGAATATCAAGAATGTTCACTTTCTTTAATAACTGATGAACAATCACGATTATTCAACATTTTTGAGACTCTATCAGTGGTTAACTGTTCCAGCCACTAGACTCTAGCTAGGCTCGGAGAAGTATGACTTCTGTTAAACAAAAATAATAGCATCAATCTGCATCATCTGGTATGTGAGATGAGTTGCATTGCTCCAACCTGCCTAATAACAACGCACACTAAAGTGCGTGTTGATTATACACATTTTTACCTTTGATTTTCCTTTTTTTGCCACCTTTGTTGCTTACTATGATTGCCTCTCCAAAGAGCACCAAGGTAAAGTTTATTCATCTAATTTTGGCATTAGCCTTAGACGAATGAAATGAACGAGGAGCCCTGAATGCATCTCTGAACTGACCTGCACCTGAGGGCTCGCGCGCTGACCTGTACGTGAACCGGGTCGCAGACCGAACCGAGCTGCGGCTGTAACAGGGGAGCTTGGAAAGACTGATATTTCGAGCCAGCAGCGTCGCCGTTTTGTGTCCGAACCGGCTCATTCACGTGTCCAAAATGGTCGTGGAAGACATCCAGTTCCTGAACGTGTTCAAGGGAAAGCGCATCAAACTGACGCTGAGGACTTCGTCCTACCTCGGTGTCGTCCAGAGAATCAATCCCAACAGAACTCTGGTGCTGGCGGACGGTAGGAATAACAGGTTTTAATGTGTTCGCCAACAGTGCCGTTGAGTTAACTTGGTAATTGGTTGTGTAAGGAGGTAACTAGCTGGTAACGGTGGTTAACGTGGTCTCAGTCAGGGGCAGTGACGGCGGTAAGATTCCCGGATCAAAGATATTCTTCGGCCGCGAGGTCCTCAATGGTGAGTTCAAGGTCTCGGTTTGTCCTTTAGTTTTTTTGTTGTTTTTTTAAAAAAAAATCTTATTAATTATTTATATCCGACAGTGCGTTTTGTTTTATTCGTTAACAGTGGAATTGGTCGATGAAACGAGCATTGGCAGTGGGTGAGTTATCAAAAAGCACCATGGTTTGGCTATAACCTGTAACACGCAGTGAATGTACCTCATAGAAATATTCTTGATGACAGACTTGTTGATCACTCCAGTATGGAAGGATTTCAGAATATCGAGTTTGGTAAGTATAATAAAGCCATGGTAGTCTTTATATTTGTAAACTTATGTTGATGCTCAAACCTACTTCTTGTGTGGGGGATAAAGTGTTGTAGCAGCTTCTAATGTTTTCCAAATGGACATCAATCATCATTTAGGAGAGGAGTCTTTTTTTCCGCAGATGATGAAAAAGGTGAAGAGCAGCGTATCGACTTTGTAGTCATTGATGAATTTCATGAAAAGTTTGGACCTGCTGTAAGTTCCGTACTGTTGCAAGTGTATCTATCTTGGGATTTTTCCAGCATAGAGGTTTATTTGGACAGCGGTGTCTTTACTCAGACCTGTATGGTCTGAAGTACTCTGTGATTTCTTCATCCTTGAGGTGATGCACATCAAGAAGCAGCACGTGATCGGCGTGGGAGCTGATGGTGTGGAGGCATTTAAGCACGGGAGACTGTGCTGGCTGCAGGTGAGAGGCTGTGGATTCTTCCATCTCTTGTTTTTCTTCCTCTTAATCACAAAAGAGTAACTTAAACGGGTCTTTCTCTATCTAGATTGCCTGTAAAAAGAAGGTGTACCTATTTGATATCCTGTTACTCGGAGCCCGGGCATTTAAAAATGGTCTCTCTGCGATCCTGGAGGATAAGCAGATGCTGAAGGTGGGCAGTGTAAGCAGAGTGGAAATGCTGTTCAGTCACTGTGATGGTCATTCTGGCTGGGTTGATTGCTGTTTTGGTACAGGTCATTCATGATTGCAGAGCCATTGTTGGATGTCTGATGGGTCAATTTGGAGTAAAGCTAACCAATGTCTTCGACACACAGGTAGAGTTTGTACCGCGTCCTACTTTAGAACCTCACTTCGTAACGTGTGGCCTCTGTGGCTTTTCGTCTTTTCTCTCCCGGGTGTTCATTTGTGTCCCATATTTCTCCCCGCGTGTGTTAAGGTGGCGGATGTCATGTGCTTCTACTCAGATACTGGAGGCTTTCTCCCTGACAGAGTCAGCACTCTGGAGGAGGTAGCGAGCCTCCATCTGAAGGTGCCCTCCTCCCAGCTCTCAGCCCTTGGGATGAAGTCCCAACTCACCGCGGTACAGTCACCTGAGATGCTTTTGTTGGCACACGGTGGCATCTGGAAGTGCCGTCGTCACTTGCGTGTGATTTTTACAGGAAGAGATGGAGGTGTGGCAGAAGCGGCCCTCTCCCGTGCCCCTGCTGAAGCTGATGGCTCTGTCGGTGGTCCACCTTCAGCCCCTCAGACTGGCACTGCTGGATCACCTCATGATGGACTACATGACCCTGGTGGATTCGTACCTCAACAGCAGCCACTATGAACCGGATGAATTGCAGCATGTCAGCATGGTGAGTCATATACAAACATTTTCTTCTTAGTAAATGCTTTAGCTTACAAGGAAAAACAAACTGCGATTATGACACAAGAGCACAAGCCACCCTGCACACTCAATACCAGTCAGGACAGAGCAAAAGAGTATTTCCTTTTTCATTCTCATTCATTTGTTCACAGTATTGGATGGCAAATTATATCAAAAGGCAAGAAAACTTGTTTGTTTTTTGTTTTTTAATCGAATATTTCAACACAGAACCAGGCTGCGATTGTACCAAACCTGGTAAAGGTTAATACATTTTTGTAGTTTTTTTTTTCCCTCTGAGCGCTAATTAGGTGAATCAAACCATTTGTTTCAGTATTTACAATTCACAGTACAACTGCACTAAGACTGAATCACTTCGGTAGTGGCTGTATTAAAGCTCCTGCTAAAGCTCATTTAAAAGATGTCTTTTATTTATTTATAAACCATATAAATATGTACATTTAAACTGTTTTTGTCAGTTTGTCAGTCCATGTTTGCTTTCAAAAACTTTTTTTTGATAGAATTTAGACATTTTGTCCTCATCTCTTATATTAACATTAGTTATGTTTACATGGCCAAAATTTGTTAATAAGATTAAAAATTTGAGAGATTGTTAATTCCGAATCCACTGTTTATATGGACGCTAAATCAAATAATACGATCATGACGTGCGTATGCATGCACCAAGCTTTCATCAGAATAGCAGCATTTTGACATGCACAGATTTCTCTAATTTCCCTAAATTAACCACAAAAGCAGAAGTTGTATTTCTGCCTGTGCTGTTAAAAACGTCAATGTGGATTCACTTTCCGCTTTTCCCTGCAATTTAAACTTGGCACTCTTAAAGAATGGACCTGCGCAGGTTCTGAAAGCCCTGCTTTTGTTTCTGCTGTTCTCTGTCAGCGATGCATAATGCCGCTGCGCTACAGGAGGAGAGAGCGGGAGGACATGAGCGGCACACAGAAATTAGAAGGGAAAATAGACAAATCTGTGCATCAAAATGCTGTTATTCTGATGAAAACTTGGTGCATGTATACGCACGTCAACAGTCTATTCTGAATCACTCAAATTTTTTAATCCGATTAAGAGATTTTGCGCATGCGAACATAGCTAATGATGCACACATTGTATCTGGCTTTAAAGGAGAAACATCCATGCGTCCCATCAGGTCTGAAAGGTAAATTACATGTCTTTGCTCTATCTATCCAGTCCTAATGTGTGAAGCGCGTTCATTAGTGCTTTTTGCTGCTTTTGTATCTAATTCAGATCTATTGTGATGTCTGAAACGAGAAACAAATCATCTGTTAATAATACACAGAAATTAAAAATAAAACTGGTAAACAGTCTACTTTTCTTTATTTAGGAGACTGTGATGGCTTTGCCCGGAGGGCTGAGGAAGCTGGAGCAAATGCGGCGCGAGCGTCGGGAGTGGGCCGCCGACCACTACCCTGTCACCGAGCGAGGTCTGCTGGCTCGCTTCAGCCCCCGAGTTCCGTCTCCACCCCAGACATCACCTGAAAGCCAGGGGGGGGGCCCAACTCAGGCAGATTCTCTTGAACCTGCAATATCACCTTCCTCAACACAAGTGGACCCAATTCATCATAAGCAGCCTGTCACCAGTGTTTCGTCATTTCATATCTGTGCCTCTCCTGACCCAACAGGCAGGGCTCTAATACCGGCTGCCGTATCAGGTCTCAGGAGAGAAATGTCCTGCATTCCCCCAGGACCAGTAGGTGTAGGCAGAGGGCTCACATTCGGTAGAGGAAGACCATTGCCCCCTGCCATAGGAAGAGGATTCCTTCCTCACATATCACAGGCTCAGGCGCTCTCCTCAGAGCAATGGGGTAGTGAAACTCGTGGTGGGATGGACAGCTTCATTAAGCCCCAACCTGGTCTAGAGAACACTTAAGCCTTGAGAGTTGATAATTTCACACTGACCCCCAGTCCCTCTCAGCTTCACTCATTCATGTCTTTTGGATATTAAAGTGTTAATAAGCCATAAGGTCCTTAATTACAGATGTTTTCAGTTGTATTACTTGTGATTTTCCACAGTGACCAGTAGATGGTAGTAAATGCTCTGTTTTGTTTAAAGGTGTTTTTGACGCCAGGCCTCCTACTATGTTAGGAGAGAAGATGAGAAAACAGATTTTTGTTGCTGATTTGACATTGCGTGCATATTTACTTCAATAAATGTTATTGTTTATGATAAAATATATACTTGTCTGTTGTTTTTATTGTATGTTTGTTGGGACCTTTAACCAAAAAGTCGACAGCACCTCTCAACTTAAAAACTTTACACAAAGTCAGTCTTCACAATGTCTCAAATCTCCTTGAATACAAACCAGATTGGGATATTTTAAAAAAATATTTTTCACCATTGGGAGTACTTTTTGATGTTTTAACTTATAAATTTGCAAATACTTAAAGAACAAAAGTATTTTAAAAATAAGGGCAAAACATCCAAACTACTCACATTAAACAATGTAGTATAATCCAGACCCCAGAATTCTTATGGGTCTGACAAATGGGGAAAAAACACAATGGAAAGGGAATTTCATTGAAATGGGTGAAGGTCTGCAGTCTCTTGCTCTTTATCACTCAGAACATGTTTTTTATTTCACAGTGCCAAGAAACATCAGCTTTGGCAGCTAGAACACAAACTACATCCACAAACAGCTCCACTCGCCCATTAATCCATAATGTGCTAAGCTTAGAATGATTGATTGCTGCTACAGCTTGGCTCTTATCTGTAGATAAATCATTGAGAAAAGCAGGAACTAGCATTGAATTGGATCCACTGTTAACTGAGCAAAAACATTGCTAACTGACAATTCTCTTAATTATTGATGGAAAAAAAACCACACTTGACTCAGGCTGAACAGTTACACTGACTCTGAAGCTCAGATGTCGCACCTGCACATCCATCTTTTCTTTTTTTTTTTTTTTTCTCCACTCCCCCCTGGTTCTTCAGAGGTTGATGCCTGGGATCCAAAAAGAGGCATGCACACGACAGCAGGGCATTACTGCAGCCTGCGGTGCAAATGGGTCCCCCATGTTAATCACATCTTATTGCTTTGGTTATCTACGTGCAGAGGCCTGGGCCCTTTCCAGAGCTTTCTAATTGAAAGCGTGAAACAGATAAAGTAGGATTTTAATTAACTGGGAGGCAGCCCAGCACAAAGCCTCGCATCTCTCTTAGCAACCAGCTCCTCCTCAGCTTCTGCTGAACACAAGCAGGGTGGATCCGGCCCATATGCCTCCTTTAACCCTTTGAAATGCAGTTGTTGCTCGATCTGTATGTAGGCGGGTTCAGCATGTAACAATGGTTTAACACAAAGCCTTAGAGCTGATTTACTTGCTTATCTTCAGAGCTGCTGCAAATCTCCCTGATGTTCTGTGACACGTCTGGGTGTGCAAACGTGACTGCTTTGCTTTTTCTTAGTTGGGGGGGTGCTGATGTGTGTTGCAATAGGATATAGTCACCATGGGGCTGTGGGGGGGGGGCAGGCTCCTCTCATTGACAACCACATTGGGTCTCTTATTTTAGAGAACCTTGCATTTCCTTTCCGTCACAATAATGCCTTATGTGCAGCACTTCCTGTTTCTCAGGCTTGGGAGGAAGGAACAGGGCGCTTGTCACACGGTAGTCACCGCTTCCTCTCTACCTCCCCACATTCTATCCCCCCAACTCCCAAACTTCAGACAGTGTTGTGTCCTTCAGGGGGGAAAGATGACTGCACCTTCTGCATCACAGCAGGATGCTGTCGTACTATATTTAGCCCATGTCGGAAAGGTAGCGCACAGACATAAACACAAACTTTAGGATGTCCAGCTGTGTTGATGTAGCATCCGAAAATGGAGGTTCAACTGTGTAAGACCAATTATTGTTTTGACTGAGCAGCGGGCCTCAGGAGGCCTCCTGTTTGCTTTAGGTTGCATTTGAATAGGTCACCCATAAAACAATTATCAATATTATTATTAATTACCATTTAGATTTTTTTTCCTGTGGATTGTTTCCAATAATAACACACACAAAACATATTTTGCCTAACCAGAGGTGTTATTTCTGCACACCTATTCAATGCACAGTTTCAACAGGCAACACAGTCTCCCAGACATGTGCCAGACTGCATTATTTATCACCCAGGCTTGCGACGCCCTTCTCGCAGCACTCAAAACAAAGGTATTCTGTCCCCAGTATCCCGCCACCTTATTTACTTTCCACCTTATTACTTGTCATACTGCTCCAGTTACCAACAACACCAAAATAACAAGGTGTGCAGAACAGGCCAGCACCCCCAGCCAAGCACCCCTCCCCTTGATGAGTGTTGGGCTACAGATTTGTTCATAATTAATAGGTTTTTGTTAATTATTAAGAATGTGTAGGGATAGTTTGATCGATGAGTTTGCTGACTAACTGCACATTCAGATCACAGTTAGTGAAGGAGGCAGAACAAGCACTTTGGATCACTGACCTGTCAATGATCAGGTTTTTAAATTTGTACTCATAACTGAGTCCTACCTGTTGTGAAAAGTGACAAAGTGACGGACTGATTGCAGTATTTATTAGTTCACAAATGTGGCACAACAAATGTGGCGCGTGTCAACAAAATAATGTCAATTTCATTATTCATGTAACGCTGTGTAATCCCTTCGTGTTCATGGGCAGCAGGGAATATAATCTGATATCAGGTTCCACTATGACACTGAACTATATATCCCTGCAGTCAATCTTCCATCTGTTAGGAGAAACCTATTGTTTAATCCTGCTCAATAACCCCAGCCCCCCCCTCCCTTTCTCTCATATTACAAAATGATCCTCTTTTGCGCTACCCTGGTCATATTCAACAGGACAATGAATATTTAACGTGAGAAAGGCTGACCTGTCCAGATGGGCTCTCGAGTACAACAAAAATGAGAACAAAACAGCATCAATATTTCAGTCAGCCTTACTAATGGCATGCGTGCGTCTCTGCTGCAGTCAGGAAACCCAACTCAGGAAGACCCCTCGATAGGAACACGTTGGTTCAAACAAACGCATGCACAGTCGCAGACACACAATATGCATCTTTATGAACTGCTGCGCCATGTTTACTCAGGCAGCATGGACTGCCGGGACCTTGAATGCCTCTCCAACGGAACCAGCCGTATTGTGACCTTCAGCTGGGACAGGCGGGCTCAGATGGAGGATGACTGACGGATGATGGATGCAGATGGGAATGTGTGTGAGGA
>KV751346.1:6902479-6941909 GCA_001698575.1 Mola mola
TGTGTGCATGCAAAAGCACACTAATGAACAATAAGCAGTGTTGTTTCATGGAAAAGTTACCAGACTGAAATATTACATATAAATGTCTGTATTCAATGGATTGCCAGAGATTTTTGTGAAGCCCAGAAGATGAATCCTTATGACTTTGATTATGGGATTTTACTGGCAAAACTATGTGATTACATGACATTCCCATTAGCCTCAGCTGCACTGCATACCTCTCTAGTAACCAAAAACTACTGCAGTGTCCGTTATACATATGTTAATTGTTGCATGAAGGCGTATTTTTATTCAGCATCATGAAGTTTTCTTAATTCTAACCAAGATCTGTTTTATGTGTACATATAATAGGTATTTGTAATGTCTAAAATGTACAAAAAAATTGTATTATCTGGACATAACCAAAAATTTTAGGTTCCTAAACTTAACCATGAAGTTTCTTCTGTTTCCATGAAGTTTCTTTTTGCCAAAATACGGATTAAATAGTTGTTTTGCCTCAAAAGAATGAAAAGAAATTTTGCTGGACTTTTACTAGTACTGATATTATACATGCCCCGGACACTGCGCCTGCAGTGTGTCCTAGACTTTCCTGATTTGTGACATTTTACAATATAACTAAGTGTCTTTCTGTCAGAAAGTGCGGCCTGTGACAAAGCTCTGTAGGGGTTTCTGACAGAAAGCTTCCCAGTAGCTGAATGACAAAGAGCTTCCTAACTTCCCATCTGCTGGGTAACGAAGTACATACTGCATGCTAATCATTAGTATGTTAGGAAGCAACCTCAGGTGCTACATCCTCTCAGAAGAGAGAGACAGAATGGGGAAAAAGAGATGTCGATAAACAGGACAGGGAACGGGCCATCCTAAAGTTTGGACGGGCCATGGTCTTTTATACTGTAAGATGTAAAAGGCTTGGAGGGAGGAAGAGTGGTATTTGGATGACATGCAAGCATGTGAGACTGTTTTCTTGGAACTTTGTTCATACAACATGAACAAAAATTAGTGATAAATTAGTGACAGCTGTCATATACAGTATTATAATAAAAAAATAAATAAGGAAATAATTATTGTGTCCCTTGTGTATCCAAGACTCCCCATGACTTACTCCATTTGTTTAGTTGAGTTATGGCCATTTTGGTAAATTAGTTTTTTGTGCAGTTTGTTGAAACTTTTGGGAATCCGACCCTCCAACCAGAAGGGAGAAGCTGACAGTCTTCTCTGTTTTCAAAGGCATTCATGTTGTTAGTAGTTCTCAAACCCGCAGTTTACCGTAATCCACCCACTTTTGTTTGTCCTCTCAACCACCATCCTAACCTCAGAGGACGGGTGAGGGACACAGCAGGATTGAACCACAGAAAGTCCTCCAAACTTCAGAGGAGCAGCTGAATGCTATTTTGGATGAGGACCACAGAGTCACTTGCCTGGCCACAGTTCCTGGGGCTCTCAGGCTGCACTCCCATTCACGAGCGACAATTACAAAATGCGCGTGTTAATGATCGATGCAATAAATGTGATCATGTGTCAGTGGTAAGTATGCAAATTTTGCTAATACTGTTATCTTTTTCTTTAAAAAAAAATGAGGATGTTAATGAAGTTGTTTTACATAAAACATCAATCCCGCACTGCGATTAATCTTTTACTTGATAAAATCCACTGTCGCTCACAGGAAAACACATTTATTGACTAGAAATTCTGTTAATTAGATTTAGAATATTAGCAACACGCTCAGCTAAAAACACCTTTGATCTAAAAAGAATGGCTTTTAGATGCAGATTAGCGTTTGGCATGTTTGTCATAATTAAAGCCTGTATGTGTGTGTGTGTGTGTGTGTGTGTGTGTGTGTGTGTGTGTGTGTGTGTGTGTGTGTGTGTGTGTGTGTGTGTGTGTGTGTGTGTGTGTGTGTGTGTGTGTGTGTGTGTGTGTGTGTGTGTGTGTGTGTGTGTGTGTGTGTGTGTGTGTGTGTATGTTTATGTGCGTGATGAGGGGGATCATTGATGCCACAAGGAGGGCCTGGAGGAAGAAGGGGTTGGGAGAGGGGGGCTTTCTGTGGCTGGCTGAACTACTGCCCGCTGGTTTGGCCTGGCAGCTGCTCTCTGAGCCTGGCACGGCAGGGCTGTGTTGTCAGGGCCAACCAACACGCGGTTAGAGGGGCAGAAATGCAGGCCCACCCAACACAAGCGCTTTTGCCACAGCAGGCTTTGTCTTCGAATCAGCTTGCCATATTTGTGTTAACTTGTTTTGGCAATATCATTGGATTAGTATGAGATTACGCTGAGTAATTAAAAAGGGCAACGTACCTTCATGCCACCAGGGAAAATATAAATGTCACGCTGAATGTTAGATATGACATTTAACCATAATGAAAAATGTGATGACTGTGGGGCTTTCTTTGAAGCAGCATAAAACAGTCGGTGTCACATTCACTTTGCAGAACCTCGATCTTTTATTAGCAGAAGTAAAGACATGTCTGTGTAATTTACTTAAGTCAAAATCTATGTAATTTATCATATAATATGACAAGATATGACCAAAAAAAAAGCAATGCCATTTGATTTACAGTTAGTTACAGCATTAAAAAACAAAAATCTTGTCAACAATATGCATCAAGCTGTCACTGAGAACTCAGAGATGAGCAGTCTAGAATTTCGGTGCCATTTGGTCAAATGACAATTTCACTGTTAACAAACCTTGAGAAAAGAAATTGAAAGGTTCTGTTCGGCCGCAGATGCACAGCTTCAAACGTCGACTCATCTCCTTCACAGAATTCTGAGAAAAGTGGAGCAAACTAGTGAGTATGCATAATTGAGTCATTACTTGACAGCTTTCATGTAGGCATTACCGAACCAACTGCTAAGTCCTTTAGAAATATGTAAATATGTCCCACATGTCCTGTTCAATCGTATCGATTCTTTTATTTCAAATGTATTGCGATTATCTTCCAACAAGCTGTTCCTGAGTGAGCTGTAAGCTTCACACAGGCGTGTTTTAAACGGGTACTGCGCTTGTCTTTATGAATCTACCGCAATCAATCACAGCATAAAACAATGCGAGTACTTTCAATAAAAGTCATTTAAGAGTTTCTATATGGATGCTCACAATAGGTGATTTTACTGGGTGTCGATCAAACTATCTTAAATCTAAGGCAGCGCGCTTGTAGTCATTCAGTTATTAGCCAATTCAATCATTCTTGCCTCATATCAACCTATTTCATCTCCACTGCAGTGACATAGGGAAAGTGTCATCATCGATCTGCTGCAGACTGCTAGAGGTGTTCATTGAGTTGACCGCCATGTGTTGAGGCTGTCGCCGGTGGGATCTGGGGAGATTCTGGGCCCGTCTTGGCCCAGATGCAGCAGCTTCTGTCCAGGCATGGCACCGGGATATCTGCGGGGCCCAAGCACACCAGCTGCTATCTCCGTGTCACAGACAGCTGTGTGTGAATATTCATACAAAGGGTAGATTAATGTGTGCTTGTTTGGCCCCACATGGTGCGCCGTCAAACAAGCCAAAGTGTCAAACTGCCCAAGAAGTCGCAGGTGTGGATGCAAGGTGAATGTAAACCAGGAATCCAGAGGCTGGATGGAGAGAAGTAATGAGGGCAGAGAGAAAATGTGAATCAGGGATGAACTTAACAATGAACTGTTTACCGCTGACACAACTCCTAACTGTGCTATCATATTGTCTCTTCATATGTGGCTGTGAGAGCTGCCCATCGTGTTTTTGTTTTTTTTACTAGTCCTGTAACGCCTCAACTCAAGCTCGTTCCAACTTCAGCTTTGGTCAGAGCCATTCATCTCACGCCAGAAAGAGACCGACGGCTGAGCCTTGCACATTCACTTTCTCATTGAAAGCAATGGCCACCTTCCACTGCCACAGCTCGATCGACCTTCTTTGAGACGAGTTTTAGAAAGAGTTTTGGTGGTTGTTTGGTCAAATAATCTGCTGGCGGACGGCAATAGAATCCGTGAATGTGCATTAGGGAGTGTTTTGAGAGTGGAGTTCTATAAAATGAGCAGATGGCCTTTACTTCGCAGGCTGAATAAATGGAGCGAACCAGTGGATACACAGAAGGAGATTTGTGGGTAAACTGTTTTACCTCCCCTTTTCTTTGTGCTGTAATTGGGAAGGCAAAATGGTTGCTAACTGTTGACGGACAATAGCCCGGCCCTAATGAGAGTAAAGTGTTTTGGTGGTGCTGGTATAATGAGGATGGAGTGGGCCAGCTAATTATTGCAGCCATCCGAAGGTATTACACAAGGCCATATTTTATTTCCACCATAGTGCAATACACTAATGTTTTCGCCTATTTCTCATAACTATTGATCAGAAAGAAAATGAAGTAGTGTAAGAAAAATTCAAAACTTAGCCACATTTGCAACAACAGATGTGCTTATTACACAAACTGACACAGAAAGGAGGACATACAGTGTGGAGTGTTGCTGTACATAGAGCCATCACAGGATAGTAACACCTCAAGTTGACTGGATGTATAGTTACCTCCGCCAAGGAGATTATGTTTTTGCCTACATTTATTAGTTTATTTGTGAACAGGATAACTCAAAAAGTAAGGGACATTTTATGATGACATTTTCATCAATGGCGTACCTTCGGCTGATCAACAAATCATCCTACAGCTGATTTGATTTTGGTGGCAAAAAGTCAACAGTCAAAATCCGAAAGTGTGTTTTTTGGACAGAACTCCGGACAGAATTGGCATAGACGTGTCCAACTGGTGTCATTTTGTAGCTGACAGCACTGGTTACAAATAGCTTTGGGGTTTTCAAGGTCAAAGGATCAGTGTCATTGAAAGGTCGAAAAAGATTTTTTGGACATAACTCTTGAATAAACCGACGCAAAGAGGTCAAACTGGTGTCATTAATAGCCTACATCTTCTTACACATACACAAGTAAATACAATAGAACATGAAACAGAAAAAAAAATACCATTTTCCTCAGAGATAAAATGAACTAAACAATGCTTGTAAATCAAGGAACCTTCCACACCATCTTCTATTCAACATGAGTTTTTAAAATCCTGAAGATTCACTACAGCTGTTCCATAGGTCAACTGCTTTTACTGAGAACTGAGTTTGTTAACTGAAGTTTGTTGCGTTCTCTGCTAGCAAGCCTGCTTTAGAGCAAATCACTCTTTAACCATGCTGAAAAGCTGACCTCTCCATCATTTGTATGTTGTCCAAATTTTTGTTTTTAATTGTGAGGTATTACATAGTTTTGCTGTAATGGCTCTGTAAAGGCCTCTGATAAAGAGCTGGATTTTGCCTCCGCGACATGATTGACTTTTGACTGATTACAAAGTGGGTTGGATAAGCTGTACACACTCCCCTCATCAACGAGCATTCAGCGATTGTTGTACCAGTGGCCGGGCAGAGGCCTGAGCACTCCATGGTAGTAATCTACCCTAGCAAAATGGGTGCAAAACAATAACAACGACTGTGAACCTTTTCAACTCTTTAGTATAGCATGATGAAATTTCATTTTAGATTACGGTTACCCTCCTATTTTCCCATCTATCGTTGTACTATAAATACTCTTGTTGCCATGTTTGCCTTTTGGTTGGCAGCACAAAGAGAGAGGGGGAAGGATAGAGAGAGGGAAAGAAAGCTGGATGGACTCGACACAGAGACAAAAAGAGAGCAAGAACCAGGTGAGACGACAGAGTGGGAGAGCTCAAGACCAGGAGGAACCAGGCAAGAAAATGCCATCTAGTGAACTATGTCTGTTAGAGATACAAATATGGGCATATCAGAGACACAGAGAGCAAAGCAAAATAACATTTTATACATTTATTTTCTTTAATGGCTCTAATACTTGCTGTACCTGTATCTCTGGACAACTGTATTAGAAAACGTGTAGTTTTTCGCCGTGTGAAAACAGCCATTTTTTACACTGTTTGCATGGGAAAATAATCAATAAGGGAGTGAAACTTTTTTTTTTTTTTAATTAAATTATAGAACCAGTTCCAGTCAACTTCGTCCGTGAGAAGCTAGGGCTTTCAAGACTAAAGGTCATTTTATTGTGTAAATACAGATAAAGAGCCACATGTTATTTCATCTTTTGAAATATATGGTGGGGTGTGGGTGTAACACAGCTCATAGAGCCCTAAAAGGAGACATTTTTGCCGGGCCTTTTCAGTTTCCCATCAAGCCTGTGCCTCTGCTCTCTGTGGCAGCACAGCACTTTCCTGTCATTATCAGAGCTCCAGAGGAAAAAAAAAAAAAAAGAAGCAAAATGGTTTCCAGGTTTGACTTCAATCTGGAGAGAGAGGGGTGAGAGGAGGTTGGGACTTGACTGAAGGTACCCCTGTCAGCTGTGAGGAGACACTGGGCTGCTGGTAACAGTGACATGACATGATGCTTAATAAAGCTCTTTCCTTACTTTTGCATGACGGCATTTACTGTATGTTGGACTATCTTTTATTCTCAGGTTGTCAACCAGGGGCAGCAATTAGAACAATACATATTGTAATGTCTGACACTGACAAACCCCTGCAATTCATGGTTTACACCAAGGATGAAACCCAAATGGGAGGGAAGCGACCAAAGGGAAATGACCAGATTTCCAGATTTAACTGTGACATATTTTACAGTCAAAATTACATCATTGAATTTGGGGTCATTTTCTTTTTGTCTTATTGTTGCTATACAATAAAGATAAATATGCCAAAGCTGTCACTGTTCATTAAATTAATTACTCAGTTCTAAAAGGTTTGTATTCTGCTGTACTCTAGACACTTAAAATCAGCAAATTCAGCAGTTACGGTGGGTCCTAGGATTCCCACATTGTCCCTTGTCCAGGGGAGAGACCTATTGTCTGAGGAGGAGTCATGCAGTCTACAGAGGTCTCCTTTGTGCCCTGATAGGTTTACCAGCAGCGGCATGAAATAAGGAGCCACTCTCTCCCATAGGACAAACAGGAACCAGCCTGAATGTGGCTCAGATGCTTATCTGCCTCTCCCATGGCTACACTGTGCTTTGGAAATTAAATGTAGTTCATTTCTTTCAAGTCAGACTGTTTGACTCTGTAGAGCAATATGAAAAAAATGAATTGGCCAATGCTTTGCATTTTGCTTTAGTGCAGCCAGGAGTTATTATGCTTAGCACAAAGATTGGATGATTGGGGGTAACTACTAGCTGGGAAAAAACAACCTAATGCATCTTAACCTTATAAAGAATCATCTTATTTCGCTAATTTAAACTGCCTAAATATGTGAGAGAGTAAGTCAAGTTATTTTTCCCATGTCCAGTCTTTTGGCTAACATTAAACTGCATAGCTTACCATAAGTGCGAGTGAGAGTTGAGGAAGGAGTTGAGGAAGAAACATCCCTCAACTTACTAACAAATGTGCTATATCTTGCTAAGTTGAACTGTCCAAAGATTAAACAGTACAGTTTTTCCCCCTGTCTCCAGTTTTTTTATTAGCTTAACTCCTGCTCAAGCCTTTGATTGAACCCTTAAAAATTCATTTTTGTTTCATAAAATTGCATATTTTATGCGTTTTTTATGTGAAAAAACTCCTTCTGTTGCCTTGAAGATGTAATTCTGCACCTTTGCCTAGTCTAGGTCCTGTGGATCCATGGAGGTGGTACTTTCACCAGGCCCTGTCTCAGATCACTGTTCTGCCCTTTGCCTGTAGCCTGAGCAACCCGAAGCTTATCCGCTTTGTCATCTTCTGATTTTTTAACTAGTCTACTATACACTGCACAGTTCCAAGTTCTATCATTGGAGTACTTCAGCCATACATGTTAGAACCAGACAAGGATTCCAAGGAAGAAGAAGAGGTGCTGCATCTACAAGGTCACTTACTAGATGCATCAGAATGATGTTGGTTTTCTACAAAATGAACCCACCCCTGCACCCAGCTGTCAGAAATTTATTTTTAGATGCTGTCTTTGGTGGATTGCAGGACAAAAGCTATGGTGTTGACTGCTTATGATGTGTGTCGTACAAAAAAAACACCATTTGGACACGTTAACAAGTTCAAAAATGAGATTTTCATAGGTGGCGGTGTTAAAGCTCAAAATACACTTAGCTGATACAACCTACATACTTGCATTATTCTCCATCTAATATCTGCATCTGACATCTCGCCAGATGTGATCTTACAAACATCTCCCTCACACATGTGGGACGTACAATTTAGAGCCAACCAGCAGGCTGTTCTATTTGGATCTCTGTCTTCAGCAGACACACCTGCAGCAAAAGAGGAAAAAGAATGAAGAAATCTTTATTGGCCTCCCAGTGTAACAAAAACATCACCAGTTTTAATGGTGTCATCCTGCCGTACTCCTCTGCGGGACACTGGGTGCCATGGTGACAGTTTTTTTTTGTTTAACGTTGATGACAAGTACCAGCAGGGAGCAGGGAGCAGAGGATGTCCATTACACTATGAATAAGGAATACAGGGACTTTGCCAGCTTCCAGAACAAGATATTTTTAGCTTATTTTTATAGCATTTCTTGCTTTTACTTGATAGATGAGTGAGACATGGGAGACAGACTTAACCGGAGCAAACCGAGGTTAAATTGCATGGGGTTGTAGCCCATTAGCCAAAGTCAACTCTTTCCAAGGTAAAATTTTGTCAAGAAAAATAACATTAAAATTTAAAATACACTGCAAAAATTACATAATGTCGGTAGTTCTGGTGATGAGCTAAAATTTGTAGTGTGTTTTGTGTCCCTTAGGGGTCAGTCCTGCCAATAAGGAAATCAAGAGCTACACAGCTAAACACATGCACAGTCATTCCAAATGAGACATGCAGTATTTGTTCCTGTATTAAACTGGAAGCACTTCTGTGATACATTGTGACATAATTTAAAGAAAACATGCTTAGCTTTGCATAAACAATCAGAGTCACAGAACAATCTGCTCTCCTATAAGGGAGGAACTTCCTTCTGATTTCCCCTGCACTTGCAGGATTATTGTTTTTTTACAGTAGGGGAATTTATTTTCGCAGGGAATTGTGGTCATTTTTCATGCTCCTGATGACTGCCAAGGTTTCTTTCCCCTTCGCCTCGCAACGTTTCCTTATCAAAGCAGTTTTGTAAAACCGTAACTTACATTATTATGCTCAATATCAAAAGTTGTGTTGTGCTGTGCGTATCAGGGGCCAATCTCAAGGCTGTGCGCTGAAGTTGGTTGGTTCCCAGCATACTTTAGCCTGGCATGAGGTAGCAGAGAGCGAATCCAGCTGCAGGCAGGCCCTCATGTTTGACCTGCCCCGCTGTCCAGTGTGGGGGAATGAGTACAGACATAGTTAGGGGTGGAGGGGGTTCCCATGTCACATGCTAAGGCCGTGGTGATGCTGTATACATTCTTTACATCATGTGTTTTTTTTTACTCCTTTGACAACCGTCGTTGCTCTTCAGAGACCTTTTAATTCCTGGTCCCTCTCTGCTCGCTGTCAATCTCTGCATCCCTGGGGGTCTTTCCCATCCATGGGAACATTGTTTGTGACAGCAGGATTCCAGAGGGGGAAGGTGCAGCGTAGATCTTGACAGAAAATTGCAGCCAGGCCAGAAAGGCAGTCTTGTAGTTTAAGAATTCTCTACAGCAGCCAAACAGAGATGGGTTGATGTTATGGGGAGTGGGGAAATTTCTTAAACGCATCAAACTCTTCTTCAAACTTCCCAGTATAGACAGGCTGCGGGCTCCATCCTGGTGACTTGGTCACTGCTGTGGGGCCTTGATGATATAGGTGAGAGCCTGACCTGATTAAGTTCCAGGATGTGTGGGAGACATCCTCTGATGTTCAGGAATTGGCTCATTAAAGAGGGTCATGTTGATGGTCAATAGGAATCAGCCTGCAGAATAAACAGGGGCGATGCCTCCAGCAATTTCAAATAAACACACTTTTCTTTTAGTCAACATGGAAGTGGTTGTCAAAAATATGTACTTTTCCTAAATGTACCATTTCCTTTGTTGTAGGGGGAAATTTGCACAGTTCCCTTTCCATCACAGGGCAAAATATCATAGAATTAAATGTACAATCTAGTCTCTTTTCTAACCGTAACTGTAGTTCAGATTGTCACATAAAGTTGTAAGATACGAAATGAAATAGCATCATGCACTGACTAAGGTGTACAATTTTAAAATGTCTGCAACTTAGCTGATAGTTAAACATTCTGGACAATATTTTTGTATCCTGAATTGCTGCAACATACTGTACTGTGCAAAAGTCTTAGGCCACTACCAGCTTTGTTCTTTAAGAAAAAAGAAATGCCCATCCATATTTATTTCTTAGCCTCTACAAGCAGAAAAAAAAAATATCTGATAAAACAGCCTCAGTATGCTAAGGTGTCAAGTATTTACTGTGAGCTCCCCTTAAAATCTGCAAATCTTGAATTCTGTTGGGTAGATGAGGTGAGTTTAACTGCACTAATCCTCTTGTGTGTTACACCAGGTTTATCCAAGACATATTAAAAGCTCCTTATTGACTGTTTGAGTTACATTTGGTTGATTTCTGTATGTTGAGTAGTACATGCACATCTAGTACAACTCATTAAGTTTGCTAATATACAAGAAGACCAAGTGCCAGTCAAATCATTCCATTCAAATAATCACAGAATTTGACAGACATAAAATCAGAATGTTGATACTGCAAGGGAAATCAGCACACCAACTACAGCAGATACTCAACATGTGGTATTCAAGCTGTTATAAAGACATCTAGAATCAGGAGCAGTCAAAGACAACAAAAAAAAAAAAAATGAGTGGAAGGCAAAGAAAACTTTCAAAATTTGTCGGGAGTTTCATCTTTGGGAGATTCTTGAAGTCCAGTAAGGACCTGGCTCAGCATCTGGCAGCGTCATCATTCATCATGCCGTTCCTTTTTGGAGCCAAAACAGCTGATTAAATACTGACAGTCATGGACTGACCACCACAGAGTGTAGACCTAAATATTAAAGAGGCAGTATGGGATCACCTGGAAAGAAAAAAAAAAACTGAGCCTAAATGTAAAAGAGGACCCTGGGAAGTGCTGAAAGAAGCCAAGTAAATAATACCAGAAGATTACAATAGCCCACTTAAAAAAAAAAAAAACTGAGTGATTTTTCTTTTTTTGTATTTTGTGAATATATTTCTTGTATTTTTTGGTTGTATCTTAATAAGGCACTGACAAATAAATACAGATGGTCATTAAACCTTTGCTAAAACAACAAAGCTGGTGGTGGCCGAAGACTTTTGCACAGTACTGTATCTTCAGTGCTGGGGCCAGATCACGGCTATGATATTGTTGTTGTTTTCCTCCTTCTCTCGGATCTTCCACTTCTCACGTCTGACAAATTGTTTCCAGCTAATTTACAATGGTCGAACTGGAGGAGAACAATGCCCCGTGGACGTAAAACGGTGCAAGCACTAAAACATGTCCCCGAGAAGAGTGAGGTGCTCGCAGGAAACACTTACTGAGATAACAAGATAGCAAGCAAAGCGGGGGCAACCGAGGGGCCACACAGAGGAAGATACCCCATGAGAGGGGTTCACTTTTCGCTGACTGCCAGAACGAGTCTCACGTGTATCTCGTGCTTATCAGAATGTTATTCAAAACGGATGTTATATCCTATTAGTTGCTAGTGGAGCAAACTGAGTCATAATTCAGCTGACTGAGGTATTGAACTATGGATATTGTCTTTAGTGAGTCACCATCACCATACTCAGCCCTGCCTCCTGTCGAGAATAAACATTTGCTAAAACACATCTGCAGAGGCTGATTATATGTATTTATCCCCCGATAATCATTTCTGGATCTCATGAGCACTGTGTAATTACAGCACCTGTGCCCGGCCCACCTGCAGTCATTACCATGAATGCCAAGCAGCAATTTAACCAGAATTATACCAACAGGGAGAAAAAAGGAAACATTCAGCGGCATCAGTGCAACTCAGTGGCTGTACTATTAAAAATGCTGCTTCGTTTTAATTGTGACAGGAAAATCCCCATTTCAATATGATTCCTATAATAATGAACTACCAGAAACCGCTGTGTGAACAAATAAAAAAAGCCTGACCCTTTCCTCTCCATGTTTAAATCTTGCCAGCTGGGTTAGGGTTCAGCAATACAGGTGACATGGAGGACAGCAGGATCAAGGTTATCAGTCAGGCTAATTGATGAGCCTACTTGTTTTCACTAAGCCCAAGTATAGGCACACGGCGGAAAAGGAAAGCCGTCGTCAAGGCTGCATTATTTTGTGTTGTGAGGACCGAGGTGAGAGGTCGAGCAGAGTTTGGCGTTTTCATCTCGTTAGATCGATCCTTCTGTTTGAGCTCCAGGGTGCTGGTGGGTACCTAGCTTTAATGGGAAAGGAGAGACTGAGAAGCGACGAGCCCTCTTCTGATCAATGAAGGCAGTGGAAAAAGGAGTGGCCTGGGGCAGCCAATAGTGGCCCAGGCCGCAGGGAGCTGCAAACTACATAACGTAAACAAGGAAACCACCTGATGTGAGCAGGGGTCAGATAAATGCTCGGCCCTCCTCGCAGGCAGGTGCTTCCTGAGTCCTGCTCTCTCAATCAGTTGAGCCTTGCTGCTCTCCACGCTCGCCTTCCTCATTCTCTTTCTGTTTTCTCAATTTGCCGACAAAGAATTTTCCTAAAAGTATCACTCAAAGCGTGATAACGAGGGTTAAGATCGAGCCAAGATTGCTGGAAAACCCTGGAGGCAACAGTAAACATTCAGGGCCTGTTAAAAACATTGAGAGTCACACAAGTGATGACAATCATGCAGGCAGTAAATATAGGAACAGTTTGCCAGGATAATAGTGCATTTTGGTTGGGATGTTCTGCAGAGGTCTGTGTGCGCAGATAAAGGCCCTCAATCAGGTGAACAACTGGATCTGTGTGTGTTATCAGCAACAGATACACAACCTGCACGGAGCACCTCTTCTAATCCAAGCCTACCTCTCCTACCTTCTTCTTTCTCTTTATTTCTTTGTCACTTGAGCTGCTTGGTCTGGGATCGCTTTGTGCTGTCCAACGAGGAAGGAAGTCGGTGTGAGAAAGTGCCTGTTTTTTTGAGACCAACAGGAATTGGCCTCATCACAAGCGGTTCCTTTTTTTGCCGTTGGAACAATGTACTGGCGTCACACCCCTCGACTGGACCTCGGCATTTCACATGGAAAAATGTTCCCAGAATTCCGCTCCCAGGCTCGGGGTAAGGCCGAGGATGGGGTGAGGGTAAGAGGGTGGGAGGTGGAGGGCGGAGGGTGACGGCTGTTAGCGTAGTGACCAATGGACGCTTGTCGCTACCACAACCAGAGAGAGTGCAACTTTCAAGTCAGAGAATATCAAGAGAATAAAAAGTGTCTGCCAATATCTAATCACATTCTAGCTGTATCTTGTCAATCCAAGCCTTCAAAATAAAATCCTGCTTCTCTATCCAAAATGTTTGTCTCCATGAATGACACCATGGTTTAGGAAGCTTGTGATTTGGATAAACACATCCTCACACATGAAACAAGCTCTTGCCTCCAGTTATGTAAATGTTAGCACAGACAAATCTTACAGCATTAGAGCCCAGCTGAGCACTGAGTGACAAACAGCTGCAAGTAGTGCGGGTGGTGAGTGATCGCGATCAGTGATGAAACCAATCATTGTGATAAATCCGTGTAATCAACTCGAGCCGACTCGACTGCTCTCTTGCAGTGGTAATAATTGTTTATGCTTTCAACATGTCTACGACATTGCTCATTTCTGCTGCATGCATATTATGACATAAGTAATAGGTGGATAAATTGTGTTTATTTGCGGATAAAATAGTACAATTATTGCAATGATTGAAGAACTTTTTGCTGTAATTCATAGTTTATCATCTTAATGCAGCCTACAGTTGATTATTTTAGGAAGATAAAAGAAACATACCTGCGTATCAAACGGTGCAAGCCTTTTTCTAACCTGGCTGGAGGTCATGCATTTGACCTACCATATTATTGATCATTAACTCAGCATCAGTGTGAAAGACACTGCTGGAACTGATACATTTGAATTACTTCTTATTATCATCTGTTTTCGTGCACCTGCAAACATGCACAATTGGAACCAGCCTTTTTACCATGGCATTACACTTTTCTTCTTTTTTTTTCACTGCTCCTAACAAAGATAAACAAATTCACGCTGCTGAAATGTACAAGGTTGACCCTCAAGATATCAGAGTCGTACATCCACCCTGGCTAATAAATCACTGTGTAGTGTATGAGAACATAAACTCTGAACAGAAAGATTAATTGGCATGGTGCAGCCAACTATTCTTCTAAATCCACTGCTGCTCAAGCTTTAAAAGTACTTGTACTTATTTGAATCCAGGAGTGACATCATGAGCATCTCCATGTTGCTGGTTGTGATGAGGAATCACTCATCATGTATATTCTTTCTTGCCACATAAGGAAGAAGTGAGCATTTTTGAATTGTTGCAATATTAAATGTATGGCATCTCTCCTGTGAGGATGGTCCAGAGAGCACAGAGTTCTTTAGATTTGTCAAATATTGGACACAGACATGAAAATTGCTCATGAGAGTAAGCCAGAAGGGTAATAACTGGGGCAACTAGGAACTCATGAGACCCCACAGCCATTAAATCCGGTAGCAAGGCAGCTCCTCTGGGGGGGTTACAGGGCAGAAATCAGGCAGAATGCATAGCATTCAGTATGCAACATGTTCATCAGCCAATGTTAAATCATATTCTAGCTGTCGCTTGTAAATACAACCCTTCAAAATAAAATCCCCCTTCTCTATCCCAAATGTTTGTCTCCATAAATGGCATCATGGCTTAGGAGGCTTGATTTGGATAAACACATCCTCACAAGAAACAAGCTCTCGCCTCCAGCTATGTAAATGTTAGCGCAGACAATCATACAGCATTAGAACGCACTCGAGCGCTGAGGGACAAACAGCTGCGAGTAGTGTAGATGGTGCCTGACTGATCGCGCTCAGTGATGAAAACGATCAATGTGATAAATATGTGTAATCAACTCGAGCTGACTCAACTGATCTCTGGCAGTAGTAATAACTGTTTACGCTTTCTCAAGAGCTCTGGGCTCTCTAGACCATCCTCCTAAGAGAGATGCCATACTTAATATTTCCAACATTTCAAAAGTGCTCACTTCTTCCTTATGTGGGAAGAGAAAATGTGCATGATGGTGTCAGTATGCAACGTATTCATCTGTTTAAAAATGAAAGCCTTCTCCAGATGAAGATGTGACCTCAATGAGCCTTTTCTAAACAAACATGCCGCGCCCAGTCTCCTCACCACCACCACCGGGCTCCTTCTGACAGAATCAATCAAACAGCATACAGTCGGCCCCTGTTGTCCCAGTATGATACTGGGTAAGCATGGACTAACTAATATCAAATGATGCAAAGCCAACTTGGGCATTGTCCGTAGGAACAAAACCGACCACGGAAACATCTTCCATCTGTGTGGTGCACCCCTGTTAATATCACGGCCGGTGCTTAAACGTTGACTTGGGCAACAATCACTTTCCACAAAAGGATTTGCATCTGTTGTTTGTCCTGCCGAGTGCAGATGGGTTTGTGTGTATGTACACAGTGAGCAGTTATGAGGTCAGCTGCAGTTCGGCACACTTAATGGAATCCAAACAAAAGGTCGCATTTCACTCGTGCGGCTGCCGAGGACTTCTGATCGCTCCGGGCAGGACAAAGCAAAGGCCTCTCCTGCTCTCTGAGCCTCTCACCTCCACAGACACACATCCTAATGTATTACCCTCAAACACAACTCCCAAGAATTGCGAAAGCAGAAGCAAAGGTAGGAAACTCCTTAGGCATAGAGCAAATGGAAAAGGGACAACTATGAATTTCAAATCTTCAAAGGAAACAACAGCAGAGCCTCCAAAAATACTTGTAGACCGTCTATATAAACAAGCAATGATATTGTGCACTGCAGAGGTCATGTGGCCCTGCTCAGGAAGCATAGGATGAAACGCCAATTAGAGATCATTAAGTCTCTTGATAATTAAACCAGAACAGCAGGCTCTTATCACAGCCAATCTAATGGCGTGGCATTCCAAGGTGAAATTACAGGCTGCTAATCATGCTGATGGTGTTTGGTGATTGTGCTAAACTTCCCCAGTGGCGATACCGAGGCCAAACTCCTCGCAACTTTGAAGATTTATATTGGCTGTTTCTTTGATGAAAATTTCCCCTGATTCAAAACAACCCTGGCAATCAAACCAGTGGGTTCTTTTTTTCCAAACGGTGCACATCTGTGCCGCCTAAACCGCCCGAGGACACAGACACCCCGCTGTGCAGTTCAAAAAGCGAGCGCACCTGTTCACACCTCCCACTACCAGGTAGATTAGTGTGTAAATTGCAGACTAGTGTCATGGCCTGAGGATTTCTTATGCTCAGGCTGGTCTTCCTGGTAGGCTGGCAGGTTGTGGTTTTAACAGCCCTCTTCACACCAGCACAATCTTCCTTCTCCTCCATTTATCTCTTTCCATTTCCTGCTGTGAGCTTTTGTCTTGCGTAAAAGCGGTGATGCTTTGACTCTGGCGAGGGAGGATTTCCTCAGGGCTACTGTCGCTTCTTCCACTCGCACCACTGCCAATGCACTGGTAAGCACTCGATGGCTGCTTCTTGTTCGGCGCACTGCAACTCAAGAAAACCTATGCCAAGATGAAGCAGTAGAAAGCTAATAAAACGTTTTCGTCAATATCATCAATATTCAATAAACACATGTGCTGCAAACACTCACTTACATAAGCAAATAGGAAAATGCATTGAATGTAGCATAGGGGACAAATTATATGGATGTTTTTAAGGGAAATTTAAAAAATCACCAAATTAGAAAAAAGGGAAAATGGATACCCGTTACACTAGCTAATATCTAACTAATGTTGTGATGACAGATGTTAGCCATTTGCGGATATCTGTTAACCTAGCCTTTACATTGTATTTATTAGCCTGTCAAATCAAATAATACTTTGAAAAATGCATTGAACCGTTGCAATACAAACATAAAGTCGCACAAATGGTCAGGAAACAAGCATGGACCACATGTCCACTTTTTTTCGTGTCTTGTAGCAAACTGCCATCTGTGCTACTTGCAGTGTTTCTCTGCTTGGTTTTGTTTACATGCTTTCTCAAATCAATCACGTTTCTCGTGTACTACAAGTGGGAGGATGCAATGTAAGAGTCTGTGCAATACGGTATAAGTACAATATGAGGCCATGTGCAACATCTTGATTATTTGTTCTTTGTCTTAATCCATTTAATCTATTTATTTATTCAGTAATATTTATTTAACTTTTGTGGAGCTTTTAAACTTCATATGTAGCTTTGCAGTTTTAGATGTACTAGTTAATTGTGATGACTGCAACAGCAATGAGCCCAAATATATGATGGCAAAGGTTATTGTATCATATCCTGTTGTTAATTTGCAAGTGTTTTGTCTTTTTTCTTGTTATTGCTTAGGTTTCAGAGAGAGCTAAGCACAGAAAGCTCGTCTGGCTGGCCCGTGAGTGTCCATCACATATACAGGCAGGAGCAACGCTTGCGATGGAAAAAAAAAACCATGAGACAGAAATGATTAAATGTGGTGGGATGTTTGGCTCAGCTGCAGTGACAGATGTGGTAATGTCCCCAAGTGTCAGAGGTAGAGCCAGGCTGTTTGGATCAATATGGCATTGAAGAAGCAGTGAATGCCTTCTGAGGAATGAGCTGGTGTCTCTTGGCACACAGACTCAGGCTCTCGTCTCCTCACATCACCCCAGGCCTGATATGCACACAAAATGTGCGTCACAAAATGCGTACGCCAGTGATGTCATGATGTGCCGCCACTTGCTCAATGCTTTGACAGCTCTACTCAGGTGTGATGACACCTGTACGCATCGTGGTTTGGTCTCAGTGACCACATTTTGTTGCTGGTGTACGCCGTAGGGGTGGAGGAGTGCTGATGCTGCTGTGTTTTGTCAACAGCAGAGCAAGAGGGTGGCTGGAAAGTTCCACAAAAACTCTTATTAGGCAGCAAACCAAAATGTCACTGTGTCTAAATTTGGCCTAATGTCAGAGAAAGGTTTGTAGGTTTTCACTGATTGAAAACAGACAGCAGATTTGACATTAGTTGGTTTATGATGCATTGAGTAATATCAGTTTAACATTCAGTGTTTCACATTATGAAGTTCAGAGCACTGCAGCTGACATTTTTTCTCCTACGCAGTAGGAAAATTGTAAGGAAAAACAAATGTCCCTTTGCATTCCGTACTTCCACCCATATTTCAACAGTTCTGAATCTTTGTATATCTCAAGGCAGCGCTCAGCTAATGCAGGCCAGCATGGGGCTGTGAGAGAAGGAAAAGTCCCCGCTTGCTTTTCTAATTGCGGCAGGAGTTCTCCTCCGAGGGCGACATGCTTAAATGCTTCAGATCTATTGGCAGCGCACATCAAAAGGCCCATTGATTGGCTGGACAGATTGGGGTGTAGAAATCAAACACCCTGTAAAGAAGTGCTAAACTGCTGTTCATTAAGCGGGGATGGGTTTTGGGACTGAAAAGAGGAGCCATCTGTTTGCACTGTGGCTAATTTCCTATTGCACTTGCCCAGATTGTTGATGCTGTTGAAAATTGTGGCCGGAGCAGGTCCAAATCCAGCCACGCAGGCCAGTTGTGACAGTAAGTCAGACTCGTGTCATTTGATTTAAGGCTTTGATCCCTTCTATATTGACGGATGGCACAATAATCTTCATTTGTTTTGGAAATAAGAAGAACAGTTCATCAATAACAACAGTTCATCGATGTGACTGTTGGCCGACATTTGGAGTAAATGTGCGTTGACCTGCCAGGACTGATGAGGGTCAAAATAGAACATTTCTGATTGGAATAAATTTGTTAGAAGTGAGACCTCACATGTCTTTTTAAAATGTATAACCTCTGAACAATGTTGAAAAGGAAAGTTTTCCTGGGAACGAATATTACTCTGCCGAGGAGCCCAACAATTGCATCAGCCCGCCTCTCAAAAATAGCAGCTTTCCTAATAAGTCCCAGAGCAGAGGCACTTCTCATTTCCCAATCAAAATAGAACAATCAGAAGGCAGCTTTACAAAACACTGTCACTATGAAAAATGGACCCCTCTACAAGGCCGAGATGGTGCTGCGGTGGGCCGATGTCTGTTTCCAAGGCTGTGTTTATTCCACAGTAACAAAGCAGTAAAGAGCCCCCCGCTCAGATTATTGTTTGCTCTGGCGAAGAGTAAATAACCCACCGAGCCAAAATGTACCATTATTTCAGGCCCGGTTTTATGTACACAAAGTAAAATAAGATAAAATGCGAGCTTAATAAGTAAATATTAAAGACATCTTGCTGAGTGCATCACCAGAAAGGCACTTTTCCACATCTGGTTCCCCAGTCCATCTACTGTAGCACAGTCCAGACTTTTATAAGGGATTGTAACCTGATGCACAGTTGGGAAACCTTAACCATGGTCCATCAAATATTAAAGTGTATGGATGTTTTGATGTGTATGAAGGGCGGGCAGAACACACTTCTCTACACCAAAGAGACTGATTGGACTCTAGAGTCCCAATCAACCAAGTAAACCAGCAAGATGCCTCCCTGATAAGTGAATCATAATCATTTTTCAAACAAAGCAGAGCAGGACTGCATAGTTACGCCGCTGTGCAGCGCCGAAATGATCCTGCAGGATCTGTGTGAGTCTGTCAATGGTGGGAACACTGCATGCTTCAATACAACAGAGCCGTGAGATGTCCGGGCCTCTTAGTCACACTGCTCCAGACTCAATAGTGTATTGTCCCTGCTCCGACGTGGAACCTCAGACCTATAAGTCAAAGGTGGGGGCTAAGAGATGAAGTCATCCCGGCAGGAGAGCCGTTCACTTGCCTACCTTCGTGGCCAGGGAACAGTTCCTGAGTCCTGTTCCCTCACTGTAAATCCTCACAGACGAGTCTGCCTGCCGCAGCGCCGATAAAGGCAACAATGCCGGCGCCCAGCGTGAGTTTGTATGTGATAAAAATGCATATGGAATTTTAATTTATTTGCTCAGCAAATGTTATGTACACTTTTGAGTTTATTTGTCTTTCCTCTCTTGGAAACAATTCTACATACGGCACAATTCAAAGGTTTCAAAAGTTGTTTTTTTTTTTTTTTTCCAATTGGCTGTTGTGGAAGTTAGTTCAACAAACATCGTTGAACTTTAATTTACATTAGTACTCTGCTTAAAATTGAGGGTATTAGTGATATTTTTTTTTTTAAAAAGTGCCTGAACAGCATGGTGCTCTCACTTTGTTATAGCCCTTTGATTACACTATAAACACTAACTTAAGGTAAAATAGATGGTCGCTCTTCCTCTCCTGTGTACAAAAGAGAATTCATGTGTGTCTGTCAATCCTCAAATAAACGTTACAAATGACTGTCCAGTTACATAAGAAAAACAAAAAAAAAACTGTTTAAGAGGTGGAAATGTGTACATACAAAGATGTACATTAAGTCTTTGACGGCCCCTTTTTTTCCCTCATTTATGCGCCAGACTTTTTCCAAAACGCGGGTCCCTCAGCTGATTTACGACTGAGACAGTGTGTTTGCAGTAAGCATCCGTTATCATACAGCTGTGGGGGCCAATCGCCCGCCCCGTCATCGCTATCTAAAATAAACACAAGACAACAAGACAGGGCAGTGAGGTCACAAGCGCTGCGTCAAGACGCTCAAGCACTCGGCAGTCCCCGAGAAAAAATCTTCCTATCATTGAGTCTAAGTCTTTGGTAAACAGCCGTGTATTTACCGACCATTTCCACTTATTTGTTTTGTTTTTGGGGATTTTTTTTCTTGGGTTTTATTTTTTTTTTGCACAAATGACTATGCGGATAGAACAACCCGCATCGGAAAAGCGCGGTGTTTGTTGAAGTATAGACATGTCCAAAGATTCAAATGACAGGCGACGATACTCCAAACTAGAGAGGAGGGTGAAGGGAGGGAGTGGGCGGTGTACGTGAAGGCACCACGCTGCGGTATATAAACTGGGAGGGACGCGCAACATCCTTCACTGGGATTCACTGTGCGCTGATGCTCCGCCGCATGCCCGCATCACTGTTGGCCACACAAGGCTCACATCAGCACAGCAGTCTCGCACAGCATCTGACAGGCACGATGGATGGGCAACATAAAGACCGCAGACAGACTCACTTGTGGATATTGACGTTACTGATATTTGTCTAACTCCAAGCACTGGATAACTTGGTCTTTTTTTCCAAACTTCTACTTCTGGATACGGATTGCGGAGCTGGGTCTTTTCCTGCGGAAAAGGTTCGGAAAAGGATTATATTTATTCTGCTCACTTTGCTCGTCATCACTCCACTGTCGCACTTGGAATAGGGGGCGTTTTGCGGGAGGACAGATTTTTTTGAGGATACGCACATCAAACTCTAAAGGATGGCCGTAAGGTTCACCGCTCTCACCGCAACAGTTATGACAATATTTACTCAGGTAGCGCATTTATTTAATCTCTCCAAAGAACGAGGTGGTGATGGCTTTGGAAAAACAAGATGTTGCATTGTTGGTGCTTTATTTTGTGTCCTTGCAGGTTCTGGGATCAGGTGTATTTGAGATAGATCTCCATCAGTTTCACAATATCAGAGGTTTGCTTGCGAATGGGCGCAGCTGCGGCGCGAGCGGCTGCAGGACTTATTTCAGGGTTTGTTTGAAGAACTTCCAGACAGTGGTGTCCCCTGGAAAGTGCATATTTGCCAAAGCCACCACACCTGTTCTGGGCACTGACTCATTCAGCATCCCGCAGGACGCCAGGTTGCGTCTGCCTCTCAACTTCACCTGGCCGGTAAGAGAACCTGTCCCGCCAAATATATTCATACCACATTTAACGCGATTTTCCCACCATTTATTACAGAACCGGAAAGAGAAAAAAAAGATGGTGAAATGCCTTTAAAATATGCCCACAGAATTACTAAGTCTGCGTTACCATTAGATCGTCTCCATTAAAATATCAAACTGAAGTACGGTACTGTCTGTCGTCGATGATGCTTCTAGCAGTTTGTTTCAGTTTCATTAGCACGCCAAACTTTGTACATCAGACAAGTGGTTTTCTTACCCCAGTGTTCACTGTGCGTAAAGATGATTAATTGCAAAAAAGGGGGGCGTTCTTTGGGCTAACTTCTATTCATTTGGAGTAAAATCAAACCATTATATCATATACTTACCTTTCATTTCGCCGAAAGAAAACAATATATTTGGGGTTTGGGTGACGTTCTTTTCCTCGTTTGTCCCCACAGGGCGCTTTCTCCTTAGTTATCGACGCCTGGCGTTGTCCTGCAGCGGAGCGACCTGGAGGTGAGGACATGCGCACTGCTGGTTCACCACTAGAGGGAGACACAGAGATGACTTAGTGTCTCCTCATTTCATCCGTAAAAACCCTCCGTCAACGTGCCGGCGGACGCATGGGGCATGGGGCTTTTTTTTTCTTCCTTTTTTTCTTTTTGTTTTGTTCTGTTTTTTTGGCAGCGTCCCGGACGCCTTATGTCACAAGACAATTCCTTACAATCAGATCTCTCCAACACAATCGCGCTTCCCTTGTTTTATTTTTGGTCTGCATGGGAAAGTGCGCGGCGCTTAAGTGAGAATGTCAAGCCTTGCCAAAAAAAAAAAAAAAAAAAAAAAAAATATTCAGAATTCCCATGACAGCCCCTTCCTGGATTTTACACCTTTTTGTTGCGTCCTTCATAACGGGGTCATAATGGCCACGTGAGAAAGGAAGAGGAAATGTATACCGTTTGTGTATTGTCACACAAATCAGTAAAGGAATAACTGTTAGATTGATCGCAACCGTGAAGTTTTTTTGGACTAATCTCTGTATCTTCTGCTCTCCACAGACACCACCAACCCTGAATTCTTGATTAGCTCTTTTGTCATCCAAAGGCAGTTGGGAATAGGGCATGAGTGGTCCCAGGAAGTAAAGAGAGAGGCGCAGACGGAGCTAAGGTACTCATACCGGTTCATCTGCAATGACAATTACTACGGGGACACTTGTTCCAAAATATGCACTCCGAGAGACGACCATTTTGGCCACTACACCTGCCAGCCTGACGGGCAAATAGCCTGTCTACCGGGATGGAAGGGAGAATACTGCCAAGAACGTAAGCACGAGTAAAGACACCATATGGACACTTCATTTTGTTTGTGCTTAAAGGTCACCAGCCCGGTTTGCGAGGGAGTTTTGGCTAAAACGAGTTTGAGTTTGGAGGCTGTGACCTAATTTTTAAAACATAAAAACTTAAATCGACGTATGACTTTGAGGCTGAATTAGTGCCTATTGAATTTAATCCACTGCGACGTGACAAACATTGGAATAGTTGGGTTTTTTTGGAGCTTAAATGTGTAAATGACCTGTAAGTGGATCTCAGGTGAAATTGGAGGATGGGGAGCCCACTCGGCCCGCTCTCTCTCTCTCTCTCTCTCTCTCCCCGGGCGACGCGTGCCGCTGTAATCCAGGGCGGTGGTCGCCCAGCAGCCGGGGTTAATCGCGGCATTATCGGCCGCCACGCGCCACTAAATTGCGGGCTTCTATTGTTGAAGCGGTGCAGGGCAGCAGCTGCAAACGGGGCTCGAACTGCCCACCGACAACAATGGGGCAGCTGTCCCGCTTATTTTCCTGGGGAACAAGCATCTGCTGTGCACTTACACCAGCCGTTAAAACAACCACGCAAAGCCAACGTCGCGCGCCACATTAGGCTGTGTTTTTCCATTTAAGTCGTCAAGTAGCCTAACAGGTGTTATGATGAAAGCCTTATATTAAACAGTTTATGACCAGAATGACAAACCTTGGCATTTAAAGATTCCTGTCTCTTTTTTTTTCTTTTTTTTTTTTTTGAAACAGCAATCTGTCTTGAAGGGTGCAATGAAAGGAATGCAAACTGCTCGCTGCCTGGAGAGTGCACGTGAGTTTGTTTGTTTGTCTTTCTGTGTATATCTAATTGCTTTTTGAGTCATGACAGAGGTCTACACACTGTCAAACCACAGTGTTTCAGCTAACAGCCTTGTTTTACCGTTTCATACTTGAGCAGATGCAGAAAAGGCTGGCAAGGACTCTTTTGTGATGTGTGTATGACCCATCCATCCTGTAAACACGGTACCTGTAAAGGGCAGTGGCAGTGCATCTGCGAGGAAGGCTGGGGGGGCATCTATTGTGACCAAGGTGCGCAACACCTTCAGCCTCTGACATGCGAGAAGTGTAACGACAGAGCTGTGGATTAAACTTAGGTTTCCACCTGTTTGTTTGCAGATCTGAACTACTGCACGCACCATAAACCCTGTGCCAACGGCGCCACGTGCATGAACACGGGCGAGGGCAGCTACACCTGCGCCTGTCTGCCGGGCTTCACCGGGGTCAACTGTGACTCAGAGGTCAGGGAGTGTGACAGCCGGCCCTGTCGCAATGGAGGCCACTGCCTGGTGAGTCCGGAAGGCTCTCTCTCTCCTTTCCCACAACACAGGCTTTCCTGTTTTTGTTTTTGCCTCAGTCTATCTGCTGCTCCAGGAGGATGCTATCGATTGTCAAGTCAGTAGATGACCCAGTTCACAGAGCATGGACTGTAAATAGAATTCAAACCGAGGATAATGGGGTTCGCCAGGGCAGCCGCGAACAGGATATGATAAAACAAAACATCTGACAGGGAGCTTTTTGATAAACTTTATATCTTTTCCCCTTGCAGGACTCAGAGAATGGCTATAGGTGTGTGTGCCCGAAGGGGTTTGAAGGGACACAATGTGAGCACAAGATGCTGACCTGCGCAGATACTCCCTGCTTTCATGGTGGCGAGTGCAGAGAGAGGGACAATGGGCACACCTACCTATGTGAGTGTCCAGCAGGGTACACCGGACTCAACTGTGAGAAGAAAGTGGATAAATGTACCTCACTACAATGTACCAATGGTAAATGTAAAATATATACAAATTCCCTCTCATCTGTGGATATCTTAGCTACCTTGTGTAACCCCATTGTCTTCTGCGTAGGTGGCCATTGTTTGGTCCATGGTAACCTCCACCTGTGCAGCTGTCGATCAGGCTTCACAGGTCTGCGCTGCGAGAGCAACATCAACGAATGTGCCAGTAATCCCTGCGCAAATGGCTCCACCTGCATAGACCGCATCAACGACTACACCTGCACCTGCCCCCCGGGGTACACGGGTCGACACTGCGACAAGCCAACGGACCGCTGTGCCTCACAACCCTGCCTGAACGGCGGCACCTGCACCACAGGAGCAAAAGGCCAGCCGGTGTGCAGCTGCCCTGCTCATTACAGCGGCCCCCAGTGCCAGTCCATCGACATGCCTTCGTCCAACACGCCGAGCCAACCCAATGACAAGTTGAGCTTTGTAGCCATCAGCTTAGGAGTGGGCCTGGTGGCCTTTCTGGTGCTTCTCAGTATGGTCATAGTTTTAATACATCACGTCAGGAGGCAGAGGAACAAGGAGCAGGACTCGGAGACAATGAACAACCTCTCCAAGAGCGACTTCCAGAAGGAGAATCTCATCTCTACTCTGGAGCTCAAGAACAACAATAAGAAGATCGATTTGGAGGTGGACTGTCCCAGTGAAAAGTCCAATCACAAGCACATCAACCACTACCACCTGGACTATAACGCTTCCATGGGGTACAAGGACGAACTGTCCCTTTTGGACAAAGATGGAAACTGTGAAAAGACAATAGAAGACAAAAAGCATCTGACTAGAACGTACAGGTAAGGGCACTGAGAGGGTCCAAAAAGCAGTTTTGTTATGGTTTTAGTGCCCATTAACTAATGTGATGTATTTCAACTCCACAGTGAAAGACCAGAGTCTAGAATATCAACAATATTTTCTTCCAGAGACTCAATGTATCAGTCTGTCTTTGTATTAGCAGAGGAGAAAAACGAGTGCATTATTGCAACGGAGGTAAGCATTATTTCCTGTATGACCTTCAATATTACCTGGATGAAACATTTATTTTAGGTTTAAACATTCTGCTGAAGTAGACATTGATAGTATTGTTTGTCTTTTTTTTTTTCAGGTATAATAAAGTCAAGATATTATTCACTGTCGACTTCTTGTGGACTGTTTACAAGTGTGGAGAGACTGGGATTATTTAAATGCAAGTTGCTGCTCTTGAAAACTTGATAACTGGATGGAGCAGGGATGCTCTTGGAACTCAGTAGGACTAAAGCTACTAATCTTTGCGAGAATGTAAAAAGACTGAAAAGACTGCGGGAGACATCAGGCACGTCCATTTCGTCTCAGTTCATCCAAGGGCTTCGGGCCAAGAGGTCGCAATTGGTGGAAGAGGACTGTGTTGATGTGCTCCTGTTCAGCTTGTTTCAGTAAACAGCGAACAATAAATCAACTTACTGCCAACAAGGCTGTGGATGGAGCCAGCCTTTTCCTTTTTTCTTAATTCTTATTTTGCCGTGGCCTGCATTGCGCTATGCAAACAAAAATCAGCTTCGTGCTAAATTGAAAAGAGACAACTACTGAAAACGGTTCATTTATGAAGGATATTTAGGGTTATCCATTTTGTAAAACCCTTTTTCTAAAGAATGTATGCAGCCTAGATCACAAAGCCTTATATATGTGTTTAAGAAAAAAAAAACAACCTTGTGCCCCGCCTTCTCTCGGTTCCTTTGCATGGCAAAACGAAGGTGATGAACGGTCAAACGATGCACCGAGCTCCATGCAGGGGAACCCATGAGAAGGCCTCGTTCTTGTTTGACCTTATGCAAGACCACCCTTAAATCAAGACAAAGAAATACATGAAGTGACTATCATACCAAGGACGCCTTCACAGGAAATTACTGAACCAATAATGTTATTTTGCAAGATTAGTCTTTCATCAGTAATTTATGAATATGAAACACTGATCTTTCTCTCTTGATGTTTTATAAGATTATTTTGTATATAGTGTATATTTATATGTCAAAATTAGAAGTATGGACATCTGTTTTTAAGTTGATACCCAGAAAAGGTGAATTTATTTTTAAAGTGTTGTTGGTGTTTTATTATTATTATTTTGTCATAAAAAAAAGAAACAATGAACACATATCTGGTACACTGTTTGTTTGTCGCTCTTGAGTGTCCATGCAGTCAAATAGAGATCCTAATTTAAATGTCGGAATCATCTAGAAACTTTATTTGTGTCGGCTGGTGTGGGGTGGCTTCGTTGTCTATAGTTACAGTTGTACATTTGGCCTTTTCCAATGATTCTATGTCTATGGCATCTGTGTCAGTGTGATGTGAAATCAATGTGCTACCAATCATTCAGTGGACAGTATTGTAATTGGCAGCAATGTAAGGAATTAATTAAACAAAAAGATATATATTTTAAAAGAAAAGCATCTGTATGTGAAAATAAAAGATCTTTGTGGTCTCGCTACAGTAGGTTCTTCTCTGAATTGCTGCTAGATATCATACCACTGACCTAAAAACACAGTTTTAAACTGGATATGATCTCTGCTCATAAGTAATCTCTTAAAGCTGTAGCTGTTAGTGGGGGAGGACAGGAGATGGACCGAGATGAGAGCACCACACCAAAAACTTGGCCTGTGCTTGGACATGTGTCAGTGATGTGCCCTTTCACTGGTGAAGCGGGAACACAGCATACGGCGCCCGAGTCAGAGGGCCATAACAACCCTGCAGACACAGACAAATAAGGGCGGTGGAATGGCTGCCAACATGCGTGACCACAGTAGCGCAGCAGCTGCCCTTTAAACTCTGAGTCACATAACTAAAGAATCTTAATGCGCCACAAGCTCACACCTTGTATCATTGCAGGATCACTTTTCATGTGTCAAGAGTCGCGCAATGTAGGTTACAGCCACTTGGGGGCAGTAAGCTTTATGTGAAGTTTGAGGAAACATTACTTTATCAAATGCGATGTAACGTGAGTGAGGAGGAGAAGGACAATGACTTCAAGTAGTCGTTTTTAAGTGATCAAGCAAGGTGCTGGACAGTGGACGCAGTGGAACGCAGACACTTAATGAGCTTAAGAAAGCACAGGCAGAAGAGTCCCAGCTATTTTTAGACAATGTGATTACCGGCTGGGCTGCCACTGACTGAAGCTCGAGAGGAGACGCCTGAGTCAGTGGGGGATAAAACGAAAGTGAAAATGTCCGTGAAGGTGTTTAGTGGGAAGCAACTGGACACTCCAAGAAAAAGTGAAAATGCAATACAGCCCACATGACAACGTGGAAAATGTAGACACGAGGGAATAATCATATATCCAAAGTTAAACCAAATGTACAACCTGTATTGAAAGAGAAAAGGACAGGCTTGAGAAAGAGAGACATTACTTTTTTTTATCCACACACTTCAATTTCGGCTCGATCACGTGGATTGTTGCCGGTGATTTATAAGTTGTGACGGGCCTTTTTGTTTTTCTGCTGGGCTCTGCTTACATTGAAAGTGTCACCGCTGACAGGCTCCTGATTGGTTCGTCCGTCGGTTGGACCCGCCTCCTCCGCGATCTCATTGGTCCACACCGTTTCGCTCTGACGTACCCTGCACAACAAATACACGTGTTTGCACGGGAGAAAAACAGAGAGCATCCACGCATCCAAACATTGGAGGTATGAATAGGCACAGCGTTTGTTATTTCGAATATAACTAAATATTTCTGTGCATTATATCAGCCTGTCTGGATTTCGAAAGAGCAAAGATCGCGATGGAACTCCAGAATTGTATAAATGAAAATGGTAACCTGTGGATATTTGGATACGGCTCCTTGGTGTGGAAACCCGATTTTCCTTACAAGAGGAGCAAAGTCGGGCACATTACAGGGTACAAAAGGCGCTTCTGGCATGGAGATGATTTTCATCGTGGGGACAAGGTCAAGGTGAGATTTGTGTCTGCCTTAATGGGCTATTACATTGTATTAGCTCAACAAGTAGGTTCGAGCAGGCCAATTTCTCGATGGCTTCGTGACTTTAAATGTAATTATTTTATGATTTCTCCATTTTTTGTGTTGAGTGAGTTGTGACACGTGTGTCCCCTTTCTCCACAGCCTGGCAGAGTGGTCACACTAGTGGAGGATTCGGAGGTAAGTGTCCTTGTTTCATAAGTCTACTGAGGTGAATGTGTGAAGCAACTTTCAAAAGTGTCATTTTGCAAACACCTACAGAGAAAAATTTTCCAGCCTCACTCATTTTTTTTAAGACAGTGATGCTTTAACCGAAGCTACATCATTCATATCAGTTAAATGCAAATTGTGTACTACTACTGCAGTGATTTATTCTATAGCCTACTATGTGGCTCTTGGCAAAATACTCAAATGGAAGGAGAATGTCATTATTTTTCAAACCTAGCACCCATGTCCTGGTGTTATAGGCTCTAAAAATTCACAGAATGCAGTATGAAGTTAAGTCACTTGGACTTGGACAACAAAGTTATACAATGCAATAGCAATGGGCAAGTCAAAATGTCCAATGCCTGAGATTATTATTTTTTTTTTCTTTAATTTGATCATTTGTCTGGTGACATGAAGTACATCCCAACACTGACTCAGTAATTGTCTAGAGAGTGTAAAACAAATGCTTGTACAGTCTGTCTTCTCCTCCCTTTTATTACTACCTCCCACTGACGGTGCACCCCAGATATGACCAATCAATTACCGAAATCAGCTGAAGCTGAACAACTCAGGATGAAGATATCAGCGGCTCTTGCTAGCGCAAAATACCTCCACCTAATATTACAATTGAAGAGAGGAAAGCCATAACCTCACTTAACAAAGACAACAGCATCACTATTCTTCCGGCGGACAAGGGGAGATGTACAGTGGTACTCAACCAATCAGATTACCACTCCAACATCACCACTTTGCTCAGTGATGACAACACTTACGAAAAACTGAAGCGTGACCCCACCAGTGGATACAAGAAAAAGGTCATCAACTGTCTACAACAACTTGAAAAGGAAGGAGTCATCAACCGTCCCACTTACTATAGACTGTATCCGTTAGATTGCATACCATGCAGATACGGCCTTCCCAAGATCCACAAGGAAGGAACCCCGTTAAGACCCATTGTCACTAGCATTAACTTAGTAACTTATAAAATCGCCAAACATCTCACAGTAATACTTGCACCTCTTGTTGGCAAGACTCCATACCACATCCAGAATTCTAACGACTTCACCAGTAAAGTTTGGGACCTCAGCCTGGCACCAGAGGAAACCATGGTCTCCTATGATGTCACCTCACTCTTCACGTGCATACCCACATCCGAAGCAGTGGAAACTGTCTGGAAACGACTCATGAAAGACAATAATTTGGATCTTAGAACCAACTTCACCCTGGAAAAAATTTGTAATTTACTGGACTTCTGCCTATCCTACTTCAAGTACAACGAATGTTTCTACAGACAGAGGCCATGGGCTCCCCAGTGTCTCCTATTGTGGCCAACCTCTACATGGAGGAAGTGGAAAATAGGGCACTGAGCTCTTTCAAAGCAACAACACTGAGCCATTGGTTCAGGTATGTGGATGACACCTGGGTCAAGATTAAAACCCAAGAGGCAGAAAGCTTTCACGGAACACTTCAACTCAGTAGACAGCAACTTCAATTTCACAAGGGAGGACATGAAAGAGAACAGGCTGCCTTTCCTGGACTGTGCGATACACCTTGAGAAGGACAGAGGGCTCAACATTGAAGTCTACCAGAAACCTATTCGCACAGACCGATACCTGCTCTTCAACTCTCACCACCCTTTGGAACACAAGCTAGGAGTTATCAGAACCCTACATCACCGGGCTGAAAATGTTCCCACAATGACAGAGGGGAAAACTAAGGAACACAGACACATCAAGACAGCATTAAAAACCTGTGGATACCCTAACTGGGCGTATGTCAAATCCACTAAGGGCTAAATGGCGAAATGTCTTCAAGAAACTATAGGAAGTCCAGTTGCCTTCAACTTAAACACCAAAATTACCGAAAGGACAGTTTTCAAATGCATACAAAAGACTAATGAATTTGCGTAGATTCATTCCAAAGTATTTACCATACTCTGGGAATCTGATAAGTAATCAGACGTTACTTTGGGATAAAGCTACACGAATCAGTCCCTCGTAAACTTTGGAAAAAAGTGTCCCAGCGATTCACTGTTTGTGTGTGGGGTGCACCATCAGAGAAAAGTAAGAAAAACAGACTGTACAATCATTTGATGTGTAGAGTATCTTTACAATTATTAATTCAAAAACACACAGGTGTTTCTCTGTAGGTATTTGCTCCATGTTATCGGACGCTTGAAATAAAAATTTTGAGCTAGTGACGATAAAAAAACAATTAATGTCTGACCTTATGACTGGATTTGATTCAGTGGGAAAATGTATTGTCTGATACCCAATGTGTTTTAATGCAGGTGTGCACATGGGGAGTAGCCTATGAGGTAACAGACTCCCAGATTGAAGGCTCCCTCCAGTACCTGCACACCAGAGAGGTGATACTGGGAGGATACATAATGGAGACGGTAGAGTTCTTCCCAAAGGAGGAGAGCCAGGAGCCTCTGCTGGCCCTCGTCTACATCGCTACCTCTGACAACCCCATCTACCTGGGGCCGGCCGCTGACAAGGAGATCGCCCACCAAATTGTCGCTTGCAGGGGCAAATCGGGCCATAATATTGAATACCTTGTGCGCCTGGCAGAGTTCATGAGGCTTCACTGTCCCGAAGTGGAGGACGAGCACCTGTTCTCTATCGAGGCCACTGTTCTTAACATTATACATGACTCTGAGAAACCTCAAGTCCAAAAACAGCTACTGTGAGGAGATGGATAAAGAGGACTAAAACTACACTCTCATTTTTTAAATGTTTGCATGTGAAAGGGAAACATATTTTAAGGATGTTTGCTGCTTGAAAGAGGAACACCTGATTTGATTTCGGGGAGGATATAACTGAAGCCATTAAGGTCCAGGTCATAACATAGCTATTCTCAGTTATCTCGTGTTCCTCAGCACTCAGCATTTGACTGTATCACTTGACACTTTTTTGCAATGTGAAGGCTGGGAATGTCAAATATCTAGGTCATCCATCCTCTGCCTGTTTTCTGTAAGAATTCGAGAAGCAGCAGAAGACTTTGAATATTGACTTTTGTTTTTGAATGCTTAATCTTATACCTTTGTTGTAAAGGGTCTCCGAGGGGATTGTATGTGTCCATTTTTAAACGTTCTAATAAAAACAAAAATAAGAATCTATATGAAGTAAAAGCTGTTATTGTGTGATGTTTTCTTTGTTTCTTGCATGCATTGTTAAACAAGTCTGTTATCTAAATGTATATACATGTTTGCAGTTGAATGCTTGATTTCATGCAGAACTCCTTGCCTGCTGCATCACAATGCTCAGGAATGTACAGCTGTAGCCCCTTGGCGTACAGAAAGTGCAGACATTCTAACTCAGAGAGCTGTGAACTTAACGGGCCAAGCAGAGTTTACACATGTTTTTTGCATTTATACTGCATTGTATACATTTATTTACTGTAATGAATTAATTCCTATGGTTGTGCAGTTGATGAGACAGGATAAAATGGGAATACCACAACCAGCACACTATAAAAACTTTCCAAACTCTTAAATCAAATATTATGGTGGGTCCACCCATCAGAATTGATGTTTTTCAGTCAAACATTCCTAAAACTCATAAAAGTTTAGCTTTTAAATTGATTTTAAGTTCCAGAATTCCCAAAGTATATCCAGGGGCACAACATGGTAAAGTGTGCAGAACATCTTTAGAATATTTTATTTCAGCTTTTAATTGTTTAAGTACTTCTTTAAAAAGGCCCAAATCTTGTGGTTTTCAGTGGCGCTGGCGTTGGTAGAAATGTGTGTGTTAATAAAGTGCACAGTCAGCAGTTGAGGAAAGCAGCCGTCATGCCTGTTACAGTATAGTCAGAGCATATTTAGGCTCAGGCGAGTGGTGGGAGCACAGACAAGGTTTCTTTTGTCCCCCCTCTTAGCATTCATCACCTTGCTATAATATGCAAGTGCTGCACGTGCGTTTTCTTGATTCAAAACAAATGTTTCCATCCCCTCCGGTCAGGAAAGTAAAGCCAAATATTTCTGCGGAGCGCTGATCCACTTTCCTCGAATTCAGCTCAGCACTGGGTCAAAGGTTTGCAGCGTTGCACTTTCAGTTCACCAGGCGCTCATATGTACAGGACATGTAAAGCAAATAGCGAAGAGCTATCCTGAGGCACTTATAACATCAAACGTGTCTTTTTTAATTTTTTATACAGATGTGGAGGAGAGGCAAAGAGAGCACCACAAAAACACTGTAGCACTACAGAGATATTGTGTTTTGTTTTTAATTAAACTAAAACATCAAGATAAACAGCAACGAGTCAACAAAATTGATTGTTCTTGGTTTCCCACTGCACAGTGATGATAGAGTGTTTACAGGCATAGGCGGCACAAAGACATTGTATCAGCCAAAACCAAAATCCATCCACCCATAATAAGACCACAGAGACAAACCAGAGCTGCATTTGCCACTCCATAATGGGTCCTATAAAATGTTAGGGAAGGCTGAGTTGAGCATTTATTTACCCATTTGCCTTGATGCTGCATTAGAGGCCTGTGATTTACAACTCACTCGTTAGAGGCACAACAGTAAAGATAAGTAAATCAATAAAAGCCCCATTACCACACTGTTAGGGCTCCCCAGAGACGAGCAGATGTGGAACCACCAAGTCAGAAGATACTAACTCGCAAAGAGAGGTTTGTCTATACATGTCATCCTTTGACTCATGTGTGTATATCCACTGTGACAATACTAAAAAGTCATTTAAGGCTTCATAAAACGTTTTCCAAATTCAAGCTGACCACACTTAAAGATGGATACACTGTTGTCACTAAGCACTTTGGGCCCCTTATAAATGTTATTAGACTTCCTGAGGTCAGTTGCTCTCCATGAAATGAAGTCACTCATTATCCTCTGCAATTATGAGGAGCAACTGCACAAAGGTGGAGATCACAAGGTGAAGATTTGCCTGTTGGTGTCACATCCCCAAAGACATTATTCTGGAGCCTCCACCTGCATGCTAATGTGAACCTTGCCTGAACCCTGACCGCAGACATTGGCGTGGTCAGGGCAGGGCTGAAGGTCAGCCTGGACATGTGTTAAAGAGAAAGTGATTGGGCTGCTAATGGAGTCTCTCCCCTTTAGAGCCCTAACCCTCTCTAATCGGGAGGTCAGACACTGAGGGGGCACCTCATCCGTTGGGCTCCCAGCACTGGACATGATAGCCGTGCTCTCATGGAGGCCACTTCACCGCAAGAGGATGGCCATCCATTAAAAGACACAAACAATGGCTAATGATTTGGCAGTAAACCGCGTGCCTCTTTTTGAGCCCTCTATCCATCAGCAGAAACTAAAACAAATGTTGCATGTGTTGTGTGTTTCAGTGGAGTAAATCCCACAATCAGACGACTGAACGTGGCCTGAGGCTTGGGCGTAAACTGCTGCTCCTCTTGTTTCATGACGCAAAAGCGACACAACACGCTTCAAGCTAATCCATCATTACGCAATGATAAAGAGCATTCTCGAATCCATTTATCATCGCTGACGCTTGATGTGAGGTCTTCACGCAAACACAACATGACTCACATGACTGACTGACGAGGCTTGGCAAAATTAAAGCTCCAGCCAGAGAGTCGCATGTGTCCTGCTTCTTTAGCCCTCTGCATCCCCAACTAATTGCACTTTTGCCGCTCTTCATTTCATTTCTCTAATCTCTTTCACCTTGAAACATATCACAGCGGCTGGCACCTGGCTGAAGAGTGCTGGGCTAAACTATGAGATCATCTGTGGTTGAAGTTCTTACCTCTTGGCACTGGAAACCACGACATAAGTATTTCCAAGTTGCGCACATTTTGTCTCGTACTGTTCGAAACGATAAGCACCTTGTTCTTGCCGCCTCGATGAAAATGATTAGTAGCTAAGCACCGTGTACCACTCATGAAGACTGGAATTTACATGTGTATGTGATCTGGATTCTACTTTTAACCTCTGTGACCTCTGTTAGAGGAGGTGATGTTTTGCCTTCATGAATATATACTCTATTGTATACTGTTTGTATGTATGTCATGTTAGTCTGGATCCTGATCCAGAATCCGCGTAAATTTCAAAATCAGAATGCAACTCAAATCTAAACTACATGAATTTTCATGACATTCGTTTGTGTGGGTAAATCTTGACCCAAGGACTCACTGAACACATGTTACAATGGGAAAGATCCAGATCTGATTTAAATCCTGATTAGGGATCCATATCAATTTCAAACATGTATATAATTTGAAAATTAATACGTACACAGATTTGTATGTGCAGATGTGTGTATTTATTTATTTACTTTATGTGGTCAGGTTAACAAATGATCATTATGCTGGGAAAGATCCAGATCTGATGTTGACCAACTTCAAACATGGCTATGAACTGTGTTTACAGCTGTGCTAATACCTGAACTGATTAGATAAACACATAGTGAGCTTTAAAGGTATTAAAGCCAGTAGTGGTTTTGCAAGGCTAACTGTAACATTTACAATCCCAGTTATGGTAACTGCGGCTGGCTGCAGCTTCATTAATCATACAGACATGAGAGTGGCATTGACCTCCTTTAACTTTCAGTAATTGTTCAGCCAATAAGTTACAAACTACTTTTTACTGTTTTTCTCTGATTCTGTTGACGACAAATCAGTAGCAGCTACGGTGGTGTGCGGCATTCATCAATGAAATGAATAAAACCTCAGGAAATTTACTCACTTTTTGTTTTTGTTTTTTTCAATTTTTATGTCCATGAGGCATGAGAGCAGACTAAACCTTTCATTAAAAGCATATTTGAGCTAACAATGGCATGAGAGGGAGGAGAGGTAGCAGGCTGTGCATGAGTTTCCTGCCCTACATCGTAGAAACGCCAGGAAACATTTGAGTCCAACTCGGTTGAGCAATTCAAACGTGTTTCACTCCTACAGACTACTCAGCAAGAGCGTCAGCAGGTGCAGCACAGTGTTGTTCAGTTCTGTTTTTCGCTTTGGACAGCATAGAGATAAGAGATAAGAATGTTTTTGCCTCACCACTGAGAAGGCAGAACCGACAGAATTATTCCTGGATGAAAGCAGATGCTGCAAAACTGTGAAAACTACCATCACACTTGAATGCTGTCACGTTGAATTTTGTTGTTAGAACAATAACTCAGTCAAAGGAGCCAGGTTGTCAGTTTTCTGATACGGCAACGGATACGTTTTCAGGGCCAGCTGCAGAGAGCATGAATTTGCGACAGCCAGTCAATAGTTGTACACCTGTGCCAAACACTTCGTCACAGCTCAGTAAATAATGTCTTGGAATGAGTGCCATGGGTGCCAATTGGGTTGGCCGATTTGCCGTTAAAGGCAGCCCTGACATAACGAGGACTCCATGCCCTCCGGTGCTCTGACTCACTTTCATAGCCTGAATCAAAAGGCCCTGGAGGTTTCCTGCCATTTTTCTCTGGAGTGTTTTCCCTCAAAGAACAGGAAAGGCAGCTCTGTTTCCCACACACTCGAAAGAGGTTCCATATCAATGCCATTTCACCGTGTGACCACCACAATACACAATCAAGCAGCTGCGGAGTCATTGTCCAAACCTCAGAGGCTTTGTCCTGCAATATCATGCTGAACAAATGATGCTGGTACGTGTTTTCTGGAGGCAACGTGATGATAACGTGATTGCTGATGTCTTAAGCATGTTCATATCAGATTGTAAATCACTTTTTTTTTGATTCCGATTAGAATAAATAAATATTTCTGGCATATTCTGTTCGATTCTAGCTACACAAGCAACTACAGTAGACACCAATTAATTAACAATCCCATAAATACACCATGTAGGCACTCCTAAGTGCTAACCAGCATAAACAAGCTCAAGTTGGTTAATTTTCAACCTTGAGCCACAGTAAAGGCAACTAATGATGTTTTGTGTTTCTCTGGAAACTTGAACCCCTTTGAAAAGTTTGTGTTCTCATGTTAATCATCCACTTTTTGCAGCGTTTCCTGTTTAAAGTAGATTGTAATCACGTTCGGCAAGAACATATGCTGCTGCGTGGACTGATGTGGAGCCAGTTAAAACTAAAATAAGACCAAAACACAGATGCTTCAAAGGCCAAAGGTTGAGAACCCTGGTGATATTGTTATCAGTTCCCTGTGAGGCATCACATCAAACATTCAGACGACGAGGGACTGATGAAGATTTGAATTTGTAGAATTATCAGGAATTGTTCTGCCTCTACAGAAAACGCTTCCGGCTCTTGTAATGTCCGTTTTTCACAAAGCAAGCCTTTCGTTCCAAGCGATACAGAAAATATATTTTTCTTCGACTGAAGGAGCCTGAAGACATGTCAGACTCGTGTTTTATTTCTTTGATTTATTTCTTTGAGTATATTGCGCAACCTAACTTCACGCTTAATTTAGGTGACAGCTTGCTGTTCAGAATCCAACATCCCATAGAGTCTCAGGGTACAGTACATGTTCTGCGAATATTCAAAGGGCACCCAAGTCTCCTGAACTGTCTTCAATCATGTCTTGGTACATCAACTTCTCTGATTCCCATCAGCTCCATGTGACAATGGAAAAATACTCATATAACCTCATAACATTCCAGGTAACCAGAATCAGACATTACGAAATATTGTCACTGATATTCACTGTCAAATGAAAGACTAGAACTGGATGACGCGCATATATGTTGAAATGCTATAACTCACCTGTTAGAGAGAGGTGTGGTTTTGTTGCCATTTTACTGAACCCACAAAAATAAAAAATAAAAAACAAATATTCTACTCAAATTGCTTTATTTTGATATCAATTGTAGGTCTGCCAATCAGCATTTTGACAATAAATAAGCCGAGAATAATTTTCAAATCCTTCTGCCTGAGGCTATAAGCAGTACAACGTTCTTCTATAAAATCTAATATTTCTTACTAAACGTGTAAAATTAGGGGTTTTCTCTTAGCTCACAATCCATCATCACACTTTGATAAGTATGATGAGTAAGTAGCAACTAAGATAAATATCAATAAACAAACATTCATGTGAAATAATCAACGCTGGCAGAAAAATGTGTTGTCTTTATATCCTGCTCAGATGCTCAAGATAATACAGGGTGTAAAATTTGTATTAGATAATTAAATTTATTAATTCAATCATGTTTCCATGATCTCAGTCAATAAGCAGATCAACGGAAGGACTCTTGTGTGACTACTGTATAGCCCTCCCCACGAGGCACAGAGGACACCCCGTGATGCTCTCTGGAGGGTAAAGTGGGATTAGTGCCCTGCTCCCACACCCCTGCCGGGGTTTAATGGAGCAAGAGTAACTAAACTGACGGGGATGCTCCCTGGCCAACAAAAGCCCAAAAACACTTAGGCTTTACTTGAAAACTGGGACATAGTGACTTACCATAAGCTGGTTCGGATCCAAACGATACAATGCTATACGTTATAATATTAGTTCAGATTAACTGCAAATGCACTGATCCAACAAATGTGGCAGAGCACATATATCCTGATTCACACCATGTATTGCAGACATGGTTTATGCTTTCCTGCAATTATTGGCTACAAGTCAAGAATGTGAACAACAGGGATCTGTGAGGCGTTAGGTCTGTGTGGGGGAGAGCCACATTGGTCTGAATTCCCATGAATCACTTGGTGCAGCTACTGTAATGTGCTAGAATTTAAGTTGACCTGGGAAAGGAGTTGCATCCTGTTGCTATTAAACTAAATAGGTAGATGGTATGACTCACTCGTGGAGGAAAAAACCCATACCTTAAACAATTCATCTGGGCAATTTCAGTTAGCCTTAGCTTTTAAGACGTAAAATTAAATCATTACAAAAATATTCCTCAGAAGAAATAATCTTAGAATAAGCCTTTGAACTTTGTCACTGCAAGTATTACCTTTTACATTAAAAAAAAGATTTAGGATTTTATCATATTTATATCTTAACCAAAAACTACTCAGGATTGTTCACTTCTAAATAATTGCCTGTATCTGTGTCACATGGGTTACTTAGTGTTCCGCCTCTTTAGGAGACTACGGCAGCGAGTCCATTCAGTCTTATGGGATATATGAGCTACCAAAATGAAAACCGTCCTCATTTTTCACAAAGACGTGTCTTTTGAACATTCTGATGATAAAAAATTTCATTTTCAAATCAGGAGAAAATTAACTGAGTGCAAACAATAAATTTAAAACTTAAAAGTTAAAATTCAAAAGTGTTGCATGGTGTCAACAGGAACAAATGAGATTTCTCATTGATGTTTTATTGGTGGGATACGTGACCACGCCCACCTTTAATTCACTATCTCTAAGCTACCATCTACCATCTTTGTTATAACCACTGTTATAATGCTCATCCTTGCTGTAGCGTTACTACTACTTGTACAGGCTAACACACCTACTTGGATTG
>KV751346.1:6942246-6954242 GCA_001698575.1 Mola mola
ATTGTTCTAATAGCATGCTAATTTATGTAATCAATGTCTGCACACAGGGGTTAGCTGCCTGTTTAATGTGCAGTAATTAAGCAGCACGCAACATGAGGCATGTACGTAAAAAAGGTTAAAAACTTGACTCTGTGCTACAAACGTAATAACTGCAAGCCATCATTGAAAATCAAAACAACTTAATCCAGCACAGTCTATGTTTCGTGACAAATTCGAGCGAAGCAGGTCAGGACCTCTGATATCAGACAGCAAACGGTGACACACAGATTATGCTGGGTGTATGTATAGAAAGTGACAGGGTGTGACCCTAAAGACACACCTACGACGCAAAGGAGAAGGGACAGGTTTCCATTATGGGAGGTCTCGGTGTGATGGAAGCATCCATCCTGCACTAATCCGTACCCCTTAAGAGCCTTGGTAATATCTACTATAAGAGACATTATGCAGGAAATGTTATGCAAATGGCTTGTTTATCGCCTCATCCCTGTGTCAGTCACTTGTTTTGCAGCCTGCCAAGCTTATCTCTGCTTATAGTGAGCAGCATAATCTTTTAACACCTTTCTGGCAGATATTTCTATTGTTGTCAGACAGACATTATGTTTCTTTTTAGGAATCAGAGCAACACTATAGGGAGATATATGAGGGGTATTAGAGTTCTTCTTATAGCATGTATTTGCATACACTCAGGAGTCAGACGGTGAAGTAAAGTGAACTTCGATGTATACTGTGTGCTCCCTAAGCTGCACACGCTGAGACCCTTACTAAGCAGATTACCTCTATAAATCTATGTCAGGAGGCATTTCTGCACGTCTAGTCATGCAAAACCCGAGAGCGTGAGAATGCAGACACAAAGCACTTCATTATCACATACGTATCCCAGTAGACTATCTCCAGGCATTGAGCTACAGTTCCTCTTCAGTGTGCTGCTGACATCTGCTGTTGAGCAACGTGCAGTCTTTTGCAGACTCAGTCAGTTTGCATTATAGCCTTCAAGCGCAGCCTGACGTGTAATGACAAAGTGCCTGTTACGGGAAAGAGAATATTTGGAAGAAGAGATATTTAAAGGCTGTTTCCTGTGTTTGACGTTTACCTTGGATTAAGGAACAGCATTGTGAATCACAGCTGCCAGAGGTGTAGAATGGGAGGCGAGCTGGCAAAACAACATGCATGTGTGTGCGTATGTGAGGGGAGGGGGGGGCAGATGTTGTCCTCCTACCGTAGGGAATAAACTCCATCACTCACACCGCAGGTGGTGGGAAAAAGGGGGCAGAGAAAGGGAGAAGAGAACGAGTGAGGGAGAGAAACAACGGCAAACAGGAAGCAGGGACCTTTACAACACAATGCTCCCAGAGTTTCCTGCAAGCTCACACAAGTAAGGAACAACTGTTTAAAGCCTTTTTTTTTTTTTGCACCCTAGACATTTCCCACCTCTAAAACCATATCTTACAACTGGCAAACCCAGCTGTAACAGCAAGGAGCAAAAAAAAAAAAGTGAAATCCTAACATCACTGCATCTATAACCGTTTTTGATCATTATAGCACTGTGGGCCTACAAGGTCAGAGAACAGATGCGGGAATAGTTCATGTGATGACAATGATCTCTGACCGCGATCAAAAGCACCATCACCTGCACTTTTCCTGTCTTCATAACAACAAAAATTCCACAGCTGTTCAGTACAGTGCAAATGTTGCAGATCAGCACTCGGGTGTTGATATTTTGGTGTGTTTTGATGTTAAAGAGGCATCCAGTGTCTTCCAAGCACAACACTGATATACTGACAGTTTGGTGGTTCCATCCTCACACACAAAAATAATGCATGATGACAATGATGAGCAAGTTTTTTTCAAAGTGTGACTGTGTTGGTGAGAACAATAAAGCCACAAAATTACGTTTCTGTTCACAGGCCTCTTGTTCATAATATGCTGCACTGATCACCAAACCATACACATTCTTAAATGGCATTAGTTTTTGGCGATGTATTCTAATTAGTGGTAGTAGAAGTAATTTTGAAGTGGAATCCACATGAGAGTTTGTAAGAGTGTGTTTCTGAGAGGTTTTAACAGATAAAGTCCACAATTTTGTGCATTACTGAACCCAGTCACCCTGAAAACGACAGGATGATAAACTGCACATGAAGTTTTTTCTCTGAGCTGCAGCTGTTGATAATTTAACAATGCCCCCTCAGCTGTGCCCTTTGCCCTTTTTATATGGGGAGAAAAAAGGCTACCTCTTAGTGCTTTCAGAAAAATTGAATTTACAGAGTGAACAACACCACAAAGTGGCGAATAAGCGTAGAATATATATTTTCTGAATTCTGCAATACCCAAGAGCTGTGCCAAAAGGACATTAATTCCACTTTGAATCCCACATAAATAGAACACAAGGTCTGTTCCTTATAACTATAAGCACATACTGTACGAGCAGCTTGGACGTGCAAGCAGCAGCTGTTAGACAGCAGCTGGATGACGCACGTGCGCCGCGATTCTGGGGCAACATCCCCCTCTACAGCCCGATCGTGGTATTACATCTAATGGCGATTGGATAAAACCATTTACAGAGCGAATTAAACTTTAATTTAAACCACAAAAACCATAAAACCGTTAAAACATAACTAAGTAGAAATTATGATAATGCTAGTTGAACTTTTGTCTTGTAGGAGTCTATATGATAGCATTCTGTCGTTTCCTGTCACTTTAGATTTTGCCGGGAGTAGAATCCCTGGCTCCGTGTCTTCTTTGCCATCGCTCAGCTGATCAGTGATCTGTGGGAGTGACTATGTTAATCAGCATCAAACGGAGACGGACAAAATGTCGGGGCCTCCTCTCCCTCTGATTGGGCGCTTTTGTTCTTTCAAATTGAGGTGTCCTCTCCCCTCTATTGGCACCACAAGGGGCTCCTTGGGGGGGACAAGGCCATCTTTTACAGTAATGCTGCACTCCTGCGTGGATTTTGAAGCTGCTGAGCTAATGGAGCCCTAATCAGAGAAGGAAAAAAGATGGCCCAGGCCTGTCAGAGACATGAAAAGGCCAGCCGACAGCGGGAAGAGGTGAGCTGCATGCTTTTGGGTGATGGAGCTGTGGGGAAGACCAGCATGCTTATCAGCTACATCTTCAACGGCTACAACAGCGACTACAGACAAACGGCTTTTGATGTTTTCACCGGTGAGTAGTGGTTCTTCTCTTACATTTTAATGTCTGCTTAACTGAGCGGTATTAAGGTTATTTCTCCTCGACTTCCAGGTTTGGTCCATGTAAATGCAGTTCCAACTCGTATCAAGCTGGTAGACACTGTAGGACAGGTAGATCTTCCACACTACATGGAGATTTCCTCAGATAGCCTCTTCCTCCTGATGTATCTTTACATTTGATCCGACAGGAGGAGTTTGGCCATCTTCGCTCCCTGTGCTATGGCCACGTGAATGTCTTCATCTTGTGCTTCAGCCTGGTCAACCCCGTCTCCTTCGATAACATCACCTCCAAATGGATCCCACAGATCCGTGCCTGCAACCTGGCTGCTCCCATCGTCCTGGTCGGGACCCAGTCTGACCTCTGCCTCAACGTGGACGTCCTCATTTACCTGGACAAGCGGGGCACAAAACCAGTGCCCTACAGCCAGGCCAGACGGCTGGCACACAGGATCAGAGCTCATGACTACGTGGAGTGCTCGGCTCTGACACAACACAACCTCAAAGACGTGTTTGACTGTGCTGTGTTTGCTGCCATTCAGCACAAGCACATTGGCACAAACTCTAAAAAACTCGGACTGCTTAAACGTTTCAAGGCTTTTTGTGATTCTGGATGGAAGAAAATCTTCAGTGTGATCTGACGTGGCTTCAAAGTGTGGATGGAATATACTCGGATGGACAAAGATCACTTTCAATGTGGAGCATGCACTAAAAGAACAACATTTAAGAGCATTAAAAACCAGCACTGACATCCATCCTGTAAGAAAAATCTTTAACCAACATTCATTACTTTAATAAGGCTACTCTTTGTCATGCTGTCCTATTTGTGTTTGTGTGTTTGTGTTATCATTTGTAATAAATGCACTACATTTAACTGGCCGTTATTTTTTCTTTGTTTTCTCTGAATCATTGCTATAACTAATAGATGTGGAAACATGCGGTCTGCAGGAAATGGAGGGAAAACGCAAAGGGCTGTTTGAGACAAATGGTCACCTGCTGTTACTTTGAAGTGCTAATGTACAACACAAAAGCCATTTAAATCCAGCCTCTGAAAGTTTATAGGTCCTGAGGCATGTTTCCAACAATTACTTGTAGTCAAACCATCTACGTTGAAGTGTTTTATATTTAATGTAGATAATTATGGCTTATGGTGCAAAAAAAAACACGTCTGAAAATACTGAGAATATTTCACTGCAAATGTTTATGCAATAATCATTAATGTAAAACAAAATTATTGGAAAAATTTCTCTTTAAGTATAATGACTATAAAATAAATTGGTAAAAATCTGTGGTACCTAAGTGTTCTAAATAGTAAAAGGATGAGTTTAGGCTGATTTAGGTTTAAGTTCTCTACTTATTAACCTGCGCGCCCACTAGTTTTAGCATTTAAAACAACGGTCTTTTAAAACTTTACTGTTCAATCATTTTAGTTAACTACAAAAAAAGTCCGTCTAAGTTTTAGGACTACATTTCCCATCATGCATCCACGCCGCACCTTCCTCTGACCCTGTGACTGAAAATAATCTGATCAGCTGATCTGACCTGGCAACAAAATAACGTAGCTAGAGAAATCTGGCAGGGAGGGGGGGGCGAAGAACAAAACAATGACACTGCTCGGGAGCCTTCAAACGCAGTAACACTTTTAAAAAGACTTCTTGAGACGGAGCTTGACGCGGCTTTCCCTCCCAACGTACAGTATTTCGCGGATATCCGTGCTTTTGACATCGACGGGCTGTTTCTGCTGATATGTTGTTACAGCACAGTTGGCAGACTGGAAGCTAGCTGCTCGCTTGGATGGATGTGCAGTGTTGGTTTTCACTGGCTGGCTAAATTGCGGCTCTCCTTTGGGGGAAAACTAGATGGAACTGTCCGTCGACGGAAACTACGTATCGCTGCTTTGTTGCCAAATTATCCACCGAGTTTGCCTGCGAGCTAGCGAAGGGTCACTTTGCTAGCTAGCCTGTTGTTAGCGTCAACATTTGCACATTCATCATTTCAGGGAGAGCTCATTGTCTCAGCTGAGGCAAGCTAACCGCATACCCGTCTGTGTCATTTTTGTTTACCTCGCTAACATTGGATATATCTGTTTATCGCTGTTGCTAGGTGCTAACTTTGCTAACTGGCTAACTGTTGGTGATAAAACAGAATCAGGTGTTATTTAAGCAGACGACTGCTTCTGTTACGTTGCACTAAATTATTGTAATATAACCATTGTAAGTGTTAAGCTAATTTGATCGATTGTGTATTTGTCCAGTTGTTTGGTATACTGCCACGAAGCAGCTGTTTTAGTTGATGTAGTCGTTTTATTTGGTCATTTCAGCATCAGTATTCGTGTTGCACAATTTTTCACTAACATATAAAGGAAATCAATCGTTAAAGGTGCATTACTAAGCGTTGCTCTGCTTTGATCTCGTGAGAAACGATGAGTGGGCATGGCTCATCTTCAGAAAAAGGAGTCAACACCAGTCTAATATGTCAAGAGAATTATGCCTGTGGTGGCTCTGAGGAGGCTGCGTTCGAGTGTGATGAGTGCAAAAGCCTGCAGTGTGTTCGCTGCGAGCTCGAGCTCCACAGTCAAGAGCGTCTGAAGAACCATGAGCGGGTCCAGATAGGTCCTGGCCACGTCCCTTACTGTGACAGCTGTAAAGGAGGAGGCAATGGAGACAATGACAAACGCCACAGGTCTGTGGTGCGCTGCCAGAACTGCAAACTTAACTTGTGCCAAGACTGCCAGAAGCGCACACACAGCGGAGGCAACAAGAAGAAACACCAGCTCACGTCTTACCCTCCACCACCCAAACTTGCAGAAGTCAAATCTGTGCAGACACCCTTCCCTCCCGCTGTCCAAATAGCCAATGAGATCAAGGCTCAGAGAGCGAAATTGCTAGAGAAGGTCTCCAGTTTTCTCCTGGTGGATGAAAATGAGGAAATGCAGGTGAGCTTTTTGTCTGACATTTGTCTAAATTCTTTGCTTAGGCTGTACATGTTGTTTGCATAGCTTGTTTTCCCTTCTAAACTTGTGTTCCTCCAAAGATAAAAGATGAAGCTTCATTCGTAAAGCGCCTGAGCTGCGACGCCAACCAGCTGCTGAAGGTGGTGTCCATCTTTGGCAACACTGGAGAGGGCAAATCCCACACCCTGAACCACACGTTCTTCATGGGCAGAGAAGTGTTCAAGACCTCTCCCACACAAGAATCCTGCACGGTGGGCGTGTGGGCAGCGTTTGACCCCGTCCGCAAAGTAGTGGTCATCGATACAGAGGGGCTGCTCGGGAACAGCTCCAAACAGGGCCAGAGAACTCGCCTCTTGCTCAAGGTGCTTGCCATCTCCGACCTCATCATTTACCGCACCCACGCTGACCGTCTGCACGACGACCTCTTCAAGTTCCTTGGGGACGCCTCGGACGCCTACTTGAAGCATTTCACCAAGGAATTGAAGGCCACAACGGCCCGCTGTGGCCTGGATGTCCCGCTGTCCACCTTGGGCCCTGCAGTGGTCATCTTCCATGAAACTGTGCACACCAAGCTGCTTGGTTCAGGTGAAATATCTCACTTATGTGTATTTGTTTGTCCTGTTACACGTTTAATCTTGAAGTGGGATTTAACTTTAAATCTTCCAGTACTCATTGTGTGTAGGTCTGTGACACAGGGGTCAAGAGGTGGAGCCTGTGACGTACGGGGTTAGACATCCACAGATAAATACACGCTTAGCAAATATTTGCCTACAGTGATGTTCTTTCCTCTGCGACACCGGAGGTAGCAATCATCATTCCAAATATTTGTGAAATGTGTAAAACCTGCTTTTTGGGCCATAAATAAAACTGCAGTGAAGTCAGAAGTGACACTTTTATCGCTGAACTCAAAACTTGAAAGAAAATGCATGTACTTGTCATGTCATACCTTGCGCCATTTTGCAATACTTGCAATTCCCTATGGTTTAAATATGTGTTTTTTCTTTTTTTTCTTTTTATTAAATGACTTCAAGGCAGCTACGGGTTTCTTTTTTTTTTTTTTTCAACAACCTGCATTTCTCTCAAACTAGATAATCTGCCACAGTGAGCAACATACCTACCTTTGCTTTTGTCAGATTTCTGTTTTTGTGCCGCCGGTGTGCAGTAAATGCAGGTTTCTTTATGAAGTCTGTGCTCCAACACCGTGAGGCAGTAAATTTGCTGAGGGAAAAGACACACAGACCTTAATATTAACTGTAGTCCAAATGCATCAACACAAGTCTATGCAAGTTGTTTCTCACATCATATAGAGCTGAGGGGGAACTAATCACTGCCTTTGATGAAGAGACATACATGAAATGTAGGCTTTGGAGTAAATATGTGTCAAAGCTGGCAAAAAGTCTGATATTGGCCTTTAAGACACGGGGCAACAAATGTAATGATATATATATATATGAACGAGCTACATGTGTTTGCTGACAGTTTTATGAGGTCTGTGGCCGTTTTTGGACTGATGACTGCTACTGGAACATTCTAGACACATGAATGTTCACACACAGTACTTGAGTCTCCTGTTGTAGTGGATACAGTGAAACACGGTATTTTAAGAACCATGTTGCGTCTAATACGCAAATATATAATAAATACTTAACATAAAAACTGCTCTACATTGTTATTACACTCTCTGATAACCTCTGCTATCGTGTCTTGTTTCAGATCATTCTTCTGAGTTGGTAGACAGGCTGCTGCTGGAGCGTTTCAGGAAGCTCTCCCGTTTTCCAGAGGCCTTCAGCGCCGTCCAGTATTGGGGCACGCAGACTCTCAACCCCCCCACCGACTTCGGTGGCCTGCAGAATAAACTGGAGCAGTTCCTGGACAACAACGCCACACGCTCCCCACGCACACCTGTGGTCATCTTCAAAGCCCTGCAGGTAGATGTGTTTGAACACAGCTGGCGTCTCAGCCTGTTTGTTGTCGCGTAGGTTGCATACGAAGAGGAGCTAGAGCACTTTGTTTAGTCTTTGTCAAACTAGGGATTGATGGGCTGGCTAGAAATCATGTAAAATCAAAAATTTTGAAATTCTATGTATGTTGTAACAAGATTAAGACACGCAATACTACAATAAAATGTTTCTTTTTTGGAACAGGTTCCCTAACCCCCATGCTGCCGGCTATAACTCATATTGCTTTGTTGACAGTACCACACCTAAGGAAGGGCCACATGAAGTTATTTGTCTAATCGACGTAACCATCTGGTCACAACATAGCTCTATTGGCATGTTCGCACAGCGCTGTACAGACAACATATTGTCATCTGTACAGTTCACCACAAAAGGAGATTGTGGATGCCTTTGTCAGTTAGTCAGTCCCAATCTAAAACGGTTAAATTGGTTGTGCTGATTCTCGGCCTCAATTTGTCCACAGGCGTTGAGCGAGCGCTTTAATGGAGAAATTGCAGGTGAGCTTGTAGCCCACAGCTGCTTCTTCCCCGATGAGTACTTCACATGCCCGAGTCTGTGCCTCAGCTGTGGGTGAGTTCTCCCCCTGTCCTCATTCAACTGTAATCTCCCCCTCAGTTTTTTGGTTGCAAACATTCTGATGTTGTACTTTCCTCCCAGATCTGGCTGCAAGAACAGCATGAACCACTTAGGAGAAGGACTGTGTCATGAGGCGAAGCACCGCTGTCGCTACTCTGTCCAGTATGATAATCGCATCTACACCTGTAAGGTAAGCAGGGTATATAGCTCAGCTGGGCCACTCAGCCTGAACTGAGCTTCCTGTCTGTACCGCTCACTTTGTACGTACGTCATTGTAGGCTTGCTACGAAGGGGGAAAGGAAGTGATGGTTGTCCCAAAGACCTCAGCCTCCTCTGACTCTCCATGGATGGGCCTCGCCAAGTACGCCTGGTCTGGGTGAGTTTCCGCTGAATGACCTGCAGGGTCATTGAACTAGGCTTGAGTTTGGCTTATGTTTGGCTTATGTTACGTTATTCTCAGAATCTCAGATACAAGTTTACATTTATGTCTTGTTTTCACTGAGTCATACATGCATGTGTGTACTGTGTGTTCAGGTATGTTATTGAATGTCCCAACTGTGGAGTGATTTATCGCAGCCGTCAGTACTGGTACGGGAACCAGGACCCTGTGGATACAGTCGTCCGCACCGAGATCCAGCATGTATGGCCAGGGGTAAGAGAGACAAGCCTTTTTAAGTCATTTATCTTATGTAGATTATTTTCCCATAATTGTCTGTCACCATACAGCCTTATGATCAGAGATGACCCTTTATCTACTTCATACTACAGCCTGATATAATCGAACGATATCGGCCTATCGCAGATATATTTTCATATGTGTTTTCATTATCGGCTGGTAAAAAAAAATTTGGGTTTTAAAGAATGCTTGGGTGATTTATGATTATTCATTTTCCAGTTAAGGTCACTCTCCACAGTGCACTGCTGTCATTTCAGACAGTAAAAGTTAATTGTTAATTTTGTAAAATATTCTCCCTCTGTTGGATATTTTTCACAGAAATGTTGGAATCGTTTGAAAAAATGTACATATATCAGAACTTTTTTACTGCCTGATATCGGTATCACTCCCAATAATTGCATATGGGCTCGGCCTTACTTGATTCCCTTTTCACAATGGCCAGAAATTTCATTAACAGTGCAGTTTGGATGTAAATTAGTGGGATACAGTCTTTGGTCAATTAACCCTGCTGTAGACATGGATGTGTGTGTGGGGTCCAGCCTGGCTGTGATGTAAACATTAGCCCAGCTGTACACGCTAATTCCTGACACATCTCCAGTGCAACACTACGATGGACAATCAGGATCCAGATACCAAGAACCGACTGAAGTAAAAGACATAAAATGGTGTCCAATGCAGCTGTCGCTAGTCTCCATGTTCCCTTCTAGTGTTTCTTAACACTGGCGCTGCTGTTAACAAACCCTGTTTTTAGCACATTTGTCATGTTGCACGTGACGTATCAGATAAAAAAAAAAACTAAAAGTCTGCCTTGTCCCCTTGACAGCGTAATTGCGGTCAATTACCGATTGTAACCGGGTCTACAAGTGGTTAAAAACCCATGTGCGCACGCTGAATATGGTGTGAAATTGGTATAAGCAGCGAAATCCTGTCTGCTTTTTGCAGTCGGATGGCTTTTTAAAGGACAATAGCAATGCAGCACAGCGTCTTCTGGATGGAGTAAACCTGGTGGCCCAGTCCGTGTCAGAGCTCAGTGTCAAGCCTGCCAAGGCTGTCACCTCTTGGCTAACAGATCAGATTGCCCCGGCCTACTGGAAACCCAACTCCCTCATCTTGGTGAGTGACACACACACAGCCACCCCGCCACCCAGCAGCAACAGCCGAGTCGACACTTTCACGTCCACAGGGATGTTTACTAGCTGGCGTTCCGCAGCTATTACTCAGTCTTGTGTTTGCAGGTCACAAGATAAAACTTGGACACGCTCAGATTGCATTTTCACCCTTCATGGTCAATAACATGTTTTGATGTTATTGTTTTTACAAGGTTTGCCATAAGTGTCACACAGCCTTCCAGGACAACGACACCAAACATCACTGCCGTGCCTGCGGGGAGGGCTTCTGTGACGGCTGCTCCTCCAAAGCTGTGCCAGTCCCCGAGAGAGGCTGGGGTCTTAGCCCTGTCAGAGTCTGTGACATCTGCTTCGAGCAGAGGGCCTCACACGCAGGTGCACACACTCAAGGTGAGCTCGGCCTTAGCAAAAATCTGTCCTTCATGCAGAGCTTGAAGAGGAGGAAGGTGGAACACTTGCCAGGAAGGTTGGAGAAGCGGTGACCAACACCATAGGGGTTGTAGTCACTGCTATTGACATCCCACTTGGTGAGTGTTGCCCAAAACAAGTCATATAGAGGATCCTTATTTAAGGGGAATAGTAGGAGTAAATGGATTCAATGCCCTCTGGTGGCAGAGATAAACCATGCTTCTTTTTTTTCTTTACAATGTCAGCCAGGTCAATTACTGTATACTTAAAAAATGACAAGTCCTCAGTAGGCTTTACAATATACATGATATACTATAACTAGTGTCATTTCGTTCAGCTAAAAAAAAGTGGTTTTGTCCAGTTTTACTTTGCTTATTCTCTCAATGGTTTCACGCAGGAGTCTCACCAGCGAAGCGTTTGTGTATTGCCATAATGGCCTAGTTGTCACAGAGCATTTACCAAAAGATTCCAGGTCTCTGCTAACTTGGCTGTAAAACATGGAGATGTCACGTGGACTGGTAAATGACCAATAAGGAAAAAACCGAGACTCAGCTGTGTGATTGAGATAATCCTCAAACTTTGCCTCGAATGTTTACAGACTAAAAGAGTAACGTTCTCCCTCACACACAGTGACTACAGAAACTAAAACCGCCTTTAATGATGTCTACAGAACATGTCATTTCTGGGGTCCTACTTATTTAATGTGTAACATAGACTAGTGCAAAGGTGAGACAGAGGATCAGTTCTCCCGTTTACTCATTTAATTTTATGAGGCTTCTTGCTGGAAACTCACCATTGCTGTATATTTGAGTCACTCAATGGTATAATTTGTTTTTTGAGGTTGCTTGAGTGCTCTATAAAATGCACTTTGATCCTTTTGCGTGTTAGGTCATAGGAAAAACCAGCTCTGATGCACAGAAAGTGTTGGCAAGAATACGCACCACAAAATATAACTCCTGTTTCACCTTCTGGTCATTGTTTTGCACGTCCTAATCATGAATAGAAAAATGTATAAATAGTATGTATATAAATGCATAGAAGGCTGCTACATACAGTATATGGGTGTTGTAGACCTAGATTTACAAAAGACATAGATGAATAGGTTAGGGGTCT
>KV751346.1:6954373-6979015 GCA_001698575.1 Mola mola
TTTTGGTATCAGCATTTTATTATTTATTAAATGGAGTAAGCATCATCCGTCCATACATCCATTATGGATGTTACCTGAGTTGCCTTCTTTTGGACTGTGGGAGGAAGCCAGAGAGGCCAGAGAAAACTCATGCAGGCACACGGAGAATGAGTAAACTCCACGCAGAAAGAGACGCGCCGTGGTGCAGTGGTTAGCACTGTCAGGGCCCTTTTCTGTGGAGTTTGGAGTCTAGAGTAAGTGTGTAAATTTAAAACCATTTAATCAGTAGGAATGAGGAGGTGTAATGAATGTGACTTACAGAAATTTAAGAAATATGCAACGGTGCCACAATATTTTACACATTAACAATGAACGTTTGTGTGAAATGACAGAAGTAACCGTCACTGGATATTTTAATAATTCTAAATCACAACCACACCCTTTTCTACATTGTGAGCTTTAAAACTACTTTGTTTTTTTCTTTTATTGGCTGATACTGATAACATATGCCGATACAGATAGATCTGTGATAGGCCAACATTGGTCAACCCAGGAGGTGCTAGCAGAATTCTAGAGTTTCAAAGACATGAATTATTTGTCAGAAAATAGAGAGTAGCTCTTCAATGTTTTTTGACGTCTCTTTGAGTCAGGCTGCCCGTGCTTCCAGGTTTTATGCTAAGCTAATAGCGATGAAAGTGTTACCGATCCGCTCCTTGTAAAGATCTGGACGACACGGTTTACTGCTCTGTAAAAAGTACATGTGAAAGCAGCATTTACATCTTTGAATGTGTCCCGTGTAGGTCTGGTGAAAGATGCTGCTCGTCCTGCCTACTGGGTGCCTGACCAAGACATCCTGTCCTGCCACAACTGCCAGCGCGAGTTCACTGCCAAGCTGTCCAAGCACCACTGCCGCGCCTGTGGCCAAGGAGTGTGCGACGACTGCTCCCCGGAGCGTCGTCCGGTTCCATCGCGGGGCTGGGACCACCCAGTGCGCGTGTGCACGAGCTGCAGCTAGAAACCCGGAGAACTTTAACGCGGGACTGTCTTCCTTCCACAGAGTGCCAGAGAGAACCACTGGCTCACTCAGCTCGCAATCTGTTGCTGCTTTACCTCTGTTCCTCTGATGGCTCTGTTTTGTGTCTGTGGAAAGGAAGGTTTTATGCGTACTATATAACATATTTGGGAGTTCCTGTGGCCTTTGTAGAACAGCCAGAACACATGAGTTACGTGACCGAGTGTGAAACTTGCATTTCCACTCTGTTATTCCCACAAATCCCAAATCTTACGTTACATGATGCCGTTAAGCTATTTTTCTACTATCGTAAAATATTTTTAAAAATGTATCATTTAAAGAATATTAGTTGAGAACCCTGCAGGGTTGGTGTGTTCCGTTTCTAGAAGTTCTCGTGATTAAAAAGCATTTTTTTCCTGATGTTGTACATGTAAACGCAAGGAGATATTTTATATCCATGCAGGTATAACAGCAGGTTCCGTTGCATGATGTATTGCAAAATTTTAGTTTTTGCACTAAGCCTTTTTCAGCTGTTCTAGGCTGTTGCTTACCATGGCCAAACTCCAGATATCCCAATGATCAAACAGTCTGTCGCACACTGAGCTGAAGCCTACTACTCGTAGGTCTATATGGTGGATATCTGGTGTGCCAAAATCATTCAGGTCCCTGTTTTTTGTGCTGGTATAATGTTTATATTACATCGTGTAATTTGTGGTTGTATGAAGACATAGAACGATGTTAGAGGAAACGTAAAAAAATTATTTATGTTTTGAAAAAAAACAAACCCTCATTAGCACTCTGGCATGCGGGACAGTCTGATAAATCCACGGCCTTTTCCTAGTTCAGAGGACAGCCTCTGAACCGACCTCACTGTCTGTTTTATCAAGCAACATTCGCACATATTATAAAATGTATTTCGTGTTCAAATCTTTTTATCTTTCCTTTAAATATTTGCAGTTGCTCCCTGGGTAGTGTTTTGCGGAACTGAAGAATACACAAATATATCCTCAAACCAGTTTTCCAAAATACGCTCATGCCTTCAGGTCTCTGAAGGCAGTGTAACAGGATGAGGACTCTTGACAAGGGTCAACACATTTTTAAGTCTGTTTTAGTTCGTCCCAAATTGTTTTTTTCCTTTCTGTTATTTTACATCCGTCTATATGATCTTTTTATGGTTTTTGATATTAGCTGTTGGGTTGATACTTTAATACTTCATACAGACTGTATGTCAGCCATTCCTGTATTACGTTTGTCTTTAATTTCTTTCATAACTCGAATGTGGCAGTGATGAGATCTCGCACCATATTTAGTGAATGACAGCTTTAACTTGTCTTGCATCGTTGCTAGTTTTGAGTTATTGAGTGACGGGACCGTCACATCTGGATGTCATATAAAGCACAAGGTGATGCCTTTCGACACATGCTTGTATGTTATTGTTAAAAATGAGAAAAAAAAAAAAAAGGGTCTTTGTCAGTTGTAAGCTATGTAGATAAAGTTAATTCTCCCTGTGCTCCTTTGGAACTCTTTGGTTCTGGGGACTAATGAGAAGATGTTGTGTTTGCCGTGTCTCAAAAATACGACTTATCTGTCTGAGCATTGCATCACGCACACACCCTCCACTGAGGTGCTTACATTGCACAGTATATGTTGGAGAAGACATCATGATCAATTACTCAAGTTGACTCAAATGCAATTGTTGTGCAATTTTATGTTGTGTCCAGTTTTGTTTTTTATTGTAATGAGACTGCCAGCACCAACACTTCTCACCTACACATAAAGCAGGAGGGACTGATACCTTTGACACTTGAAAGCTACCTTGATGTGATCATGTGCAGATTATTGCAAAACTGAGACTTGCATAAGATTAAAGTTGCATCAGCTCCTATTTGTCAACAACATAATCTAGAATTGCCTCCATGTCTTCAGTGTGTGTGTCTGTATGCCTAAATCTCCCTGTGTCCGGCCACGTATTTGTACTGTATGTGGGAGGAATAGATCCTGTGCACAACGAGCCCTGCTTCCACTGCTCTCCAGCACTACACACTCAGATCAAGTGAGGCGAAAATTGTTTGCTTGGTGCTTATTGATGATGCTAAATGATTTATGATTATTTTAATAAATAATTAAATCCAAGCCTCTATGTTGGTAAATTCTGTGCCACTTGCAGCGAGCCGGGAGGGAAGTGCACTTGAGATGCATCAAAGCGCCGGTGAGGGTGTCGTTTATAGTGTCGTTATTCAGTGTTCAATAGAAATACAAGGGAAAACCCTTTAAAATAATTTTGACAGTTTGCCCCCATGAGGCCACGCCCCACTCGCGCACACTGCAGTTTGATTGGTCCACTAATTCCCCCCGAGCTCTGATTGGTCCGCTCCTGTAGGTTTCCCTCAGAACTGCAAGACGCCGATATTGCGTTACATTTGTAGCAAAATGGCGGCTGTCATTCAGAATCCACTAAAAGCGTAAGTAAATTAGACATTTGGCAAATTTGTGACTAATTACTTTGCTGCCAACTTGTGCGTTGAGAGTGCCGGTTCGTGCATGTGATTCCCAGCCGTGTGCATATGTCAAATAAGACTGTCCAAATTCATTTTGTGCACTTCTTGCATGGCAAAGTGGCGGCGTACAGTTCTTTTATTCCACAAGGTTTTTTAACAATTAAGTCTGAAAACGTGCGTTGAGGCCGCCTGACATTTCGGCCGCACCGGGAGAGCTTGCCTCCCCAGACGGCTCCACATTTAACACAAGACAATGTCGTCTCTCCCGGACTGTAAATTTTCTTTAAAAACTGTCGACAACGTGCCTCCGCGCCGCTCCGAATCGTTAAAAGCCAATTTTCTTCGTGCTCGGCCGGACTGCGGCCGCCTCACGGCGGAATATCGTCTGACACGGCGAAAGTCGTTTACAGTTGGTGCGAATTGTCGACATGTCAACTTTGGCTCCGCCGAGCGCAGACGTGGTCGGGACCCGGTAACGCGGAGAGAGGAGGCATTTTGTGTGCACCCTCGCTGGCGAAAACGAGCAAAGTGACAGCAATTGGAGTCCGCCGTTGGAAATAGTGTGTCACTGTGAGCTCAAAGAGCCTTCGAGATGGTCATTTCTGTCGCTCAACTTAAAAGAAATGCTCCTCCTTTTTCTCCATTTCCCCCCCTTTGTTCTTCTCCATTGCCTCGCCAGTTTCTCCCGGCTATCTTACACGCGTTTGACCCCCCCCCCCCAAACTAGGTGAGAATGTGGCATTTCTTTGGGCTGGACGTGACACCAGCGTCCAGCCTGTGTTGGCGTGAGTGTTTTTCAGCATCATGTCTGGGCTGGGAATGTGGAGGGAGGTAGAGCAATGCGCTCCGCTGCGCCTTTAAGTGGAGGAGTGCTGGAGATTAGCTTGGTCCAGGATCCTGGGCCCATCTGTCAGAGAGATGCTCCGACAGGGAGGAAGTGTGGGGCGCACGCAGCAGAACCATCTGCTCCTCCACAGAGGTACCCTGTGCAGCACAGGGAGTGGACCATGCATCACTCTGCACAGCCACACTGTTGCTGCTGTTATTGTGGAACTGTTGACTCGCAGAGAAAAAGGGTGGGGAATGTCACCCAATTCTCCCTTTTTCATTTTTTATCTTGATATGCACATGTCTGAGACTAGATAGAAAGTAGAGGATGGGTCCCGTCAGAATAGCAGAGCTTGCCCAGTCATTGCACGAGGCTCTGGCTGGTGGAAAAATGCAAATTTTATTTTAAATGTGTGTTTATGTGTCCTCCCTCACAGTTTAGCTTCTAAGGGGAATCACCTAACACGATCACAGCTACCTGAGCAGCTCAGTAAAGCACTTGATGTTAAAGTGCTCAATATAAATGTTTAATGGCCAGTAAGCTTCCCAGCTCCTTCCATTTTCTCCTTTTTTGTTTTCTAAGAGAAGGGTCATTATTGGAAAGCACACCTCATTTATTACCTTTTGCCGGATTGTTCCCCTTCCTGGCGTGCCTGCAAGCGTTTGTTGCGTGTCTGGTGTCGCGCTACTGTTTCATGTCACGTAAGCATTCTGATGTAGAATGTCTCCTCGTCATAAATTGTGCTTAATGAAGTGTTTCAATATGCTGTAATTAGTCTCTGTCTTGGGTTTCTGACTTCATTTCACACGTTTGTCAGATTATAATTAGTAACACTTGACACTAATTGGATGTCGCTCCCTTGGACCAGTTTGACCTTTTTATTTTTCTCTCTGCATTAAGATGATTCACTTTTGGGAAATGAAACTGGCTTGACTTTGTTGCAGATGTGAAGGATGAAGCCTGTGCAGGTGTGTGTGTGTGTTTCTGGTCTCTCCTGTCCTGTGAGCACATTGAGGACAGTAATCTGCAATACCTGCTGATTAAAATGGGATGTGGAATATTTGATTAATAAAGAAGCTCATCAAAAATGTAGGTACGGCTGGAGCTGTCCAGGGGCCAGACACGGCTACTTGATACAATTTTCTACAGATGTGATGTCGACAAGATGCTTCCCAGTTGGCCAGAGACCTTGTCACTCTGGTGTGATTTGGAGTGAATCAGGCCTGCTGTGTGTTGGCACTGCAGTGTGGAGGCCTGGTTTTACTCCGACTCTCACCCAGACTGTGTTCTTCTGATTGTAATCAAAGGTTGTTGTCATGATGCAGTTACTCTGTTGGCCCTCCTCCTCACTTTCTCTCGTTATGTGGTGGCTCGGGCTTCCTGTGAAGGAGCAGCGCACCTGCAAACTTGAGAACCCTTCTGAAAGAAGCTGGTCGTGTTTTTAGATCAGGTTTCCTCATGCACCTCAGGTCCCTTTTTGAAGTAGATGCTGCTGGAATCTTGTTGCCTTACTAAAAGCTGCTCTCCTGGAAGCTGCAGTTTGTCATCAGTTATGCAAAATGATCGCTGACACATGCTCACATTACGGATGCGGCGGGCCGTTGACAGGAACATGCTGTAGCGGAGGCCCCACCGGCCACAAGAGTTTTTTTGTTTTTTTTTTTAATTCCTCGCGCTCATGCACACACTCACTTTTTCCACTTAGCTGTAAGATGTTAGGATGCAAAGCAAATGCTGTACCTCCAAGGCAACTTTTAGGCCCTGCAGTGCACACCTGTGGTTTAAACTTTCAGTTTTTAAAAGGGTTGCTGCTTGATGGCGAAAATCACAGTTATTTATGTCGCAATTTATTAAGTTACTTCAAATGCTGACTCGTGGAGACATGTTACATTTATTGGACTTTTTGACACTACGCTATGGCCTTGTTTACCTTTCTTACTGACCAAAGGCTGTAGCTGTTCTTCCACCATTTTGACTCATGATGAACATTTAACCTCACTGACAGTATAGGTGTAGAGTGAGTTTGGGCTTTTAGGGAGGGGCAGATGCCCACATGGCGTTCACAGCACAAGATGCAATCGGAGCAATTTGCAAAACGGAATGTGGTAAATATAATTGTTTTGCTTGATTATGTTTTTTGTGATTGGTGGAAGCTGCTATTGAATTCGAAATTTGAGGCACAGTTTGATAATTTATTTTATTTTTTTCTTATTCATTTACATTTTCTGTCACAGTATTTTTTGAGAGCTTCAACTAAGGAATATTTTAATCATTGATTAATCATTTACTCCAGAAATTGTCAAAAAATAGTGAAAATTGCTCATTGCATTTTTCAGAACCCAAAGCGACATTTTCAACTTGCTTCTTTAGAGAGGTTACAGATATATGTTTTCACGTTAACGGTTTATATTGTGTATATTGCCTGGCCCTAATTTGCAGCAGTTTTAGTGGAACCATATCCATTTAAGTTGAGATCCGTTGTACATCCTGTGAGGTCAGGACCTTTTAAATACTGTGTCCTGGTTGTACTTGAACAGTTATAATAATATCTCACTGTACACAAAATTTTGTTCCCTTAGTTGTGGTAGGTAGGTCAAAGTTGACCCAAAAGCAGATCTGTAACAATATTACAGGAGATAGTTTGAGTAATAATATGTCCTGTAGTTTTATCCTCTGATCTCTTTTCAGTGAAGTTTTCTCGCATTTAGTGAGTTAATTTGTTGTAATTGAAAGGAAAACAAGTAGAGATTAGACTTAATTGTGATAAACTGAAATTATTTTTAACCTACTTCAGTGACTGATTTCAAAGAACCGTGGAAAAATCAGAAACGTGCCTCTAACAGACTGGAGTCTGACTGGAGACTTGGCGTTCGTGCAGTGGTGGCATACATGTGCAACTCCCTGCCTGCTGCAGCGTCACTGGCAGGGGTCTTGTCACTCATTTCAAGTGTCAGAAAGATTTCTCACCTCAGCCAGTGCACCTGCTTCTTGGGGCGGCTGATGTCGTTGCACTGACAGCCAGCAACCCCAGCAGCAGACCTTCACTGCTTACTCCTCTCAAACCCCAAGGTTCACCCGACTCGGGTATTCTCCTTGGTGTGGTCGCCTCGACTAATCCTGTGAGTTTCTTGGCATTCCACCGTGTTGACCATGCGCTCCTGGCTGACCAGAGATCTGGTAGCTCTTACAGCTGGTGTGCTTTCAGTAAACTGATATGGCACGCTGCGTCCCGTTGGAGCTGTGTGTTGATATCAAGGAACGGCACTGAGGCCAAAAGGCGGCACACCTGGCTCACATATGGTACACAAATGCAGTGTGTGTGCTTTTTATCACACAGCTGTTTGTCATTATTCTTTATGAGGCAAATATTTATCTTTTAAATGAGATCCTCGATGGACCCACTGGTTAAGATGTCAGACCTCTGAATTCGGAGATTTATGGCCAAGCTGTTTTGAGTATGTCCCTATGTGATACTGCTCGTAAAAATTCCAGCATGTTAAATTGTGAGGAAGTGCCGATACAAGAAACACTATGACATCTTGACTTGGCCAAAAGTGGCAGTAAATCTGCTGAAAGGAAAAACAAAGTCCCATAGTTTCCACCTTTTTTTTTTTTTTTTCGTCTTTGTTTTTCCAGCAATTCTCCACCCCTGCATACTCTGTGTACCTGCAACTGTTTACTCTTCTGAGTTGCACACCGAGACGTAGCCTCTCTTTTCTCAGAAGCCTCTCGCACACTATGGCATTGTCTGAAGTGCAGAGCTTTGTGTGGGACAGCATTCCTAACGTGGCTGCTCTTCCGCTCGACGTCATCTCGTCAGAAGAAGAGGAGGAGGAGGATCAGGAAGAAGCTCCTCCGTGTCTGGCTTAAGCTCAAGCTTCCAGGCTTATCTGCAGCCTCGTAGCTCATTAGCTTCACTCCAAAAAGGCCCTCCTCCTAATGTTGTAATTGAGAACATGTGGCAGAACTTGGCTTTGTGGATGCAGAGATGTTCACACTTGAAGAAACTGTATCTTTTGTGTGCCCTGTTGAACCAGTGATATAACAGCAGGCTGCAGAAGTCACACACAAAGCACCTTGCCATGATTTTTAGAGTTGCAGCATTTACCCACATCTTTGATATAGTCAAATTAGAACCTGTCCTTGTGCTAGGCACTCTGCTGAGATTAATTAAGTAGGCTAATTACCATACCAGGCGCGTGGCAGCGATTGAGGGCTTGAATGTGAACTATCCTCCCCCATTTCGCTCTGAATATTAATGCTAAAACCCCCAAAGGATTGCCAAAATCTCAGTGGTGCTAATAAAAGTGGAACTAAAGTGTGAGAGTCTTGGCTGCTTGCACATTGCTGACTTACTTCATATCAGACCCCAGACCCTGCATTGTTGTGATAAACTTGGTCAGCGTCACCAAAGCTCATAGCTCATCGTGAATCAGGTCAGACAAAGGGCCCACAGAGCTAATATGGAGCTTAACACGGGCAATGGGAGCAGCAGATTGGGTGCAGCATTGTTACTGGGTTTGCCTTGTTTTATTTTTTTACATTATCGGCATTATGTGTTGACTCTCTAAGGGACCATTGTCGAGGAATTCATTTATGACAAAAAAAAAAAAAAAAAAGGCTCCATCTCATTTCCATCTGCATTTCAGTGGTCTGGCAAATGTAAACACATCATGGTTACTCTTCAAATTGGTGGCCACATTAATGACTTGCTGTGTAAGCCACATCACCCAGGGTCACTGACCTGACGTTACCCTCCCACAGGTTAGGCGATCAGTTCTATAAGGAGGCCATTGAGCAGTGCCGCAGCTACAATGCCCGCCTGTGTGCCGAGAGAAGCGTCCGCCTGCCGTTCCTGGACTCACAAACCGGCGTGGCCCAGAACAACTGCTACATCTGGATGGAACGACACCACCGCAGCCCTGGTGTGTGCACACACACAAATGTGCACACAGTCAGTCATGTAGTTAATAACATGTAAGAAAAGAGTGTAAAATTGCCATAGAGAAGAACTCTAGAATTTTTCACAGACTCTAAAATGTCCCAAGATATTTAATTATTATTTTCATTATTCCAGTATGGAGTTCAGTCACTAGGATCGTTTAAGGCACAGGACCAGTCAAAATGTGGGAAATAAACCACTGTTTCTTCACCACTAACAACACTCAGAAACCTAACTTTTTGGTAGGTTTTTGATGTCTCTGAAAGATAAATAACTCTGTGTAGATTTGTTCCACACTATTTATTCCATTTAGCCTCATGACATTGGGGATGGCATTGCCAATTAGATCCACTGCTGTGGTTCACACTGAGACAGCTCTATAAATAAATTTCTTATACTCATGTCCCCCTCAAACTTTAATTTCAGTGTCTCACACCACCATCAGGCCTTTTGATTTGTATAAAACTAATAGCATTCCCAACAGTTTCAGCTCTATTTTGTGCTAGTTGCTAATCAGTCAGCGTTAGCATGGTAACACACTGAACTCAAGTCAACATTATACCTTCAGAACAGAGCATGTTTATATTTATCTTCTGTGCTGCCTCTGTGTAGACTTGTTAGTTCTCTTACTCTGTGCACAACTTCGAAAATTGTTGCTGCTTAATTTTCAATCAACAAATAATTTCAGAGCTACTCATTTAAGTTTGAAGTGGATAAAGGCAATTATCTCCATGGCTCTGCAGAATTAAAAAGTTGTAGTTGACTTTATAAGCAAACATAACCCAAGAGTCTGTAATAATTTTTCATAAATAAAAGCCTTCACTATTAATGTCTTACAGCTGAAGCTGTCTTGTCGACATTTTTTGTACAGGGATGGCAGCCGGGCAGATGTACACGTACCCTGCCCGCTGCTGGAGGAAGAAGAGACGGCTGGACAACACCTCGGACCCACGCCTGGGCATCTATGGCCTCCACCTCGGTTAGATGCTCTTGTCCTTACGCTACCTACCTGTTGTCGACTGGTCCTCTCTTGCCCCCCTCCCCCCGTTCGTCTCCCACCCACCTCCTTCAGCTCATGTGATTACTGGTGATGATCTGGAATAATGTGACTAAAAGCATATCACTCTGTCTCGGCACGCTGAGCAGAGCAGGCTGCCAGTCATTTCTCACAGGCTGAAATGTGGCTGTGTCCACCGGCTGGTAAACTTGTTTTGTGAGAAATAGAACATGTTATTAGATTTGCTGCTGCTGGGAGCAGCGAACCAGACTTCGGCCACTGAAGACAGTATTTAATAAATGTTATGGAATAGAGTTTTGCCTTCTCCGGCTCAGTCAACATATTTACTGTTTCCTTGATCTTTATTTCTCCCTGCCACCTCCCTTGCTCAGGGGTTTTGTCTCTTTCATCTGTCTCTTTCTGGTTTTTTTTTGTCTTTTGAAATCAAGTATAACTGCTCCATTCTGTGCCCAGGGATGGCATACCCAACAGGATGTTACACTACCCTCAGGAATGAACATGCCCAAAAAGATGATCTCCAACAAACATTGTTTTTCACTTTCTGGTCATTACTGTAAAAGGCTGTGAGAAATCCATTGTGTTTTTAATAGAAATCTCTGTGATCATGATGCCTTTTACTTCACATTGGATTCTTGCAGTACACAGGGGAAGGACAAATGATTGGGAAGTTGAGACTGTAAAAAGGAGAGAAAGAGAAAGCAAGATGGAGTGATAGCGCATGAACCAAGCCTTTGTTTCCCAAACACATCCCATTGTCGCCTATTGTTTTCCAACAAGCTTGTGCTCACTGAGACCCAACACCACCCTGCTGTCCTGTCCCTTCTCCAGCGTCAGTGCAGCGTGTGCTATCTACGAGTGGGGGGGTTGGTACCCTGATTTAACCTGGCGTTACACATTGTGCAGCTGGACAGAGGTGGCCAACACAGGGCGGCAGGGTCTCTCTGTGCCTCGGCTGGCTGTCTAACCGATGGTGTGCTGAAGACTGGGGCTGCATGCAGAATCAGTTCCCCGCTGCAGGCTACTGTCGGCTCTATTTTTAGCCCCCCAGCTCCAATGGGTTAGAAGAGAAGGGTGGGGGGGGGGTTGGCTGTCTCGTCGCAGAGAGTTGAAAGTCAATGTGTGCAGACACAATGGTGAGGGGGCCGCATGGTGGAGAGGCTCGTTTTAGAAGCGCTCCTCACGCCTACCTTCTCTGTCTACCTATGCAGTGTTCTGATGCCTCAGCATGTTCAGTTTTCTGCACAAGTCTCTCTAGTGAGCGCAGTGCTGAAATGCGTTGCTCATGGAGAGCTGGAGTCGTGGAGCTTTTGAAGTGCGCTCTCTTTTTAGACATCCACAGAGCAACTGGATGACTGTGAAGCCGTCTGTGTCGAAGGGATTGTGCAAATAAGATCTGCAGATCCGACTGGCTGTCAAAGCTTCTGTTTGCTCTGCTTTGTCTGCTCAACCTGCTGGCCTCCTACACTGTTTGTTTAGCTCTTCAGCTCACTGTAGGAGGAGATATGTGTGATGTGTTCAGGTTAAAGCGATAAGTCACTTAACTACATTGTAAGTCAGAGATTCCTTTGGACAAAGTCAGCCAACGTCAGCATAGTGCAGCTTCGTTGAGAGTTTCAGTGACGACACGTTGTCTTCCAGTACTTTTTTTTTTTTTCTTTCAGTCATACAGAGCTCTGAAAAAAATTATGACACATTGCAGGCGGAGGATAAAAATTTGAGGCCTCTGTAACATGCTGTTATTATGTCTAGTATGAGTGTACTACAAGAAGCATAATGTAAATGCTGCTAGGAAGCTGCTCACAGATGTCACAGATTGTAGCACTGATGGCTTTTGTCGCAGCTACAGCTCCTGATGATGATGCAGGGTAATGTGACACACCAGAGCATTCATCAGAATGCCTCAATTACTCACCTGTGGAACCTTCACCTAACAATACACATGTTTGTATGCAATTACGTTTCTAAACATTGAGCTGTATTTTGATAATTCATTGTGTTTTTTTGGTCTTTTTGCAGACGGTAGCCTCATGACCAAGGACTCATTGCCCAACCAGAGTACCACATTGGAGGCTCTGCTGCGAGGAGAGAGTCTAGACAAGAGGAATAACTCGAAGAACGATGAGGAGAGCTTGCTGGAGATCCAGGTGTGTTCAGTCAGAAGGACCAAAAATGCTCGCTATGCGTGTGTCGTGAGCGTAAGCTATGTACAGCAGTATCAATCATACAGTCGAGGGCGAAGGCATCGGCACTGAAGTGTTGTGCCCCAACAAGGCTGCCTGCCAGGTTTATCCAGCCGACCTGCTGGGCTCAGTAGCTCACTGCTGTCACACTGAGGCATTTTGAACAAGCAACTCTGAATTGCCATACGCTGGTGATTATATATGATCATGACAATGAATAATAATCCGTAATGAAATGAATTATAATAGATACTAGAATAAAGCCACACAGCTGTATGTCCAGACTGATATATAATATAAACTGATCTCTAATGCTGGCAAAGCATCTCTGAGGGTACCTTGCATCGGGACATTGGCAGCCGATCTTTTGGGGTCAGATCAGAACTCATTAAAGGCGATTTCAAAGCCTTGGCCTCTTAATCATGTTACTCAAGCCATTTCTGTATGGTACTGGAGGTATGGCAGTGTACGTCCTCCTGCTGATGGGGAGCAGTGTCGCCATGAGAGGTTGCACTTGGTCTGTAGTGATGATTAGGTGGGTGGAACCTATCAGAGGAACATCCACATGGATGCCAACGTTTCCCATCAGAATATTGCATTGCTGATGGTCATTGTTATTTACTTCGCTCTAGAGCTGTGCCATGAAAATGTGTATCGTGAGTTGATTAAAAAAAAGTCTATCAATAGATACTTTCTTATAACCTTTAATATTGCCACTCTTAAAACGCGGCGTATGTGACCTGACTTATAGCCATTTGTTTCTGTTTTCTTCATGTGGTCTCGAGTATTAACAAACTTGCAGGAGTGAGAGACAAAAAGTCGAACACACAAATCAGAGAGAACAAGATGCACATGGTTAGTTTAGGTCAGATAAGGTTATTTTATACAGACATATTTTCAGAAAATTGACTTAAAATGTACTATATCGTTATTATATTTTGTTATTGAGATGTAAAATTAGCCATATTATAAGATTTGTCCATATTGCCTCGTCAGTGGTTTTAATGTTGTGGCTCATCTTTGTGTGTAATGGCTGTTGGGGGTTGACAGTCACGTTCTGTAGAGCCAATCACTGGACGCTCAATATCAACAAAAGTTAAGAGCTTTTGGTGGACTGCAATGTTTCAAATATGGATGTGGGTTTAAACATGGCTTCTTCACACATGTTCAGCCCAGCAGCACACAGGATCTATTCAGGACGCACAGTTTGTGCGAAACGTTGTCATAATTAGCATACAAATACTTGTATGACCTGTAAGTAGCCACACATATCTGTCAGAAACACACATTGTGTCCAGAACTGAGAAATTGATTTTTCGGTCCTGAGCGTGTCTTCAGCGAGCTGCTACTTTATTCAGAGCTGAGAATTGAGATGTTTTTTTCCTCTTGGTGTCTCAGAGAGTCCTCGAGGCAGATGCAGCAGAAGACGCTTTCAATGACGACGACGACTACGATGTGGACACCCCTAAAAGGAGACATCGGGGCAAAGGAAGAGTAAGTGACCACAAAGACTCAAGTTTAAGGTGGAATGAAAAGCGTTATTAGCCATTTTCTTTATAAAAGCAGAGTAAACATTAGCTCGATCACATTGAACTTGCTGTGGGCTTGCTGTTGCATTGGCTGTGCGATACACACCTGTGATGCAGAAGTCATGCAGCAGCCTGTGTGTGCATGCTGGATCTCACTGCAGATAGTCAGTCTCTATATGTTTTTCTACAGGGTCGAGGTTCAGGCCGCAGGAAGGCAGATATGGATGACGACAAGCCATATTTCTGTGACAGTAAGCCGAGATGAAACTTGTGTTGCTTTTGGTGTCATTGTTGATTGTGCAGTTCTGGTAATTTGTGTAAAATCTGCTGAAACCTCTGACTTTATTCCACTTAAATTGCAGAGTAATGTATACTGTTGATTCAGTTTTGTACAGTGTTCCTCATTAAAAAAAAAATGACAAACCACACGTGTTGATCACTTATGAATCGGGTGGGGCAATAAACGTTATTTAATGTTAGACTGTTTGTTTACTTAATACATAGAAACCATATGATTAAAATAATTACACATTTGTTGTGCATTTGTAATTTTCATCTGCTTAAATTACCTATTTAAACCCTAGGAACATGATATAAGTTGTGCCTGTACTCTGAACCTTCCTCTTTTCATTGTATATGTACCATGATGTCTTTGTTGTCAGGAAGTTGATCTGCAGTAACATGATCACCAGCAGTTAGAGATGGCAGTGCAGGATGATAACGGACAGTATCTATCATTGCAGCCTTACGTATTTCTGCACATGCAGGCTGTAGGGAGTTTGGGATTTTATTCTGGTGGTCTTGAAATACACATGTTGTTTTCGCCTCTGTTTCAGGCAGATACAAACAGAAGCAGAACTCAAAATCTTCGACATCAGGTACTTCTTGTTCTCTCTTACTGGATATTTGTCTCAAAAGATTGACTTGTTGTGTTGCATGTGCTGTGTGATATTGTTTTGGGCCCTCTGTTATCTTACTGTTCTTGAGCTGAACGCTGTCGGTGCTGTGAAACTCAGTTGTGATGATGCCTGTTTTTTGGGGGTTTTTTTGAATGACTATTACACTCATAATGCTTCTTTTGTCCCCCACAAATAGAATAGTTGCCTCATTATATACCATGAGTCATGTTCATTTTCAGTATTGGATTGATATCTTTCTGCCCTTTGTTTTAATGCTAATTCAAAAACTGCCTGTGCATATTTTATTTGTAGAACTTCTAAGCATTACCAGCTCACCAAAGACTGTGAGAGTGGTTGTTGCTTTGCTTTGTGACGGTCTCGTTACAATCCAAGCGTTTATCCTGTCAGAAAAGGAAAAATTCAGGGTTTAGAAATGTGTGGCCAAGTTTTTCTGCAGTTGCTCACATTAGGACTGAACAAGTACCCTGTGTTGCAGTCTATGCCAAGCGCTACAGGAACCGTACAGGATTAAGCTACCACTACACCAATTCCCACCTGGCAGAGGAGGAGCGAGCAGGAGAGAGGAGCTCGGTGGCTTCACGATCCCCCTCTGCACCACAGACTGACAGACACAAACGTAAGTGTGCACATCTAAGCTCCGGTACCGGTGAATATAGATACTTATTAGTATATCAGTAGTATACTCACTAGTTTTAGTAAAATTAGATTTTGGCAAGCATTAAAACAGGTTGAACCCTATAATAAATTCAGAAAATTGCTTCATTTTAATGTTAATGCAGCCTTTAAATCCGAGAAAAGACCATATTTATGCCATATATCGACATGATGTATGTCGACAAGAAGGGTAGCATGAGGGAAGTGTGACCTGGCCAACCTCGGACGTGGTAAAACTGTTCCTCTTTGTTCCTGTAGGTCAGAAGGCTCCAGGTGGGACGAGCATTCCCAACAACTATTGTAGTAAATGCCAGGGCTCTAACAAGAAAATGGGTAAATCTGGCCCTCCGTACTCAGCCTGCCGATGCACAAGTGAGTCTATACATGTTTAATTATGACACATACAGTACAGACCGTTTCTGTTCGAGGTGTGCCGTCACAGTTTTAACCCTCTTTGTCCATCGCCTGACGCTGTTCTGTCCCGTCCAGCTGACTGTGGGGAAGAAAAGGAAGACGGGACGTTTACTGGAGCAGAGGAACTGTTTGGCACTACTTCGGAGAGCGACACTTCCACCTTTCACGGCTTTGAGGATGACGACCCCCCGCCACAAACAGCAATGGAATACCTAACCGTCGCAGATAGAGCGACGCTTACAAATTTAAATAGACAACTTTTTTTCTAACGAGGAATAACCTCTGGCAAAAATCTGCTGCTTCTTTTTCAATGTTTGTTTTGTTTGCAGAAAGCACAAAGTGATAATTTCAGGACAGAAATGCAAGTGGTATTTTATTTTTTTTTTTTTTTTTTTTTTTCTCACTGGAGAAGAAAGATTATAGATATGAACAAAAAAAACACTGGAGAAATAGAACAATTCAAACTTTTGAAGGCGTAAATAAAACAGTGCTTTTGGGATATGATTGAATGTCAGTGCAGACCCGTACTGGAGCTGCTGTCTTTTTGAATCAGCGGCCACTGTGACTATGAAGGTCCCTCCTTGATTAAATTTGTCTGAAAGTGAAGGAAACGCTGAAAAGCCTGCGACGGGTGAGCGGAAATGTGTGAAGATGAAGAAACGTAGTAAATATAGTCTTGACAGATGTTGTGGACTAAATAAATGACAGTAAGTAACAGATCTGAAATCTCAATTATTGTGGGTTACAAGTGGTAGTAGATTGCAGTAATATCTTATTTTTTTAGTAATAGAAAGAATTTGACTAGGATTAATTGTGTTTGCTGGACAGACAAATGCATTGAAGTTTTACTTTTCAAGTAAAAATCACTTTTTAAAGTTGTGCTACTCAATCTAATATTTTGGTGGCAAGAACAGAAATGGCTGCTGTTAGGCTTGGCAATTTAAGGCTGGATAGTTTCTGTAATCTGTGTACTTCTCAGATTAGTTTCCTCTTCCACTACCTTCAGCCAGCCAGTTTGTCCAGATTTATGACCAGCTAGCTGCAAAACTAGTGACATTCCCATTAGCCTCCGATGGACTTTGTGTTTAGTGCTAGATAGCAAATGTGCTAACTAACTTATAAAAGTGAGTGTGGTAAATATTACAGATTTCTGCTCAACTTGAGCATGCTTCCAAACATCCAAGCAAAATGCTGTTCGTTCACACTGAGCTCTCCAAAAGTGAAGCCAAAGCATCTTTAAACCCCTCTGGTGGTTGGCTGCAGTATAGGTCACAAACCCCTCAAACTAGTAAAAAAATATTATTTTCCTAAAGAGGATTTTTGTCGTTTCAGGTGTTAAGGTGTATTGTGTATTCATATTGATCTGATAAGTTTTAATAAGTCGGTAGAACGTCGTGATTAACTGCTGAGTTGGGTGGGAAATTGCTACTGCACGGACTCCAGATGACTTCACCACTGCAAGATGAAAGCTCCTGTATTCCAGATATTTTGGCTTCATTTTTGTATAATGGGAGGAAGTCTTTCTCTCCCTCTTTTTATGTAAACGCTGTAACCATTTTTCAGACGTAGTGTGTGTGAGTTAACCTGTGTCGTCTCCGTTACTCACTGTAGGAGCACTCGACACATCAACGTTTTGCCTTGGAGGTGGGGGTGACCAGTGAAGAAGAAGATTTAACTAAAAAAGAAAAAATGTATGAGCCATCAGGTCCTTTCTGATGCTGAGGGATGTGAGATGACTGAAATGGCTGAACGGCCATTGGCCACTCCTGCAGCCTAATTGAAACAAGTGTTCCCTTGACGACGCGTATCGACCCCCTCTGAACATTTGAAACGTGAGCAGATCCAGCTTTGTTTTTTTTCCTTTCTGCACTGTGCTGGAGCTCCGCTGAACAATGGGAACATTAAAGGCCAGGCCTGTGGGACTGTTTGTGTCCCAGTGGGGGCAGTCTGGGGGTCCCCACAGCCTGGCCTGCCCCCCACTCCTGCGCTGTGACTGCATGTGTGCTGCGTGATCCGATGTGACACTAAGACGTCATTATCCTCCTCACTGTGCCAGCCTGCAGCTCTGCACTGGAAACAAGCTCTGACAGCCATGACCCTCCAACCTGATCGGACCAGTGACCCCTGACCCCCCAGCCATAGCGATGGTGCTCAAATCCACCACTTTGACATGCAGACCTCTGGAATACTGTTTCAGCACTCTGACATAGTCGCAAAGGTTTTATCTTTAAGCTCCTGTCCCCGTGTCTGTTTTTGATCTGGGCCTCTGGCTCAAATACATCACAGTATCTTCTTTTTTTTGGCATCTTGTCTTTGTTGTATAATATTTCTATGTTTTAAACTGTTTAAATCAGTATGACTTCTTGGGTTCTTTCAGACTGTATTGATACCTCTGTCTTGATCAGGTGCACAATTGCCACAAGTACTCAGGCATCTGTCATTTTCGTCTGCTGTTGATTGTTCAGCCACGCAGCCCTGCTTCTTGATTGTATTCAGTTGGCACAGAGGGACGATAACACAAGGATGCCATTATAATCAACTCCCCGGAGGGATCTGGGGGACGCTGTAGGAAGCATCGAAATAACAAGCTTCAACTTTTGTCTGGTCTCTGATTTTTTTCCCCTGTGCGAGACCTCTTTGCTCTCTGTTTAACGATGCGTTGGGGAAAAAAACAATGTTGTTGCTTGGCAGACAAACTCTGGCCAGATCCATGTACTCCAATAGAAGTGAAATCTGCATCTGTGACATTTCCGTTGAGCGTCCCGGTGAGCCTGATTGCTTTATTAAAAAATTTAGAAAGTGGTTGAGGGTCTGTGTCAAAAAGCCTTTTAGGATACACAAAGTGTACGACGTCTGTGTCCTTCCATGTGATTATTCAGTATCACTGCAGAATAATAATAGCAGCTCACCGTCGATCCCATGTGGCTCGTATGACCTGTGTTTGTGCTCCTGCATTCACGCCATATTTCTTCACTTCCCTCAGGGACCATCCACACAGCAGTTTAACTCCTCTGGACAACAAAATCAGAGACTTCTCAACCATCTTCTTCTCCCCTACCAGTTATGTGCTGTTTCAACTGTAAAATTTGTCTTTTTTTTTTTTTTTTTTTTTTTTTCTCCCCCCCAAATCTTCCAAAGTCATGCCAGTGAGTGACAGCATGCATCATAAACCTGCTTAATGTCACTGAAGAGGCCTGGTGGGGTTGCAGTTGTGAACAAAAGGAGAAGTCAGTGATGTCTGCTATTTGAATTGTGTGGCACCAATCATTGATAGCCTGTATACCTCGTCAAAGACAGCAATAGGCCCTGGTATCCTCCTGTCAAAGCCTGCCGGGGGGGTGGAGAAGGGGCACCGGGGTTGGAACGGAGCCAAAGGGGATGAAATGGACCCGACCGGTCGTTTGTTTCATCTTCAGCTGTAAATAGTCCGAACGAGAGAGTGATGAAGTCTTTGTATGTTAAACTATTTTTATTGTTCTGGGAAAAAAAAATAAAGAATGAATGGTAATTTTCAGTGCCGAGCCACGGGTCATTTTGAGGAGCTGAAGACTCCCAGACGGGATCGATAAGTGTGCGGTGACCTCTCAACTCTGAGCAGACAAAGAGGAGAGGGGGGAAAAAAAAGAAAACAAATACCAGTGGAGTTGGAGAGAGCAGCAGGTCTACACCAAATGGAAACACGTTTCGACAGAAAGAGGCTGCAGCACAGTGAGCTCTTCTTCATTTGTATGTTCTGCAGGAAAACTCACAAGTAAAGTTGATAGAGTTCATGCAATAGTCTGCCTTCAGAGAAATATGAAAAACATGATGAGAGTAGGTTTCCAGTAAAAAAACTACAGCACTCGAATGCATCCTTGTATGTCAAGAAAATGTCAAAACTTCCATTATGGGTATCTTAATTAATAGGGTTGAATCGCATGGTAACATCCACGATGGGACAAAATGTGGAAATCGTTATTATTCTGACCTTTTGAAGGTAACGGGACATTCCAACAAATGTAATATTGCACAGTTTAGCAGCAGAGGAATGAGAGCCCCACCCTGGAAAAAAAATGTTCCATGAGTCCCATTTTTCCCATATTGCGTCTTTTATTTAGACTCAGAAATGAAAGGTCAGCACAGGCTGACTCCTAACCCTTGAACGTTTTCAAAAAAAATCTTTTGAAGCCTTTCTTTAGCCACTATATCAATCACTTTGTCTGCACTGAAAGAGTTCATCAACCACTGGACCTCCGAGACTGTTTCACAGTACCCAGGGTACTTTTTTCATTTGGAGAATTATTATAGCTTTTGTGATCCCATTGTTCCAGTCACGCCTTCAGTAGATTTAATATTTTAATTTTGTTTAATTCTTTGGTTTGTCACCAAATATTTGCAAAAATAATCATTTCCATGAGCTTTAACTATTATTAGAATTTAGTACTTGGAAACTATAGCTGTCTACCTAGTTAAAATTGTGGTTGGGAACATTGTGAACTTAACATTAACATCATACATACTAGTGCATCTTAAAAAAAAAAAATTGAATATGGTGGAAAAGTTCATTTTGTCTTGTAATTAAATTAAAACATTTGAACTTTTTTTTCTTTTAGATCTTTATTCATTACATGTAAAATGAAATATTTCGAGTCCTTTTTATGCTTCTGTGCCAGCCATAGCCATGTTTTCAGGCTCTCCATCTGTCTGATGTACGTAGTACGTACATATAGTGTATGTACACTTTCCACAAACGTCCACTTTGACTCAAGGATGAACTGATTAGATTTTGGTGGTCAAAGGTCATTACAGCGTAACTAGGGCGAGACCTGTGAACGTAAAAGACACTCAAATCACAGCAACTGACAAATGACTTTGATTACAAGATCTTGACTTTTGGGGGGGTCAAAGGTCCAGCTTACTGTAACCTGATATCTCGTGAGCTTGATATCCCAAGAATGTATTGAGGGATTTTTGTCAAAGTTGACACAAACCTACATTTGGACTCCAGAGTGAATAGGTCAGAATTTGGAGGTCAAAGGTCACAGTATATTGGGATTTTTGGTCATTGTGAAAGGGGTATTAGAAACAGCAACCTGGTCTCTACCTCTTCAAACAGGCTCTTGTGTAATGAATTCAGTCAAACTTTTTTGCTTATACGCACCTACTACTTACATAATTTGTTGCTTTTTATATCCACTCTTGAAACACTAACAAAACTAGACCTCCTGTTACTATAAAAATCCCCCCCAACCTAATTAGTTTTGCCAATATTCATGTTCATGTTCGTCCACCTAAACACTGAGTTGTCCACCTTAACCCTTGAAAATAATAATAAGCAAAATGCTTGAAACATTTTAGTTTTCGTGCCATACCTCTACAATATATTAAATGTCAATGTTTTTAAATATTTTGTGTACCAGTATGGCCGAACAGAGAAGCAGATAAATAGGCTACCGCAGCTGAGGATTGTTAACTTCACACCAACTTTAGAAGTGATGACTTTGTGGCATTGAACAGAGAAAAAAATCTCAGAATAAATGAAGAAAACAAGCGAAATAAACAAAAAAATGTAAGTGAAGGAGTGCTTCCCAGATTCTAATTGAGTTAGTTTGAGGTACTCTTTTGATGAAGATAAAATCAAGATCAGAATGCTCTCAGAAACCTTTTTTTTTTTTTTTTTAGGTATGTATATCATATATATGATACAAAGCAGGAGGTATACTGCTCTAAATGTTAATCAAAAACAAATATTGTCTAAAAATTGCAAAAAAAAAAAAAGCTCCAAGACACTCTTAATAACAATTGTCTTAATAACAATTAAATTGCCTTTATTGTTTTGGATTGGTCATATAAGACCTTAAAAATACACTCCAGAGCATTTCAGTATAAAACTTCCATTAGGGAGTCAAACATAGAAACAAAAAGGCCTTTTTAAATGGCTGTAAGAATAAAGGCATTTTGTTAATAAGGGAGAGCTTTGGAGCTTTTTTACGATTTTTAAACAATATTTGTTTTTGATTAACATTTAGAGCAGCAGAAGGTGTCAGACAGCATCCTGATAAAGAGCACAAATAAACTAAAGAAAAAGCACATTCAACTTCTCACTTCACGACAAAGAGAGGCAAAGAGGAGCACACAGCATTCAGATCCAGAGGTTTTATTATTTGGTAGCCATAAATAGACAGCAGGTGCTGGAGTGTTTTGGTGTGCCAGTAGTTATCTGTTGATTGACAAAATAAAAGCACAAAATGCCCTGAATATGTTACATGCATAGTAATGTGCCCATATTTTAATAAAGTGTGCTTTTGGATAATGGAATTTAGTCAAATATACATGGACAGCGCACCCTGTGTGCCGCTGTGTTTGTGCTCAGAGCAACGTCTCGTACTGGAGTTAAGCATCTCTCTCTCTCTCTACCTTACAATAAAGAGGTTGTCGGTTCAAGGTGATAACGATGATTATTGATGTGCCCTCTACAGTGCACTGCAGCGACTCTAATCAAAAACAATTGACTCATTCAGTGGTGTGGTCTGCAGCAGCCACCGGCCTCACAGGGGAGCTGTGACACTGAAATCCCCTGTGTCGAATCACTTCCTGTGTGCAGCAGCCATAGTGGAGCACAGAGGCCTTTATTGTTCAACGTGCAGCAGCCATGACAGCACAAGTGTTCCTGGTTGCATCTGGAGGCTTTGATGTCCGTTCGACGTCCGTCTGTGCTGTCTGCGGACAGTCAAGCCATCTCCAGCAAAAGTTAACACTCCATTATCGTCCGATCACATGCTCTATTTACCCCACAGTCACTGAAACACGTGACAATTATTAGATAGGGAGTCACGGCATAAATTTAGTCAAACAAAAGGGGGCTGACCTCATTGATATGGGGGAAACAAACGAATGAGATATCCATGCAGTAAAAAATACATTAAAACACGAATGATCCCATGTTGGGGTGCAGAAAACAGCTAGCTTTGACATCATGGTGATGCTTCTGACTGACTTTAACACTCTTGTTACTCAGTCCTGTGGTCTGTTCACCACTAGATGGAAACATGGACTGGAAACATTGAACATACACACAAACAGCGACTAAAGTAACATCACTGTTTCACACAACTGTCTCTGCCGAAATGTCTCGGTTATTCACCTTTGGGATTAAATCATCAGACTGGAGGTTGTGAAAACAGTGAATTTTATGTTGCTCTGACTAGAAGGCTAGTCTTGATTTTAACATTTGAACAGTTTATAAGGCACTACATGGCCTTGCATCAGACTATTTTCTGAGTTTAAGAACCAGGACAGCCCCTCAGATCCAAGACACTGCTGAAATGATTCCTCACTCACCCTTTTAGTCTGTCTTTTATGTAGTCTTGTCTTAATGTTTTCTTTTTATTTTCTATTTCTAGAACAAATTTGTGTCGTGTGGTGTCTAATCATCTCACTTTTATTATCAGTTTTATTGCTCGTATTATGTTTTGCTTTCCATTTGGACTTTGGACTTTTGTCTTTGTTCGGGAAGGTGCAGAGTGAACGATACATTCAGCCCGTATGCCAAATTTTGGAATGTAATGAAGCATGATTATCTATACCGATAACAAAAATCAGCTCTCCATTTCCATTCAGAATAACTTGACTGGGAAAAACATGTTTTTCTGAATTATACAGCCAAAATGATGTGCTTTTAAAGGAACATATATAGTTTTCAAGGATATAAAACAAGGGTTGGTTATCTCTAAAAGACAAAATGGTCTCTGGCTTTGTTTATTGCTGGCTGCCTTGTGAGTACAAAGACAAATGTAAAATACTGTAGATTTGTGTGGATGTATAGAGGATGTCTGGTCAGGACTGGCCCCAGCTCCTATATGATAACTAAACCAAAATCGATACATCGCAAATATTGTGGCAAATGTACAAGTATTTTTTTTTTTTAATACCAGACATGTGCTAATAAAATCCAATAAACCTTTATATAAAACAAAATGAAAACAATATAAACTGATTAGCTTAGTCAATAGAGAGCCTAGCACCTGATGTGCTTATACTGTACGCTTCATGGCATGTGTTGTGTTGGCTGAGGTCTCTCGTGTCCGACCTTCTTTTCCTCAGTGGTTCTGTTCGGCCTCAGCAGCTCTGTCCAGCCTGGCTCGGCTGTCCGTGTCCCTGCCCTGGCCCCTGTGTGGCAGTCACCCCTCCAGCACGGGCTGTGTCAGGATGACTGCATCAGGCCTGTCAGGCGCTTCCCCGTCAACGACTTGCCCTGAAAGGTTAATTCAAACGAAACACGTGATGAGAACTGAGAACAACGAGGTGTTTTTGTTCAGCTAAAAAGCTTGTTTGACAAGCATGTTCCTAACATGTACACGTCCTACTACAGAGCCACAATAGAGTGAAATATGGTTATAACTGCAAAAGCCACTGATAGTGAGGTAACCCCTGTGGTTTGTGATATGAACAGCCCCTAGCTCCAAAATGACTTACCACGCTGCGGGTGAACTTCTCCAAGGAGGTGCGGCGGCCCTGCTCAGTGTCTGCTGGCTGCTGTTTTGGGAGGGGGGGAAGCAGGGTGAGTGTTTGGGTCAGGTAGGAGTGTCGACGAGGGTCAGGGTGATGCAGTTGGTGAGTGAGCAAAAAATTTAAAATAAGAAAAACAAAATTAAAAAATAAAAAGGGGGGGGGGGGGGGCGGGCCAGA
>KV751346.1:6984083-7005704 GCA_001698575.1 Mola mola
ACCAAGCCGGGGTTTGCTGCCGCTTGAGGCCGAGCTCTTACATAACCAACATTTACTGAATGGCTCTCATCCAGGTATTGTTTTCTCCCCAGGGGAGACAAGATTTATCGCTTTTCATATCATCAGAACATGTAAAGAAAAAAACAAAAAAACAAAAAACAAAACAGACCCCGAATACAAAGGCATGACTTACAAATATTTTTGTAAACAAGACAGGTCAGTTCCCTCCTCACTGGATGATGTGAAATTTTAACCATGTACTTGCTCATGCCAGCCACCAGATGGAAGTCTTACTAAGAGATAAAAGTGAGGCAGCATTGTGTGTTTAATACTGCAGGGGAACGCTTGCTGTATTTATTGCATGAAGCCCTCCAGTCAAACTTGAGCATGAAAACAGAGCATTGTTAATGGCAAGAGCACCGACCCAGTGCCAAATTAACAGTGCACACCTGGGGGAAATAACAGTGAAATCGCGCACGAGGTCAAAGGTTTACACCTGATTTCATCCAACTCTAGTGCACATGCAGAAACTCACTTGACTTGAGCCTCGGCTTGCATGAAGATAAATTCCCACTTCCTGGCAAAAGCCCTCTGCAGCCGCGCGAGGTTCTCCTGCAGCCACCAATCAGAAGCGTCATTAGTGGAGAAGGTTGTTTGAACTCAAGGTCTTTAGATTAATTATCCATTCTATGTGAAGGTGTGCCACGACTGTGGATTACCATTGCTATGATGAGATGACCTCTCTCAACTGCGGGTCCCTGAACTGCTTCTAGCACAGTATTTTCACTTTCACTGTGAATTAATCAGTGTAGCCTATTAACTACTACTGATCACTGCGTTCCTGGGATAGTTTGCCATTTGGCGACTTTTTCTCACTTTATTGTCAAGAGTTAAAAGACAACATTGAATATAAACAGCTGGTTAACTTAGCTTAGCATAAAGATCTGAAAACTCAGATACAGCTTGTCTGGATCTAAAGAGTTGATTAAGTAAAGGAACTGTTTGCAGGAAGTGAGGATTCTTACCCTGCAAACATTTTTGGAGCTTCACAGCAAAACAGCATTGTGATCGTCTTCTAAAAAACTAAAGTTAAAAATTAATTCATAAAGGTCTCTGGTAAAATGTGGGATCTTTGGGCTTCCAGAAACTAGGATTATGTTCCAGACAAACAGCATGAAGTAAAACATTTCATGTTTTAATTTTTGCTTGTTTTTTATTTTTATTTCAAAACAAGTTCTCAGATTGTTAAATTGATTAGGAGGATTATTAATTAATTAATTAATTATTTTTATTTTGGGGGGAACTGCAACACATACAGGTTTTTAGGGGATGCATGTCTTAAATAAACAAAACACAACACAACACAACATACACATAGCTTGTAAACAGTACATCCTTAAATTAAAACATCAGTCAAAGATACAACACATGATTTAATTATAAAGAGAGAAAAAATTCCTAGTATACTCAAGCAGTGATGTTAACAACGAGCGCAATTAGACCTGGAGGCATACAGTGACCTGAATAGGAGAGAAAGGAAGAGTACTGGACAACAGTTGCAGATTAATTTAGAATATTAAAGTGCACTGCCATGCAATTGTGTAACAAAAAGGGATCATCACTGCAGTATTGCCCCCTTTGAGGCGCTATTGATCTGCTGATGCCAAGTAGCGCTGCTGTATATATGTGTACATTTTGTGGCCAGTAAATGACTGGATCCTGCCAAATGCAAGAAAGAAAAATGACTTGTACAAAAGTCTGTAATTAGATAATGGCTTTTTACTGGTCCCCAGAGGACACTGTTTCAGCTCATTTCTTTGTCAGCAAAGTGATAAAAAACAGGAAATTCAGAGTATCATCTTATTATGGCCCATGCACAACAACAGCACTCAAGCGAGAGCTTCCTGGCAACGGGGGAAAAACAAAAATAACAGGGTACTTACAGCCTCGTAGTCGGCTAGCTCGAGCCTGGCCTTATTCTGCATGGTACGCTTGCACAGGTAAATGGCTGTTGGGGGGGGGCGACAAAATAGCGACAAAATAAAAAAAGAATATCTCAGGCATTTTTTTTGAGGTCTCAGTTGTGTGAACTAAGCACTAATGAATGGAGCAGACAGGGGATGTTTTGCCTTTTAAAATAACAAGCTCTGAGTAAATTCTAAGCAGGTGGCCGGAGATGTCTGAACATCAGTGACTGTCCTTTTATTTTGTTCGGATCATCTCATCCCACCGGACTGCACGTAGTGGCGGTTCCTTGGGGCCAGAACCATTCCACTGATCTCCAGTATGAGTTGTCTCTTACAGGTTTGGAGAAAGAGGCCAGAGGCGTGAGAGACAATGTGTGACTCACCATAGTCTGTGTTTTCAGGCTCCCAACAGTTTGATGGCCAGAAGTATGGAGACTTACAAAAACGAAGAGAGAAACAGATTTTTTGTTAATTTACACACATATTCAACTTAAAATTCTTTTCAAGATGAACAATAATAGTTGGCTGGATTGTCATTCCTCCAACCACCCACGCTCCCTCTCTGCACTTACACACTAAAGTCACAAGACAATGTTTGATGATGGTCCTTGACATCCGTGCGCTGCACATAACTATCTGGGGGGCAATAGTAGCTATATTCTCCCTATCCATATTTAATTGTCTATCCCGATGATATTACACATTCAAAGTTCCTTCCCGAGATCATAAATAATGGATCACTCACATCCATGATGCATTCTTAATGCGGGGGCAAAATTAGAAGCTGGTGGTACTCAACCACATACTTCATTTCCACTATTTCTCATTGTGTGATTTGCCTCAGAGGAAACGGCTGTCAATGATCAACGTGCTCGTTTGAGTGCAATGAACAAAAAAGGTTTACATGCTCTCAAAAAGCATTAAAAGGATCTACTTGAGTCTATAGGACTTCACCGCTGCATGCACAAATCTGCAAACATGTGTCATCAAATCCAGGTCTTCCAACAGAAAAGCATCTATTTATAGACCCGACAAATATTTCCCCTTGCTAATCCTTACAGCATGGCTGTGGAGGCCGGCCAAGGCATTTCAAATGCGCCTTGGATTCTTTAGAAATGCGCTGGTGACGTGCGCCTGTTGCATCACAGCAACATCAGTGGGAATATTTTTAGCCTCTGCTGAATGAGCAAGTGTGACACGCGCTGCCCTCCCTGCACAGCCAGAATAATAGCTTTTAATCTTGAGCCATAGAGGTGAAGATAAATGCATTCAGAGGCAGATTAAGGGGGGAGGAGCAGAGGCAGCCTGGTGACAGTGCCAGATCAGTGCCTCCCATGGTGGAGGCTTCCTGGCTGAGTAATAAGCCATCACAGTGGCCCTTAGTCATCAGAGGGACCTGTCAAAATTCATGCCAGATCAGATGAAGCCAGACCAAAACACCCCTTGATAGGCCGACCCATGGGCCCTGTTCCGCGGCCCACCTCCCACTTTAATACAGTGTCCAGTAGGGATACACAGTATGGACCTTGGTGGGATGACTAATGGGCTTAACATGGATTGTTCTTATTAGCATCACAGAATAAAAATTATCCCTATTATAAACCATCATCTTATTCTATATTCACAGTCCTGCCCACATGCATCAAGGTATCTCTGTGGTTCAGCTTTGTGTACCTGAAAGCGATAAAGGGTTCCGTCGTCTTTAAGAGTGAGGACGTGGTCAGAGATGGGGAAGATGTAGCCATGGGCAGCAATCAGACTCCCAAGGTGGATGGCTTCCGCTGTCGACATGAGAAACAGCGCACAGGCAAGAACAAACCGTAATTTCAAATTGCCTTTCTCCTCAATTGAGCTTTATTGTACTTACATGTAATGCCAGATAGCTCAGTGGACATACCTGGATCCTCAATGGAGAGGTTTTTCATCAGCCACTGGGCAATGTCTGCCCCTGGTTTTTAGAGAAGGACATTGGTTAGAAGTCGCGTCACAGGTCCGTCGCTGCAAGACCTGAGACAAAGGTTCTAATCCACAAGCACAAATGAGCTTCAGAAGAGTCTTTGCGACTAGTCCATGTTCAAATCTGTGGGTCAAAGCTGTCAGAGCTGAGTAATCATCTAAATATAACAGAATGGTTACTGGTTTTGCAGTCCTTTCTTTCTGCTCCTGGACGGCAAAACGTTTGGCCTGGACTGCTTGGCAGAGGCTGCTGAGAGAGAATGCAAGTCTTGGGGGCGCCACATGAAGAAGTGAGTCTGAAAGCAACCTCTAGGTTAACGGGAACGAGCCCCTCATCCAACGCAACAGTGGCTCATTTCGTATCTAAACACTCGAAGGAGTACAGTGCTTACAAACAGGGACAGAAAAGAGAGCGTGAAAAGCAGATTTTCCACTGTGCGACAAGGGCATTGTCACACCACTGACTGTTTTTCTTATTCGTAAAGGCATCATCTGCCTCCAACTGTAGTAGCAGCGATTTAAATTAGCCCAAAAGGTCAAATTAGCTTTGCTGATCTAGATATGTATGTTTTCCACACGCTGTGGATGAGCCAACAAAACACAGCAACGACACATGATCGCCACATCAGCAAGCTCTCATTAAATCAAAAAGTCAGGACTCGCCGCTATCACACACAGCCACGTACATTAAATACACATGTACACACGGCAATGTATACAAACACTGACCTGATACCACACTGGGGATCTTTGATAGGAAGCTTTTAACAGTCCGGATGGATATGCCCCCGGCTTTTTCATCTTGTATTCGTGTAACAATGTCTTCAATCTGTGGGAAGGCCAGAGGATGAGGGTTTTAAATGTTAAAAAACATTATTTTTTCATATGAGAACATGTGTGCAGTTATTGGGGTTTTCATTTCTTATTGATAAAAAATGTTTTTTGGCCACTTACATGTAACACTTAAACCAACCCAATGTGCTTAAAAGTGCTAAAGCGTTCCACAGAGTCAAGAGGAGTTGTCACCTTCAGGTGATGATTACTTATTAATCTTTTGCAAGCAGTGAGCCCTTTAGCATTACACTGAATATGATGTGCTTTTTTCTAATGTGAAAACATTGATTAGCAAAGGTTTAAATTCAGATTGCTGATACTTTGGATATTTGACTCACATTATTCCACATTATTTTGTTAGTAGACAAAAATGGAAGATACAATTTGATGTATTGTTTCTAGACCATTTATCTCATCTACATAGTTTTTACAATTTAACCATTTCTGTTTTTGGTGGAGAAATAAAGTGACACCCTATGGTATTATATGTGGCCTGAAGGAACAATACATTGAATCGTTTACGGAACACATGTTTGCAAAGCAATGAGGCCGTGCGTCTGGGCTATTTATTTAGCTGTAACAAGGCCCTTGGTCAGAAGCCTTGGCCAATTGAAAAAGGCTGTCAAAGCTGTCCCCCAGAGGTGGAGATTAACATCACACCTCCGACACAGCCAGAGCTCCAAACACATCACACATCAGCAGCCTAAAATTAGGCCAAGCGCACTCACTACACCAGAGAGAGCACATACAGTTAACAGTGAGCATCCACTCCCTCCCTCAAGGACAAGGACATACAGACTTAAAAACAAACACACCTAAATGTAATTTTCACTCAAGACCTTGAAGGGGTTGTCTATGTGTATTGTTTTTGTAGTCCAGTCAGGTCCTGTATTGATGTCAGTACTCAATGGAGTCTCACTAGAAATCAATCCACGTCACAAAGATCCTGAATTTGCACACTTGGCTGTATTATCAGCAGCTCACCATATGCAGTGGCTGCTATGTTAGGATTGTTGTGCTGGCTATTAAATTCTTTATGGCTCCCTGAGAATCTGGAAAGTAATCACACTCAAGGGCTCTCACGCATATGCACAACACACTGTCACAGTGTGACAAAGCTGATTAGAAGAACTGCAAGGGTTCAACATACATGCTTTACACACTCCAGATTTTAAAGAAGCCTTTTTCTTTTCTCTCTCATCCAAAGGAGCTATAGTATGTTTACTCCTCATCCCGCTACATTTACAGTTGACGTCCAAGTCACGAGTGTCATGCTGTGCTCCAGTTGAGGCCATTCCACCACAGTCATGAACCCACTTTTCCTCCCTCCAATGTTCATTTATCACTTAACACAGCATATCTTTGAGTGAGCTCCCACCACTACAGCAGGCAGAAAGTCTCTAAAACATTGAATGAACTTGTGCAAAATATGACGCTGAACCTGTTTTTGTGGTCTCATGATAGGTGCTGGAGGAAAGGCGATGATCATGATCAACATTGTAAATATCTCAGTCTTTGGGGTGGATTGTCATTCATTTTTGTAGGCTTTCACAATTAAATTTCCTTCTAATGATAAATTGTAACAACTCTTTTCATCCCTTAGCATTTGCTGCCACCATCATGAAAAAGTGATTTGTCCCGTTGCTGGAGTATGCATTTAAACTGAATCTGGCAATGTTAACATTCTGACAGACACCACGAATATGGTAAACATTGAGGCTTTGGCCTTCGGGAAAAGTGGAGAGTGGGGTAAAAAGAGAACAACAGGCGGAGAGTGCAGCGTGCTACAACACATTTATTCAACCACCATGACAATCACATCAAAGGTAATCATCCTCCCTGGCAGAGCATTAAATGGATGATTCATACTAGAGCCCAATAACAAAATACAAAGATGTATCTGGATTAAATAACAAATAACACAGAGCAGAAAGGAGGGAGAGAGAGCACTGCATGGCAAGACAATTACCAGTCTTACTATGAGTTATGGAGAATTACTGCCTCAACTCTTGCTGATAAATCTCAGGAGGAGAGGGCGAGAGTAAGCTGCATCTGCCCTCTTGTTGTGAACACAGCCTTGATATCTTAGGCCTTTGCCAACATGTGTGCATAAACAGTTTTAGTTTGAGCTCAATCAGGGGCACAATGGATTAATGCCAAAACACGGGCATCGCTTCTTTGGAGACAAAGTTGCAAACCAAACAAGCAGAGAATAATCTTTAAAATCAGCTCTGTTAGATTCCACTATGAAGAACTCTGCAAATCCCCTAAGACACAACAACATGGAAAGGATTAAGTCCTTTTGTTCTCAGGTAATAATAGACCCTGAAATGAGTGTAGCAGTATAGAAAGAAGAACCCATTATTGCCCTATAGGACAGCAGACAAGAAGAACTTGGCACAGCTACAGAAATTGCACATCATATCTCATGGATGTACAAGCTAATGGTGTTTGCAACCTGGTGTGGATGGTTTTTGAGAGCTGAAAATTGCTGCTAGCATGCGATAAAAGCACTTTGCCCTTCAACACCAAGGATTGCAAATGATTATCAGAACACTTGTGTATCTTGCCAACATATGTTTGCATTACTTGCACTTGTGTGTGCAAATTTGTACCAACGCACAACTGTGTGCTGGTGCATTTGTGTCGTCAACTGTCCACCTTATCTCTTAGGGCTCGGAGTGCAGCCGTAGCACTTTCTGTGGCACAAGTAAGAGGGTGACTGTGTAAGGGTAATGTGAGGAAGGCTCAAAGAGGTGACGCACAAAAGGCCACCAGTTAATGTAAAGTATTCACTCCACATTAATATCAAGACGGGCCTGTTCGCCTTAATGTCTAAAACAAGATGGCACTACTTCCCGTAACATGGTTTTCTAATAGGGACTTAATGAAGTGCAACAAAACCATCTAAATGAGATCATCGGTGATATAAATAACCCTCAAGTAAATGTGACATGTTGAACTCTGGTAGGCAGGCAGTTACGTAAATCTACTTTGCCAGCTAATTGAAACGCTGTGGCCTTTTTCCAAAAATGGCCTGCGATGAAGCTATTAGAAACTGGCTCAGTCTTCAGAAATGAGACAGCTGCTGGTGAAAGATGCATCAGGCGGTAATGGCGTCATTAATGATTCAGCAGTCATCAGTGGGCTTGGGTACCCTTGTCACTGCTGAAAGACAATCAGGATTTTGAGGAGAAACACCGGATGTCCAGGTGACGGGTATAAAGATTAATCTGTGGTTTAGAGAAAATTATGACATGATAAGAGCTGGATAAAGATGAAATAGTGATGAAGCTTTGAAACGTTTTTGTTGCTAAGTCAATCTCAAACGTCTACGCTTTAGTAATTAGTGAATACTTATATATAGCACATACTACAAAATAACCTATATGTACATTTATTTTAATTATTCAATATAAAAAGAACAGATTTACAGATACTCTTAATAGAAAAATAGAACGTAACGATAAAACCACATTTTAAATTTCTTATATCAATAAGATATAAGGTCTAATCAATAAGAACCTAAATCAATCGCTGCTTCAAATAGCTTAGGGTAAGATGAACTACTCTGCTTTTCTTTCCACCATATGTGTCATGCACTTTAAATATCCTTGCATCAAAGAGCTCAGTTCCTTCACGGTGAGTCTTTTAAGCCGTGGCTGCACTGAGACCTGCTGGCTCAACAAAGAGTCGTCGGCCCATTTCAAGTTTTCACTCAGTGATGTCATAAGTGCTGTGTTTTGTAGTGCTCATGCTTACAGACACTTGTTGGCTACTATTACACCACTAGCGACTTCACTTAAAACGTGGCCTATAGCCTTCCTTTGTCTTGTCCACCTTAACTTTAGAGACAGCTTGAAAGTGTTTGTGTTTTTGCAAATGTGTACTTTGATTTTCTTTTTGTCCTCACCACATTCTGTTGAGTAAGATTTATAAGGTGTTCCCTAAATATGCACTGAAATCATGGTGCTTGTCATGGTTTATGTTTTTGTTTGCTGTTTTGTTTTGCCTGTCCTGTTGCTCTCTGTGCTCCTGCTTCCCCTGCCCCTCCTTCCTGTGTTTTTTCCCAGTGGGCATTTCTGCTCTCCTCCTCCCATGGCTGACGAGGCACACCTGCCCTGCATTTACCGGCAATCAACCCACTAGATATACCCTCCTTGGACTTCTCTTTAGTGCCCGAGTATCGTCCCTGTTCGGTGATCTCTCGCGTTTATTCCTGTTATTTCCTAGTCTCTTGTGACCTGTTTTTGATCGTGTCTTTTCTCTGTTTTCGTTCAGGTTATGCAGTGTGCCTCAGTCAGCCTCGACTCTGCCTCGCCCTTGGTTCTTCTTGTGATTTTTGATTCAGGCTTGTTTGTTCTGCCTCGCTTTTTGTTCTCTCCTTCTGTTGTTACTTTGTTAGTTTTTTAGAACGTCGAGCTCAGCCTCTGTTTCCTCTTTCTGTTGTACTTTGCGTATTGTTACCTATATCTTCACGGACTATTTCTGTTGGACTTTGTTTTCTGTAAATTGAGCATTATGTCATAAGTTAGATTCTGCTATTATATATTCTATTGCGTTTATGCTGCTATTGGGACCTGAGTGACCAATTTTGTTCATGTAAATGTAAAATGACAATAGACATTATTATTAACCTTTATTTTAGTTAGAAAATTAATTTGCTGATTATTTTCACAAATAATCAATTATTCATTCTGTAAATTGTCAAAAAAGCCCATCCGATTTTTTTCAGAGCCCAAAGTTATGTCTTTAAATTGCTACTTTACTCCAAACGATATTTAAAAACTCTTAAGACTCTTCACTCACTGTCAGAAATGACAAAGACAAGCTGCAAATCCTGACATTTAAGAAGCTGGAAGCAATAAATTGTTGAATAACCTTGTTCTGAACAAGACTGAAAAGATTATTCAATTATCAAAGTAGTTATCGATTAATTTTCTTTCAATGGAATAATCAATTAATCATTGCAGCTCTAAATTACAATAAACTTCTTGAATCATCAGTATGTCATATTTTAATGAGGGAAGGAAGACAGAAACTGATGCTGCATGTGTTGAAGCGTTTCAAATGACAATTAAAAACTAATATCTGTAATTGACATAGTAATTGCTATTATATTAAGGGCAAAGCAACTTCAGTGATACTGATGTAATGTAGCTCAAATTGTATAACAAAGTTATTAATGTAAACTATTCATTTTAAAAACTGCAAAACACAACTAATGTCCAATGTTCATTGTACACATTTCATCCTGGACTGTAACTTGTTGGATGCATTATGGAGTAAACTCTCCACAACTTGTCACACGATACTTTTTTTTAAGAGCCATTTTGACCTCAGCGCCATACTGGGTCCATAATTAAGTGAGTTCCAGCTGGTGTGTGGTGCCCTGGGGAATGAGGTGAGAATAGAGCCTGCTGCAGCAAGAAGGCTCCCCTTTCCCCCACACTGCCTTCACTAACTCCCCTCTCTCCTTCCCGCTGCCGCCGCCATCCAACTCTCTGAGTGTACCAAGTCATGACGAGGGAGCTGTGAGAGCTCCACTGCTTGATCCGACGCACCGGGTGAGAGGCAGGTGCAGCACAGCAGACAGGAAAAGCACTGCTGACCAAGTGCAATGGTTGGAAACTTACACAATATTTGCTTTGGAGACGTGTGAATGAATCACATGTACCCACACATACCCATACATAATTATGTGTACGAGATGAATATGTGAACAGCTCTCTGGAAAATTCTGTGATCACCGACTACATTAGATATTGTCGTTCAGTAAAGCATCAACTATGTCCTAAAGGCTTTGAAAGAGACATAACTACTATTTTCTTTGATGCGCTAAAACAAGTGATTTCCCATCAGTTTCTGCAGCTTAAATGCCTTTTACAGTCCAGCTAAGCCATTTTCCCTCTCACCAACACCCTTCATACGTAATCCCTGTAATCATTAGTCATGATGGATTGTGACAGCACTACAATTAATTGTTTGAACAAGAGGAGGAATCCTGTTCACTTAAATTAAAAGCCTGTTGAGTTTTCTGTCAGTAAATATGTGTACAAGCCATTGTGGCAATGAAAATCCATCACAATTAAAGGAGAACTCAATAATTTTAAACCAAAGCATTATTTCTCAACTTTCATGCTCTTATCTTTTTTGAGAATTACTCCAGTATGGAATTCAAATACTAGGGCCAATTACCTCCAAGGCTATACAATGCAACAGCAAAGGTCGAGTTAAACTGTCAGAAATAAATTGCTGCTGGTCACTACATGTGACCAGACACTAGAGACTGGATATGTTTGGAAAGACAGTGTTTGTCTTAATTTTCTCTACTTCCTGTTGCTAACAGTGCCCCCCGGACACAACCCGTCAACACTGTCCTCTGAAGTATTCAATATTCAACATTCTGATTCTGTTTACAAAAGACAAACAAATTCACATAGACTTATTCCCAAACAATATCTGATTATGTAGCAGACAACCACAGTGCACATATTTTGTAATAAATATACAGATATGTGTTTGTCTTTCATAAACTTAGGCAAACAGTGCCCATTTGGCAATTCATTGGTTGTTTCTGGGGCACACTGTCAGTGACCAGAGGCAGGGAAAGGTAGGTAACCGTATAAACATTCATTTTATACAGTATCTTTACGGTTACTTAGTTAAAACGCATGGGTGTTCTACTCTAGGTATCTACTCCATGTTACAAGACACTTGCAATAACATTCCAAGCATAGTCAATAGAGGAAACAAAGCTATTTCATTTTTGACGTTTTGACTTGCAGTAACAGTAAGTGACCAAACTCCAGACTGGAGAAATTTTTCAAAAAAATCCAAAAAGATTTACTTTGACATTTTTAGAGCCTAAAAGACCAGGAAATAAGGCGTATGTTTAAAAATATGAGAGTTCTCCTTTAAGATCTGTTCCTACGAACCAGCCCCTTCAATTAAGCCACATTTTACAATCACATTCTTTCCTCAAGTGAGGTGTCGCCCTGTGGATTCATGTGTAGTTTAATCACATACCAGGCATTAGCAGTTTCTTTGCCTCAAATGGTCGCAACAGTAGAGTCCCTGTCCAGGCAAGGCGGCCCACTAGTACAGGACTGTACCCAGAGTGTAATTAGCTGCAGCACGATTGCCCATCCCAGCCGCATGCTCCTCAGGGAAACATCCAGAAGTGTCCAACTGTGTGGCCGCTCTCGTGTTAATATGGAGAGTATTGATGAAGATGTTTGTCGCTTGTTTGGACAAGTTGATGTCTTAAAATGGTGCAACTGCGACTTAGATGGGATGGGTCTGCTGGTGTGTGTGTATATCAGCCTAGATTCTCTGTCTCCATAGCAACAGAGTGGCAAGTGGAGCTCAGCAATTAAAAGTTTCACAAGTTGGGATCCAGCATGGGTAGGGAGCCAGACTAAAATGCAGTTACAGATAGCACTCTTTGGTCACGATAATCTCGTTCTAATTGCCCTGTCTCCATCTCTTTTTGTAAAAAAGGAATTAACAAGCTCCTTGAAAATCAAAAGCAAATCAAAATCAAAGCCTTGGAGCTGTGTGTAAAATGCAGACGGAACCACTTGCAATCTAAGACTCAGGAGAGCACCAGCCTACCTACAAACCATGGTGACTCATCAGGTCACCTTTCTGTTGATGAGCCTCAAGGAGGACTGAAAAAAATCATCTCCCCTCTTGTACATGACTCTTGTTAGATACTCCATGAGTTGCTAAGGGCTTGAGTGCAGGCAAAACAGGAGTGTGCTGCCCTTCTGTATAGATAGTCCTCTCCAAACCAAAGTGCACTGATACAGGGGCTATTTTTCAAAGAGTCGCTGTTTGGAAAAAAAAAAGGGCATCTGTGGTCACACTCTCAACTGTCCACTTTTATAGGCAGCTTTATATATACTGTACCTTGAAAGTGTTTTAACTTTATAGACTGAATGAAATACTTACATGGTATAGATTTTAATAAGGAATCAGGATTTAGCTTATTTTCTTTGGTAAAATGTGTAAACAGGTCTTTATTTTCATATAATGTCTAAATTGTGTAAATGCCTCATTAGCAAGGTTCTTTTCTGTTGCAGGTTTCCACACTTATTTAATTTGTTCCGTTACCTGAGGATATCAATTGAGAGAACAATGCTTCTTCCTGTTTCAGCTCAGCAGTGGCACTTCAGATTTATGGCACTTCCATAGTGCCATAAATCGAGCATTAGTTTTTCCTTCCCAGTGGCAACATGAATAGCATAGTGAATGCGAGCGAACCTTACAGGAAACCAATCTAAATGGGCTTGCTGCCATTTCCTTTAGGTGTTACACTATGCAATATACCGTATATATATATTCCTCTCAAAATAATAAATTAAATCTACAAAAGTTGTTTATTGTCCATTTGAAGAAGACTTTTATCCAGTGTCCTTACAGCCACTATTTTGTAATTAGGAACAAAAAGCAAAGAAATGCTATATGCATGGAAAAGAAGACAATGAGAAAGGTGAGAAGTGACAGCTGAGTGTGAAGAAAAACTGCACCAGCAGCATCTGGCTGATTATCAGTGTCTGTCTAGAGAAAGTATTCCATCATTTATCTGCTTTTCTCTGTCACCAGAGCAATCTGAGTCTCATCTTGAGGTTACAGTATGTTCACTGCAAGACTGAGGTAAACTGCTATGATATAAAAGTGGAAATCAACAACACTGACAAGATAGGCAGCAGATAGCATCGTGCTATTTTGAGGATGACAGTAAGGATGCAAACTTTCCCTTCAGATGCCGTTGTTGGAGCTTATTGACTAATCATGTAAGCTGTTGTTTGAAAGATGTGATACTGAATTTAATTTTAAGGTTGAATATTGTCCACTTTCTCGAGCGATGATCACTTTTGGTTTCCTATCTAAAGCACTACACCATAAAATCTTGTACTGATATCTGCGGGAGACTTGTTTGAGGTGGTAACAGCTCAAGATTTTTTATGCTGGCATCGTCCCCATTCCTTAAGGCCTAGGGGTAATTAGGTTACAGAGAGAGAGAATGCGAAAGGTGGTATCATAAAGCCAAGCCTGCGTCATCCCTCACTGGGCCCACAAACCGGTTCTGACACACAGGAGACAAACTCTCACACTGCAGAGTTTACTCATCTTTGAGAAGAGTAGAAGCCTGTGGGAACTATGATAAATAATGCTGGCTATAATAGTCGACAACATGACTCATTTCAATATTTACACTAGATTAAATATATGATATTCAATAGGCGAACCACAAAATCCAGCATCTGAAGCAATTACTTGACGTGACAAAACGTGTTCTCCAGTAAAACAGAAGTGGTGGGTGGCTCCATCCATTACAGCGCACACAGATGGCTCTTTAGCGTGTCATTAGTAAACCAGTGAATTAGTAAGGTGTGACTGTACATCATATAGAAGCTTTCAGAGCTAAATGATGCTTCACATTTTAATCAGCTTAGCTGAGCTTTGATTTAAAGAAATGTTCTTTTTTTTTTTTTAACGCCATCATTCCATAACGCCATCTGTTCCTAATTCCTTGTCTATCTCAGAGAACATGGTGTGGATGTACCTGCACATTTTATCCCTCAGCTTGAACATTATACATGCCTCTCAGCGCTGGTCCTCATGTGCTCCTCTGCTTACATGCAATCAGCGACTAAGAGAGGGCCCTGACCTTTCAAGATGCATTGAGATCCTGTCATGGCTACTGGTACAAGACAGAATTTTCATAGCTCTGCCGTGTATCATTAGCTCCAACCTTCCTCCGCACTTTCCAATGTGATACAAATGTCACTCACAAACAGCTTTTACAGCAGACTTGTTGTGCCCATTACCTGGTCTGGTTTTCTTCTTCACTAAATGAAAACACCTGGTCTGAAAGAGAAGAAATATTGAAGCAAAGGAGGTGAAAGCACCTTCTCCGGACTCTCACAGAAGCTCACACAAGCCTGCTGTCAAAAGACAAGCAGCATACTGACCAGCAGTTCTGGGTGCACTGCCAACAAGTATCAGGATATTTTTCTTGGAACAGCACTTCACGCCTGGTGAGGTGCTATGACAACAACTCTGGCAGCATGACAGATATCTAGTGCTGGCAATAAAGCCTTGTTACTTCCAAATTGCAGGTACAGGTAATGAAATTTGGGTGGCAGGGCTGACATGTGGAGAGAAAATCTCATCTTGCAGTGCCACGAGGGAGCTAGCAAAGTTTCACACTTGTAATGTGCTTTTTTGCCTATAGTCCCTGTGAGGACGTTTCCTCCACCTGCAGAGGCCTGCAGAGGACATTTCAGTCACACTAGCCTTTGCTGCACTGTCACTGTCTCCCTCACATGCTGCTCAACCAATTATCATCCACTAACTGTCTTTTAATGAAACCAAATGAGGCCTGAGGTGGCCAGGCCTAGCGCCCACAACTGCAGACACAGAAATCATCACCTTAAGGCAGGAAATATCACGGACCTGTATTACCTTCTTTTTTTTTGGCTTTTGTTATTCTCTTTTTTATTGATATTCAGCAGAAAAAAAAGACATACATGCCATATCAGTACACTGTGTCACAAGTCAAGACAGAACCAAAACAGAATATTTACAAGAAACAAGAAACAAAACACAGAGGGAATCCAACAGAGACAGAGCATTATATACATACAGTAAATGCACACCCACACATATATACATACATATACGTATACAAATACATGTATATAGATGTATACTGACTAATGGATACAATTAAAAGAAAGGACGCAACTCACCAGTGTGTCAGGTTGAAGAAATATAAGGACCCCATATTTTCATGTATATATCTTCCCTATATATCAGTCTGTAACAGAGCCTTTCATAGGAGGAAATCTTGGCCATTTTGTCAAACCACTCCCTCACCGATATATCTCCTTTAGTTTTCCAATGTCACAACACTATCCTGCATCCGGTGATAAGTGCTGTTCTGCACCATGAGACCTGGTGGACATTTAGACCACTTCCCTTCGGCACCACACCCAATAGACAAAACATCGGTTGTATCAGTGTAGAGGACATCACCGTATTGATAAAAGAGATCATCTTAGACCATAGGAAATCTATCTTGGGGCATGAATACAACATGTGTAAGAGGGTGCCACACGAAGCTTCACATCTCCAACATAGGTCAGAGTCTCTAAGTCCTAGCCGTGTCATTTTACATGGGGTCCAATAAATCCTCTTGATAATTTTATAACTAATCAAACGTGTCTGCATTTCCCTTGACACTTTAAACCATGATCCAATAATTTGCTCCCATATTTCCCCAGATATCTCTTCCCCTGTATCCCTCTCCCAGCATCTCTTAAGGCCTTCAAAACTGGGTGGCTGGGATCCCCTCAAAGAGGTTATAGAAACATGGTGTTTTCCTTTTGAAGTGCCCATCCTGTTCTGACCTGTATTTTGGTTTTGGATATAAGCGGTATTTGTTTAAGGTATACCAGAATACAACTCCATACCTGCAAGTATTTCCAAAAATCTTTGTTTGGGAATTTATACTTTTCCCTTAATTGTTCAAAAGAGAGAAGTCCCCAATGTAAACGATTCCCAATTTGACCGAACCAGCCCAGGAAAATGGTTTTTTTACCTATCTTGAGGCTTTTATTACGCCATAATGATGATTTATTTGTAAAATTGGGATTTACGCCCACGGTCTTATGTGATGCTCGCCATGTCTCCTGTGAGAAAGTGAGTACTGGATTATTATAAGGGGTGACATCACTAGTTTGAGTAATAAAGGCCTGGACCTGGCCTGGTAAGGGTAAGTAAGGTCTTTCTCTATACCCACCCACGCTGGAGCTTGGTCAGCTGTCATATATAATTTTGATAACTGTTTGAGACAGAAATTAGTTTTGATAATTGTTTGAGACAGAAAGCATAATGATACCAGGCTATATGGGGGAGGCCTAGGCCTCCAACCTCTATGGTGGCATAAAGTTTTGTTCGAGGCCATAAAAAATTGTAAACAGCTTCATTATATTTTAATAGTGCATTGCGTGGTAAGCTTAATGATAACATATTACTTATATAATTCATTTTAGGAACTATTGCCATCTTTAAAATATTGATTTTACCCAGAAGTGAAAGTCCCAATCTGGTCCAGTTTTGTAGTATAACCTCAATTTTCAGAATTAGAGGTAGGAGATTGATTGTCATAATGTTATCCAGCCGCAGAGTGATCTTTATACCCAAATATGTTAGGCCAGATGGCTGCCGTGAAAATTGCCAACCCTACCGAACACTAAGTGGACAGAGTCCTGATAGGAGCATTGCTTCAGACTTTGACCAGTTTATCTTGTAACCAGACGCACCTGAAAACGAGTCGATCAAAGTGAGGATGTGAGGTATAGTTGTTGATGGGCGTCTGAACAGTAACAAAAATCATCCGCATACAGGAGCAATTTATGCTCATTGCCACCAGCCTTAATGCCAACTATATTGTTATTTTGCCTAATAGCAATTGCTAGTGGTTCAAGGGCCAAAGCAAATACTAAAGGGGATATGTTAAACCCTGCCTTGTCCCCCTGTGAACCTGAAAAGGGGCAAACTTCCTGTCATTTGTTACTACAGATGCCTTGGGATTGTAATATAATAATTTAACCCAGTTAATAAAAGATGGACCAAGATCAAATTTTCCTAGTGACGAAAAAAGGTACACCCACTCCACCCTGTCAAATGCTTTCTCAGCATCCAGCGAGAAAATTACAGTTATATCTGCCTCATTTCCAGCTTGCCACATGAGATGGAGCAGCCTGCGTAGGTTGTCAGATGATGTCCTGTTCTTAATGAAACCCACTTGATCTGGGTGAATAAGTTTTGGTAAAACGACCTCCAGTCTAGACGCTTAAATCTTGGAAAGCAGCTTAGCATCAACATTAATCATTGATACCGGGTGGTAGTTGCCACATTGTTGTGGGTCCCTGTCTTTTTTACAAATCAAAGTTATTATAGCAGTTTGTATACTATCTGGAAGAGAACCACTCTCTAAGGCATCCTTAAATACTCTAAGTAGTTTTGGGGCAAAAAGATCTGAAAATATGGGTAGGTCCTGTATAGCCTTTTTAACCTCCTCCAATGTAACATCTGCTCCAATTTCACCCCGTTCCTCCCGTGATAGGGTTGGGAAGTTTACACTAGATAAAAAGGAACTAATATCTTGAATACTTGGGTTATCTAATTTATAAAGATTTTGATAAAATGTGGCGAATATAGCATTATGTCTATGTTGTCTGTCTTCAGTTCACCTCTGTCATTCTGTATCCCTGGTATAATTGATTGGGTATACTGCTGCTTTGCTCTCTGTGCAAGAAATCTCCCTGTTCTCTCCCATTCTTCATAATATTTGTGTTTAGTTATGAATAATGTATATTCGACTTTCTTCTGTAATATAAATTTGTATTTCGCTTTTGATTTATTTAGTTCAAGAAGAGTCGAGTGGTCAGATTGGGTAGAGTGCATCTTTTCCATTTTTTTAATATCCACCTCCAGTTCATGGAGATGTTGAACAGATTTCTTTTTCAGATATGAGCAGTGTTGAATAAGTCGACCTCTAATAACGGCCTTAAACGCATCCCACTCCATGGCTGGATTTGACACTGAGCCTTCATTTTTCAGTCAATAATCTAGTATCTCACTTTTGATAAATTCCACTGACTGCTCATCCTTGAGCAGGGATGAGTTAAATCTCCACCTAGTGGGCCGAAGTTTTGATAATTGGCCCAAACGTGGTGACAACCCCACTGGCGGATGATCTGATACTAGGATGGTACCTATAGTCGTTTGTTCAGTGATAAAGAGTAATGATTTTGAGATCAGAAAATAATCTATCCTTGAATAAGAGATATGTGGATGGGAATAAAACGTAAATTCCTTGTCTGAAGTGTGAAAATATCTCCAAACATCCACTAAATCTAACTCTTCTTCCATTGTATCAGTTGCTTTTCGTGCCTGTGAGGGTCGTGCAATACCCCATGTATACATTTTATCAACATTAGGGTTCCTAACATTATTGAAATCCCCACCTAATACTACATAAAAGTTTCCAAACTGTGTAATTTCATTACTAACCTCTACAAAGAAGCCCGGCAGGTCCGCTGCTGGAGCATATATGTTCATAAAAGTACACCTAATACCAAAGAGTTCAGCATCTATAGCTAACCATCTCCCCTCCTCATCTGATTGTTGTGTAAGTATTTTAATATTAAAATTCTACTGAGTTAAAATGGCAACTCCCCTCTGACTAGAAGATCCGACACTATATAGAACTTTCCCAACCCAATTCCTTTGCAATAATAACGAGTCCTCCTTTTCCAAATGAGTCTCCTACAGGAAGACCAGATCTGGATTTTTCTGTTTGAGATACAATAGAATCTTCCTCCTTTTGATGGCTGAGTTTTCACCCTTAACATTCAATGATGTCAATCTAACCAGTTCACCTATAATTTGTTACTAGATGTATAATTAGCCAGATACTTAAAAGCATTTCCCTCGTGAAACGACAGAATTTACACATAACTCAACACTATTCGACAAGACATTTACACAACATATATAAAAAGAAAAAGAAAAAACAACTATTAGCCCTAAAGGAACATGGGGCTCTCCTACTCCAACTAAACTACTATAATGCATCCGTATGTAAGGGGCACATGGCCTGCCTCGGCTACCCGGCTAACTTTATCCTGGAGCTTTTTTACGTTTGATATGGCGGAGTCTATGCTAGCCCCCTCGGCTGTTGCTAGCGTCCTCCAGGTCAGAAATCCTAGTTTCAGCCTCCGTCACCCATGCACCAAGTTGCTCCACAGTGGTTTGTAGCGTTTCCAGGCCTGTTTTCACGCTGCTCACATTTGCTGCTATCCCTTGCAAAAGGCTTTTGATGGTGGCAAGCTAGGACATGGTGTTGTCAAGCGTGGCAGGGCTGCGATCTTGCTTGTCCGTCTTGTCCTACATCACGTTCTTTTTGGATTGTCTCGTTGAACGAGGATGGTTTTGCTTCGGGTCCTGTGACATATTTGTTAATAGCACTGTCTGAAACTATTTTAGCAAAGTTTATTCCAAATATGTGGCTGTGACATGAGGGTAAGGAAGCCCAGCAGAGTGGAGCCAAAAGCTAAGCAGCCATGTCGGTGTCGGACTTGTGTTAGCGAGTATTAGAAAGCATTTCTTGGCAAGTGCTGGGTGGCATTCAAGCTCTCCCAAGTACGTGTACTCTGACCTGACCTGACTTTTGGAGGCAGAAAGCAAGGGAGGCACGTGCCCCTTAACACAGTTACAACCTCTTAGACCTTTGATTCCCACAAGCACAACCTTAAAGACTCCAACTTGCAGTGTTCAGACTTGTAGCACACGAAGTAAACTTTAGAAAATTAGCCTTTTTCGTGTGTTTGTACATGTTTTCTCCACTGCAGGGTACAGCTCGCGTCAACTTGGTAGTACCCAATGAACTACAAACACTAATTGGGAAGAAGAGGAGAAGAAGGACAATGGAAATGGAGAGTTTTGCTGACAGTGCGTTTGTTGCTCTGAGGACCTCACCTGAAAATTAGGGTCAGATGCTGGTACAACCTCCTCCGATGCTGACCAGTGACTGACTCCTGGGCTGAGAGCCAGGCTGGGAGAGATTTAATAACTGACTTCAGAAGTAAACTTTCAAATGATCACAGTTCTACTTCTAGCGAAACATGAGACTAACATTGGCTGCAATATAATATAATATAAGCCACAGCCCTTACAGTGGAAAAAAAAAATCACACATTTACGAATGTGTATTTGTGCCTGCTGCCAGCTGTGCCACTGAGGTGTGGAAATAATCATGTTAGCGTCTACTCATGATTCAACCCCAATGCAGCATCATTACTGCCTCTCTCTGTGGCCTGAACTCGATCGATTCTAATGATTATTAACCATTAAAGCTTCAGCACTCACTCCCCACTGTCTTTCCATTAATGAACACCAATTCCCATTTAAACCAAATGCAGTGGTGTCAAATTCAAAGCTGAGATGTAATGGAGTGTCTAATTTAATTAGGCTCATGTTGCCTGACATGTGTAGGTGCAGTAGCTGAGAAGGAAACAGGGCTTAATAAAGGCATTGCACTCTGGTAGATGAGTTGTGATACATACAAGGGACTCACCCAACTGTAAATGCAATCTGAACATACTGTATTCCTGCAAAACATATCATCCCATGTAATAGGCTGATACGACTGATAAAAAGACTTAAAATGTAAGATCAGGATAAACCTCCATCAAGCCATGCTAAAGAAAATAAAAGCAGAGACTGCAGTCCCCATTTTCTCCTTCCATTTGATGAAAGTAATCATAGTTTTGTTACAGATTTAGCCTCTGCCTTATGAGTTATTGACGGAGCAGTTGGAGTGGAAATGAGAGTTGGCAAAGAGCAAGGTCTCCCATGACGACATTTATATTATTTTCAAGCTGAGGAGGGAAAAAAAATAAGAAAAACTGCCACCAATGATCTAACTCACTCCCATAATGTCAGATAGCCAATTCTCCAAAACTCAAAATTTTTTTTTTTTTTTACTCTAAATCGTTATGCGCAAATGCTTAGTTTGAACTCAAACGATTCATTCATTCATTTGTCTGATTAATCTATAAATGTCTGGTGGCAGCGTACAGCTTAACTGAGAAACACCAATGGGCAAAGAGACAACGTCAGAGTGGTCTGAACTGAGTTTGGGGTTAACGGTCCATGCTCTGGAGAGAGGCCAAATGGTCTGGTCTCTGAACCGAGGGCTGTCTAGTCAGCCAAGCTGGACATGGTGATTAACATTTGGGGCTTGGGTGACTCATCCCTGCTTTAGAATCGGCCCAGAGAC
>KV751346.1:7019393-7049750 GCA_001698575.1 Mola mola
GACTGCTAATAATAAGTACGTTCAGGTCTCTAACTGCATATGGCTGTTTCTTTGTTTCTTGGCCATCATTTTCATCATATCCAGGGCGAGAAAACATATCTTAACGTGGTATATTTATAATAATCTGAATAACACAGAATTGTCATCTCTGTCTTTATGGCACCCATATTCTCTTTTTTAACAATATATATTTTCTATACTGTATATATATATATATTTCTTCTGCTTGTGACCAGTAGTCCTAGATAATTTACTTGCTTTAAACCCTCTATTAATTAAACATTTTGATACACTTGTACAATCTTATTACACAGGCAGTGCAGAGAGGCCCTCAACCTTACAGTGTTTATCTTTGTGCTAAGCATCTGTCTGTCCGTCTGCTTCTATTTATACACACTGCTATACTAACAAAGCATAGCGTCTCATCTCATATAGCTTCCTTTTTCAGTCCCTGTAAAAAAAAAAAAAAAAAAATCAGTGTTGTTTTCTCTTGCCTGGGAAAATTATATAATAATGTGAAAACAGCAGCTATTTAATAAACTGCCAAATTTTTTTTAGAAAGTCATGACGTCTGTCAGCTGTTTTTTCACCAGCTCTCACAGGGGAAGAACACACTTTAAATTGGGTTCAAACTGTTTTTTGTATTTTTAAGTGGAAATCTAGTAATTAGGGTAATTGGGGACAGCAACTTTTAAATCCCTTCGGGTTAGTTTCAACATCTCGCATTGTTCTGCCATGCGGGAATACCAACACGCCGACTGGACACAAAGCATAGTTTGAAATGCAAACGAAGGGAGTGCATGCTGATCAGAACTGGCACATCGTCACGGCTGCTCCTCTTCTTCTATCCCCCGGTTCCTTCCCAGGAATAATAAAGTCTTTCACGGTGATTGATGGTACCACAGATCCACAAGGCTGAGGAAGGATGACGGTTCGTCCATGTGGGTACTAGTTTGTAAAATCTCAAGAGACACAGTTCTCTGTAGGACTCAACTGCCAAGTGTCCGATCCATCTGAGCAGAGGTCAAACGCCTGAGGAAGGCGGTCGGCGCGTCAGTTCATGTCGATGGTGTTGAAGACCCATTCTGTGAACTTCTTGAGCTTGGCTGAGGCGCTGTAGGACTCCTCCAGGAGGCGCTGGTTGTCCTCTCTCAGGCTGTGGATCTGAGCCTGCAGTGACGCCTTGGCATCTTTCTCCTAATGGTGACAAAAACCTTGTGAGCAATCTGACATCAGATCTGAACATTAAACACAATTCATAAATTGGATATGCTGCACATTATCGGCCTTAAAGGAGAACTCCACTGTTTTTCAACATTAAGCCTAGTTTACCAAGTGTCACAAAATACTTAAATAACTTTTTTTGAAGATTACTCTAGTTTGGAGTTTGATTAATAAGAAACTGGGAAGTAATTAGTTTTTTATATGATGTTACATGTACTACTGATTTCTTTACTACTGAAGTAAGGAGTTCTGACACTTACAGAACGATAACTCACCTTCTTCAAATCATCCTGTAGCACTTTCACCATTGACTCCAGCTGACTGACCTTCCCCATCAGGCAGGCTGGTGTCTCTCTTTAAAAAGGGACAATCAAGACATTAGCGGAAACAAACACTGAAAATCCAGAGAAAATCAGTCTAAACTGTATTTTTCAAGTCCTTTAGTTTGCTTTCAGTTCAGCTATACACCAAAGTTGCTGATTTTATGAGGTCAACCACAGTGAGGGACTAACTAGTGCGATCAGCTGCAGCAGTGTTTTACTAGAGTTAAACCTGCAAGGTGTTTCATGGCACAGTACTGGACGCCAGTAGATCACAGGCCACTTCAGGCCTCTTACCCTGGAGGGGGCTGCCTCAGTGGGGCTGCCTGAGGCTCAGCCTGCTGGGGGCTGGTGGCTTCAGCGCTCTCAGCCATGGCGCTCTCCTCTTGGGCCGTGAGGAAGATCAGCCTCTGCTCTGAATAATGAAACCAATAAAACACACATTAGACCTGGAGAGAGAACAAATACAGACTTACAGTGCCCTCTTCTGGTCAGAATAAAGATGGCATCTGGGTTTTTCTGCCAAACCTCCCACTAAAAAAGTAATTAGCCTTCACTTTCACTTATTATGAGGAGGAAATGAACACACAAAGTGTGCCTACCCTCAAAGGCCTTAGCAGCATCGACCAGGTGGGCCCAGTCCAGTGGGCCATCTGCCCCAGTGTCGGGCAGCGGCATGAGGACAGGGTCCTGCAGCTGCTGCTTCTTTCTCTCCTGCTCTTTCTCTGAACTGTCTTGGGCTGAAAGGTCTCCTGGGAAAGAAAAAGACAACAGTAAAACACTGGACAGGCGGTTAAAGTGCAATTCTAGGTCATCATGCAACCCTTTAGTGTATATTTTCTGTTTTGTGGGATTAAGATTTGTCATACAGACAAACAAAAGCCCACAGGTGAGCATGTATCACATTCCATGATTAGCGATAAACACTCAGATTTACCCAGGGATTTATGTGACGCTCGCCGACTGGGTCCGTGGCGAGCAGTGGGAGAGCGTGGCATGGTGGAGCAGCTGAACAGATCAGTAGGCATGTCACGCTGCCCGGCGGAGGACGGCTCCCTCTGCCCGCCATAAATACTCTCATCTGACAGGGTTCTGTGAAGGGGGCGCCGAGCTGGGGGTGGACCTGGAAACAGTGGCTTCAGAGAGGAATGGACACAGGCAAGAGACAGGATGCCAGTGAGACAACGTGAGGAATACCGCAAAGGGTATTAAACTGGAAGAGTCATGTCCATATTGACACCACTAATTTTGTTTATCCATTACTTTTAGACAACTCTTTCAAAGTTTACCCATGCTTAGCTAACCATTTTTTGTTAATTCATTACTTTTAGCTAACATTTTCAGGTATTTGATTACTTATCACTAACCATTTTAGATGTTTATCCATTATCCTTAACTAAATATTTCAAATTTACCCATACTTGGCTAATTTTTTTTTAACTGTTTACTTAACAATTGTTTAAATTGTTATCAGTGTTAATTGGCAACACTTTACAATAACAGCCCATTAATTAACATAGTTAATAGAGTAATAAGCATTTACAAACAGTTAACTAATGCAGTGAGAAGGATTTTGATACAAACAGCCACCTGACCCTCATTAGGCATTTATTAACCCGAACCAAAAATTTTTAATGCTATTTGTGACCTTTATTGTAAAGTTGAGAACATATACTCCTTAGATGACACCTCATAATAGTTGGTTTTGAACTATTGAATTTATGTCTGAATTAATGTCTTGGTTAACATGAGGATCATTAATTAGTGTTACTTAACAGTTAGTAAAGGCTTTTTACTGCATTAACTAATGTGAATTAACAGTAATTCAATACTTTTAGCCATTGCAAAGTTTACCAATACTTAGCTAATGATCTAAAAATGTATCCATTACATTTATCTGACAGTTTAAAGTGAAATTTTTATTTTTAGCTCATATTTTTATGAGCTAAAAATAAGGTTAAGGTTACCCATACTTCACTAAGTCACTATTTCAAATTATATTTTGCCATTTATACGTAAGTTATTTGTTTTCGAGTATTTAATAATGCTAACTTTTTAAATAGCTTTTCCGGCGACTTACTTTGAAACGGCTCTTGCTTTCTATTTGATTGTGCTCATTGGCCAATTAGTGTTACAGCTGACTTTGGCTGCTGGCCTTCTTATTAGAATCAACCGAAGATCGGCATTACATCGATTAATTTGCTGTTGCTGCTGTTTACTTTTTTTAACACAAAAATGTTTAGCTCAGGTTATTTTGAGTTAATCATGTTTTCGATGGTTGGATACGAGGGTGCTTGCTCGGGACGGCCTGTTGCAGTACCTTCTCTTCAGTTGTAGTAGGCGGAGGGCTGTCAAGTGTGATGAGCTTCTTCAAGTCTTCTTCCAGGCTGGACTTGGCAGTGTGCCGCTGGGGCGAGTGGGAGCCCCGGAGATTAGCCCTGAGCTGCGGCTGACCACCGAGAAGACCATCACTCTGGTGCCGCCTGGAGATTCAACAAATTATCAGATCAGAAAGGTGAAATCTAAGGAGGACTGGGGAACAAAGGTAAAGGAGAGGAGGAAATGTGACACATCTCGGCAATGATTCAAGGTCAATCCTGCAAATGAAAGAGCCTGAAAAACTGGTTTGCTGAACAGCTGCACCGTGTGAAAACAGCAGTTGCCATGAGTTAAAAATGTCGCAATCAACCGTCGGGCAAAACAATGAGATGTACGCTGCGCTGAAGGAATAAATAGAGGAAATTATGTTTAGTCACATTCTCTGGGAACCAAAGTACAAAATTCTGCACCACACGGTGGCACTGTGGATCAAATTAGTAGAAGCATTGAGACTATACAGTCAGTGGGCCAAAACAGGATTAAATATTCTTTCCTCTCCACAGTCTCCCACATTATAACGTCAGAAACAGCAGGATGCATTTCTACACTAAATGACCATTTTCAAGCGGCACCGCAGGAGGCACAGCTTGAAACGTTCATAGATGTTTAGTGAAAGTGATTTCTATCTTACTTGCGAGTGCTCCCGAAGTCCACAGAGTTGACCGTTCCCCCAGGTTTCCTCCAGCCAATCAGGTACTTGGAGGTTGCTCCTTGACGGGGGTAGAAACTTTTGTTCCCCGGGGAATGGCAGTTCTGGGATGTAGGGGAGGCGATCACAGCGGCAGCCTCATCTTGTGGCGAGGGGGGGCTGAAGCCCTGGCCCATCGGACTCCCTGACTGGCTAGAACTGAGGGGGCTGGGGAAGAGGAAAGGGAGGCTGAAGCATGCAATATAAAATATATGAGCACCAAGAGCAGATGGCTGCAAAAGAGACAGTAGAGTACTGCTTATTTGTAGGGGTTTTTTACTGTTTAAAAGAAAGAATTAACCTGTAAATTGAATGAAAATGAATCACCCCAGATGGACATCCTGTAATTGCAAGTAGCTACCTGACATAAACACATTAGGTACCATCACTGCATATCTTTCTATTTATTGCAGACAGGATGAACTGATCAAATTCAAAGGCAAAAAAAATAGGACGCGGCGTCCTTGCACTTTATTTCTTCAAGTAATATTCCCCCGTCTTTTCACGTAAAAGCGTGAATTTTCAAACAAGCAAGTTAGTGTGTCCTCCCTGCAAGTGCACGTGTGCGTGCACATACATTTAAACAAAGCTGCCAATGTACAGGTCTGCTGGAGTTGAGTTATTTCTGGCTGAGTGAAGAAGAGAGGGAAGAAGGCTTCCGCTGAGTCAAAGGAAGTGGGAATTAAACGGTGCTGAGCTCATTTATAGCAACTTCAAGCACTTCATTTAAATTTATTTTTTTTTATCATGGGGCCTAGGAGATACATAGAAATGGAAAACCACACACACACACACACACACACACAGAGTTATTTCATTATTCCTCTCTGTTAATGCCAAACCACCAAGCTGTGGACTCTCCATCTGAGACAGGACAGAGTACAAACAGACCGTTGAGTGAACCTTTGATGCCTGCAGCTGATGGACAGAACAGCGCACCTGGAGTGGGAGGCGCCGTCACTCAGGCTGTAGGAGCCACTGTCAGGAAAAGCCGATGGACTCTTCGCCGGGATGTCACTGCCTCCGATGGCGACAGGAGAGTCCGGTGCTGGAGGTGGAGTGTCTGTGACCCTCTGTCCGTCCGCTGGCTCATCCTGCCATGGGATTTTGGCCTTGGACCTAAAGGCGGCAGTGGAGGAAGCTGTGCTGCTTTGCGTGGCAGTGAAGGAGGTGGCATCGATGCCGCTGTCGGTGGACGTGCCCTGAACGTAGCCGTTGAGCTCCAGATCGCTCCTCACTCCGGAACGCGAGCCCACCTCGTACCACTTCTCGTCGCTGTGGGCGGAGCTCGAGGCGTTGCTCGAAAGCGTGTTGCTGCTTGACTGGCTGGAGGAATACGGAGCATCCTGAAACCCAAAGAGAATTTTTCAGGTTTTGCTGAAATCACTCCTCATCATAATTTAAAATATACTTTATTGTCCGTGAGGGGACATTAAGCTTGGATAATAGGCTCCTAAACACAGCTATAATGCCGTACACGCACAGTAATGAATCCACGTGGTAACATTTAAAAATACAAAGAAAGCACGAAAGGACATAAAAGAGACATAAAATACCCTGTGAGACTGAAGTTTAAAAGTATTACACAAGCCCCATGTAGGGATTTTCCAATATCACTTTTTCCATCCCGAGACCAATTCTGGTACCTGGGCTTTGGGTATTGGCTGATACTGAGCACTGATCCCACAACAAAATTAGTATTTTGTTCTATCTGCATAGTGTTTCCAGAAACTGGCAGGAAGTTTTGCTGTGCTTGAACTTTTCATGTACGCTCCAATAAAAGAAGCTACCACAGCACGTGATCTATCGGGCTCGTTGAATCAATTCTTTGACACGTAACAATCGAAGCACAACTTCCTGTGTTGTCTTTCAGAGCGGTGAAGAAAAATGGTACGTAACGTTAAGCAGAGCCAGTTGCCAATTCCGATCAGCATTTTCAACATTAGTGGTGGCAAACTGTAGTCCCATGGGAAGTAAATAGATGATACTAAAATAATAATAATATAATAAGTAAAGCACCTGACACACACTATAGTGCTTGTGAGTCAAATTCACCTTGCTGCTTTTGTTGGGAGACACGTGGCTGCTCTGCTCTGACGGCTGCAGTCGAGGAATCAGGGCCTTGGAAACCACAGTTTCTGTAACAGGCGAAGACACGTGATGGGCAACAATAGCCGTGTATTATTTTACTGCTAACGAAAGAGACCAGAGTTCTGAAATTGTCTTACCCCCAGTGGTTCTGTCCCCTAGTCTTGGCGACTCCCCCTCCCCAGTTCTGCACCAGCCAACACCAGTGCCAGAACCTACTTTGATCCCATTGACTCCCTCCCCTGCGAGCTGCCGCGCTGATGACACCATGGACTGGCAGTTATTATTAAACCTGGAGGGGGGATGAGGAAGGTCAGCTTTGTAGTGCAGCAGGCTAACGTCCGGATGTATCCCACAGCGAGGGGCAGAACTTACCCGTCAGGCATGGACTTCTGCCTCCAGTGGTTGGAGCTGTTGGCGTCTGCGTAGGGGAGACTGGAGGGGGAGTTTGTGTTGTGCAGCGTGCGACCCATCACAATGGAGCACGCAAGAGCGTAGTTGTCGTTCCCTGGGGAATATCTGTGACGAAGAAGCATGTCATTAAAGACAAACTGCATACTGCAGCCAGGCAGACGTGCAGTATGTTCAGGATTTTATTCATTCTGACACCTTTTGGGGTTGAGGGGTCGGCCGTCGCTGGACACGCTTCGGGGGATAGCGGCAGGGTTACGATCACTGAAGTCCGAAGGCGTGGCCTTGATCAGCGTTCCCCCTGTGCCGGCAGCACGTGTTTGAGGGCTGGAGGAGGTGCGGGGCCACTTGCTGTTGTTGATGTTGGGGCGGAAGGGGAACTTCAGCTCATAGGGCATGCCCTCCTTATGGTTTTTGTAATCCACTAGTGGCATGTGGTAGATTTCTGAGCAACCTCTGTTGATACACACAGCATTTACACTTTAGACACAAGCTGAACAGACACATGCTTCTCCCGCACTCATTTACAGTCTTCAGTATGTCCACTCTCCTCACCTGCGTGGGGTGGAGTCCTCATGTGGGGGAATAATGACCACCTTGACAGTAACGGAGGTTCTGAGGAGGTCGATCATCTGCTCGTGGGACAGCGAGGCCACCGCCACCTTGCAAATCTCCACGAGCCGGCTGCCCTGCCTGAGCCCCGCCTGCCAAGCATAACCGTAGGACTCCACCTCGGCAACGATGCCCTCAAAGTTGACATGAAAACCCAGCTGGCCCAAGGCGTTACGGCGCAGGGTCATCTCTGTCGTCTGACTGCCCTTGGTCAAGAGCTACAGACAGGGAGTCAATCAGGGCGAGATGGGGAGAATAAAACATAATGGATAAAATTCTTCATAAGCAATTTGTTAAAAACAACACATATAACCTAATATTCATCTTGGACACTACATACAAGTTCTAATCCCGACCCAAACTGAGGCACACATTTCAGTCAAATACTACGAATGATACCAAGTACTAAAATGATTCAATAACCTGTCCAGACAGCCGAGCCCGCAGTTCAACTATTCCTCTACCTGTGCAAAGTTCATTAGAAGTTAATAGTAATTACACATACTAGAGAAAGAGCAGAGTCCATGTTAGCCACAGTTCTAATGCACGAATAGTACTTTACAATGTACTCGTACGGGTAACAATAAATCTTTACAACCTGTCTGAAAGTACAATGTCAGAAAAAGAATCCAAAAGCCCAAACAAAAGGTCCTCACTAGCGCCGTATGTAGGTTTACCCCACACAAAACTCTCAGCAATACCTTGTAATATTCATGATAATATCTCATTATCTAATTATTGTGTATTAGTCTTAGCATGACTCATAATTATAGAGTCAGAACATCTGTGGTTTTTTTGGCGACTGTATAATTTGAGCTTATGTTGATAAAATAACATCGCAATTACTAGTAATTACTTGGAATTTTTTTCTACAATTGTTATCAATGTGAAGGATGGTTGGACAAACTGGCTGTGTGATTAATATGTGTTTATTCTACTGTTTTTGTCATTGTTGACATATTTGGGTCTTTAAGATAACTTGCTAAAATGTGAACGTGATGATGAATGATGAAGAAGTGTGTGTTCAGACAGTCAGAAGCAAAAGGACTGTGGTGCTCATTACAAGCTGTTTGTCAAAGACGGGGTTCTTTGGCTCTGCGTAGCCTCTGTTAGCTGCAGCAGATGGTATTTGCTAATGAGACATGCTGCTCCACTGACCTCCAGCCGTTTGACAACCTCTCCAAAGTCCTCTGTGTTGTTATTGATGGAGCGCAGCGAGACACTCTCGCCACGCTCATAGTAGATCTTCATGGAGGCAGGGCTCCCAGTTGACCAGCCAATCACGTCGCGCGTGGCACAGTTAAACACCACTGCTTTGGCCTCCTGATCCAACAGGATGATGAAGTCGTTTGAAATGGCCAGCAGGCATTCACGCTCAGCGCCGGCTACCTGATCTTCAGCATGAACCTGCCAGGTCACCGCCCCCAGGCTCCGAAGCTCCGCCCCGCTGTACGGACGCACCTTCTCCCGGCGCTTGTGTGCGAGAGAGATGAAAGGGAACTTCCCGGTGGGTTCTACCGGCGTGCTGGTCACGTGACGCTCGGCCAAGTCCCGCAGATACTCCTGCCTTGTGCGTGTGGCCATGGCGCCAAATTTGTCCGACTTGTGAGCCGCGTTCTCAGCGTTGATGACTTTGCCTAACAAGAAGTCCCTGAACACAGTGGACTTGGGGAAGGTTATTCCCTTGGGAATCGGTGGGCCGAAAGAGGGGACGTCCTGGGAACGGGCGACAGCCACACTGCAAGAAGAAAGAAAGAGAGGAAGGGTTTGACTTTTACGGCCACGCTAACATTACAATCTGTAGCTGTGAACCACCTTTTCTGGGCCTTTAAAAGTGTAGTTTCGTTTGTTTCTGCCATGAAACTATGTACACGGAAAATGGTTTCAACAAACACTGGTAAAAAAAAGAAGTATTACATATGGATATATACATATACTGTATATGTGAAGAAAAACACTTGGCTACGCTACAACTGGAAGACAAAACTGACATTTGTGAGGACAAACAGCACATGGGCTTGTAAAAACAGCAAAGCGGAGATATCGCACAATTTCCCCTCAGGTGCTGGTACCTTTGACCTGTTTCACTTATGAGTGAGTATAAAGAAGGGCGTCAGAATTCGCACAGGCTCTCCTCTTGTTACCCTCTACGGCTCCTCTTCCATTTTAACACAATGGCTGTCCTTGAGTTACTGTAAATTAGTGAGCAGGTGCAGGTAATACTGTCTCATACCTGATGTTTGTAAGAAAGCACTCTCAGTGCAGAACAAACTCAGCTAAGTGTGGTTTTGATTGGGTCAGCAGCCAGGTGGTGGCATGTTCATAGCCACACTACTTGTCTTAGTTCTATTGTAAAGTAGAAAGTTTATATACAGCCCATAGTGCAGACTGGTTATACATAGAGTCAACTGTACATACACTAAAAGGCCATGAGAACAAGAAAACATGGAGGTGGATAAGCTGATGTGACAGTCCTGACAAGTCTCTATCCGACCCATTGAACAGATAATACAGTCATTGCCTGTAGCAGAAATGTTGCCAACCACGCCTGACTAAACCTGGCGTACAAAAACTATATATCCAATCACAGCTGACAACCCAGATCCCAGTGCTGACGCCCTGCCAGTCTCTGCTACATCATGGTAGAAGTGGAGAAGTGGTGCTGCGGCTAGGGCTAGCAAGCACAAACAGCCTGTTTCCTAAACAAAGGTCTGGTTATGTAATCTGCCTCCTTGGCCCAGTGTGACTTTGAAGCAGTGGCTGAAAGCAGCAGATTAGCACCCCACTGGCCCCAGGCCATTTACTCCTCTAATGCTCCAATCTCGCTCAATATGACCTGTGCATTATCAGAATCTCAGCAGCAGGCAACAACACACTCTTAATAACTGGATGACTCAACAAATCATGACGTGTTCTTCGTTAATACAGAGTAGAAAAATGGTGGACATAGTCTTTCATTAAATTGACCACCATTGGTTTGTGTGCGTGTGCAAGGAAGAATCTGTGTGTTTATGTTTGCAAATGCCTGACTGGAAATCATCTTAAATCCAAAGTGGTATACAGTAAGTGGCAAAGTCAAATGCATTAACTACTCTGCATGGTTTTAGCAGCAGCTAGCATCAAAAACAAATGCCTACCAACTCACCTACCGGCTTCACCAAAAAGCAACCATGCCCTGCATAGTATCACCCTCTGATGCAATCAATGTGACACAACAGAAAGATTTCCCGGGTCGATAACAATCCAATGCTCAAGATACACCAGTCAGAATGTTGTTTTCCTCTCTGCAGCCAGAATTTTTTTCCAAACCGTCAGGGAAAAACGTCCTTGGAAACACTTGTGACCAACGGTCAGAAGAGAAGTCAGCATATGGTGCCTAAAATCACTCAATATGAGCAAAAGCCAGGCTGAGAGTGTGTGAGTGTCTCTGGGTGGGGTAACTTGAATGTCCTCAAGGATTTTGTGTCCTGCTCCTCTCCATTTCATCCATAAACCAAACCAGGAGAACCAGCAATCCACCCACTCTCTTCCTGGATTATAAACTAGAAGCAGAAGGAAAAAAAGAGCTTCCTTCAGGCAAAACGCGAGCTGAATGGTGGCGTCCACTAGTCAGCGGGGATGGAGTGGCTGGTCAGAAAAAAGGAATTTGTCAGAGAGACGAAAAAAAGGTCCACAAATAAATTAGTCCAAATATGAGGCAGTTATGAGCGGGAAGACAGAAGGCTGGCTTGACCTGTCCGCTCCTCAGAGGAGCTCTGAGGGACTCTCAACAACCCTCCCTGCACACATGCATGTCTGGGCGAAGAGAGCACTTCATGTGCATGGCGCTAACTCCTTCAGACCATTCCAGCTCATGCCGCCCAAAGGCAAAGTGGCAGGGAGGCAGAGGAGGAGGAGAAAGAGGGAGGCTTGAATTATACGAGTGTGTGAAGAGTGAGCCTGTGAGTGAATTAGTGCACACGGGGGGGGGGGGGGGGGGGGCGTGCGTGTGTGTACCACTGTGTGCAAGTGAGCCTGACAAAGAGGTAAAAGGGAGAAATGGGCTTACGAGAGTGACAGGGAGCAACTATGTGTGTATAATATCTGTACATGCAGAGCACGGAGTCAGATCGTCACGAGGCCCAGAGTGAGCCAGTGAAGGAGAGGACGAGGAGGTTCTCCCATCAGTTTGACAGCTTCTGTTCCATTTGACCATAATCAAACAAATTTAAACCTATGACATGAACATACTCGATCCAGAGAGAAGGGACGGCCACACGACAGGCTTTTATGTCTGACCCATGCCTTCCAGTCAGTGCTTTTTGTCTTAATGCCACTGCAGCTACGGGCATAAAAACAACAGCACCGCTGGTAGCACTCAGAGTGGTGTGGGGCTTTTAAGGGTCCCATAAAGAGGGTGCGGCTCTACACCGAGATGGGAAGTTAAGGTCACATTTTTTCTAATTAATTTTTGCAACCGAGTTTGCTCAGTCTTGCCCACTTAAAATTGTAATGAGCCTCCACGGTCTCTAGATGCAGCCATATATATTCATAACTGGTGGGCTAACCTCAACCTCAACCTCAGTGTCAGTCACAGTTCCATACTCATAAATCTCTGAGAGGGAAGCTTTTCCAAAGCTTTTGATATCCAGGAAGAGGGTTTGTTCAGCACGCCATCACTGCATTTTCATTGCTCTCCCCTTTCGTTTGAAAATAGATACCACACAGCATGTCCGGATGATGCGTAGACGAAATAAAGGCTTCCCATTGGTGGTATTTTTTTAAATTGACTACACACCTCCAAGCTGGTTAGCTCGAGTTTAGTAGTGATTCTGCTATGCTATAGCTGTACATGCTATCTCCACTGACTGAGTACCAAGGCTCACCTGTAGCATGTGTTGTCAGAGCAGGGATTATGCACCCGCACGATGATGAATACGTGTTGAAAGTGAGAGCGGATGGCCTTGGGAGTGAAGGGGTGAGAACCCGGCTCCTGGAACACGATGGTCACGATGTCATTCCCGATGTGGCGCTTCCTCAACAACTAATTATTGAAAAAAAAAAACAACCCAATGTTAGAGACGTGCATGACAAAGCAGAGTCATACCAAGCATATGGCATATGCTATTTAGCGACTGATTTTTATTAATTAATGAATTAAGTTGAATCGGAAACAAACTTGATGTAACCTATTATACATTTCTCTTCCATTTTCCAACACACAGCAAATTGTACACAATTGAGAACGAGCTCTCCATCTTTACCTGCTGTTTGTTGTTGGGTGTGTAAGGCAAAAGAGTCGACACGTGGAACATCAGCTCGTAGTCCTTGTAAGTTGTGTACAAGGAGTGAGTGCCTGTGGAATCCGCTGCGGGAAAAACAGGTGAGAACTGCTACCATCCATCTCTCTCACATGTAGGGAATATTCCATGTTTCTATGCAGGACGGGGTGTAATTTTACACGGGGTGTAAAAGTATAAAAAAAAGTAGACAATAATGAACTTTGGATAAGACAACTGTCAAAACCATTGCTCAGTCATTTATTTTACTCAAGTGCTGTCCTGTAAGTGGAACTCACTTTCCACAACAATGGACTAAATGTTTACGTAATACAACTTATATTTGGTGTCTTTTTTCTGTGCAACAACAAGGTTATAAACCAGAAATGATTATTTTTCTATTCAATTGCTAAATCTATCTGTGTGAAGACTGCTGCAATAACAGTGCACATATACTGTCTACCCTTGTTAGTACTGGGTACTGCTCTACACTTACCAAGAGAGAGGAAAGGAACCTTAGGGTTAATGAAAGTAAATATTTGATCAAACGCAAAATAAAGGAGCAACGTACAAGTACCATAAAGTGCAAGTATAGTGCAGTATAAAGAGGGGAAACCCAAGATTCCAAACAAGTCTGCATTTAAGAGTAAAATGTTTTCATTGCTGAAGTGAAACTAACGGGACATTTTTATGTTCTCAGATATAAGTCAGCTGCAAGAAAAATGTTTGCTGTAAAGAAACATCGCAGCTTGGTGAACAATCAGTGCGTGTGAGGTTGTTACTTTTGGTGTCCAGCTGGGCTCTGTACTTGGTGAAGCCCTTGAGGCGAACCTTGTCCCCCAGCAGCTGGAGGAATTCTTCCAGGGCGGGACCAGCTGTCTCGTTGTTGTACATCTCCTCCTCGGTGCTCTGGCCCGCTCGGCAGTACATCACCCCTACCTTCACCTGGAAGCTCAGCTGGGAAACAACAAACAAGCCGACACAATATGTCTTTAGTTCATGTCAGGACACAATACAACACAAGTTCCCTTTCTGTGAAAATTCAGGCAAGAACTGCCAAAAGTTCTGATTCTGTAACAATTGCTTATTTAATCTTTATTTTTTTCATCCCCTTACCCCTTGTTCATCCAGTTTCATCAGCTGCTCAGTGACTTTAGGCGTGTTGAGTGCCAGTCTGAGGCAGGACAGATCCAGCTCTGGGAGAAGGTGCTCCAGTACCTCCTTGATGGGCAGCCCTCGGGTGGTGCCGTGCTTGGAGGTGGAAGGCACCGCATCTTCCAGGATAGAACCCCGGAGGGCTGTCAGCTAAATAGGCACAAATTACAGACAGGAGAGTTTTAAAAAAAAAATGGTATACATATCAGGAATTCTTTAAAGTTCACTGCAATTTTTTTTAAAATACTGTCAACTTATTGTGTTCCAAAAGCACTAAAACATTTGAAACAAGGCAATTATGAGTCAAGGCTCTGAGGAAAATGGAACTGAGGTGGGAGAGGTGGTTGGAGGGCTTGTCTGAGAATCTACACAAAGTCGGCATTGTACTGGGCTCTGGGAGTGAACTCAATCACTCTGCTATCATAAGCAGTTGGAATGGAACAAGACTTTCTCTCCTACACGTTTGAGGCCGTTAAGGAACAGTGTTTATAATGGTAGGATAGGTGGCAGGGGTTCTGTAGTACTTCGGTCTAATGCGCAGGGGTTTTAATGCACCTGCACCTGTCCTACTTCAGTCCACAACAGATGGCCACAGGCAGGTGCCCTAACCTCTGTCTGGGAATGTACAGCCATGCAAAAAGATCCATCACCTAAAATTTGAAACCCCAAATCCTAAACCAAACATAGCAGAGGGGGAGCCAACATTACAACTAAACAAGTAAGTCTATTTTTACTTGACACACAAAAGCTAAAGCTCTCCACACAGTGGTTTGGGGATGTTTGACACCGACAAGCCTTGGAGGCTAAAAGAAGAGTGCACTTCCTGAAGTTTCTTCAGACATTACTGATATTGGGAGACAGCTGAATAGCCCAGGGGCTGATCGCATAATATGAAGCAAGGACTGCGACCGGTTTTACCTTGAGCTGGTCTTCCTAGTATTTGACAGGAAGAGCAGTGCTTGAATCATACACACCTTTGACACAGTAAAGTCATAAACAGGCCTCCCTAACTGTCTAACACATGATTGAAGGAGTGGCTTCAATGGACTACTGCTCCTCACTGCTGTATTACTGAGGAGGATGCTTACATGGGTATGCCAATTAACATATGATTTCATATTAATTTATAAATTCTTCATTATTAAAGTTTTTCTTCTAATAAAATAATTGGATAAATAAATCTTGAAATGTTGTTTTTGCCAGCAAAAACGATGCCTAAGCTGTAAGCAAACATGACCAAACATTAAAATAATACAAAAGAGAAACAAAAACATTTTTTTCTCCAGCTCCAACACAGACATGATTTGAGTCCTGGAGCACACACTTTCTTTGAGGTGGAGAAGAGAGGTCACCTATGAAAAATCTGCTGAGAGGTGGCCCGATCACACTTGGACCCCACACGGGAAGTAGTCCATCTTAGGTACAACTTTTTAAAAGCTGAACTGGTAATGGAAATGTAAGTGGTTCTCTGGAGAATGAAAAAAGCCACAAACAACTGACCTCGCTGGTTCTGAAGATTAGGCGGTAGTTATACTGCTGTCCATGCTCCTTGTCATCTTCCAGCTTTTCCCTGCGCAAGCTCACTGCCACCGGACCCAGTGACTCGTCAATCCCAAAGTAGTTCCAGTGCTCTGGGGGGGAAGAAAAACATGTTTAAAAAAACAAACATCTTTTGGGGAATATCGAACATTGTTGCTTTATGTGCACACTTATATGCTATTGATATGTGTACTGACCAAAGTTACATTAATCTTACCCCTAAGGTGGAAGAACTTCCTATAGTAGTAGGCTCCCAGGTCCACATGCTCCACAATGTATTGTTTGCCCTTTTCACTTTGCGTGCTGGGGCCTTCCTTCGGTCCTTCTAGTACTGCTACACCAGCATTTGTGCAGTGCGTGCTCACAGATATTTCATACAAATTTCCTTCCCCACTCAGTGTCCCCGTGCCACTGTTAACTGCTCCACCACCGCCCATAAACAAATGATACCCTGCTCCCAATCTTCGCCTCACATCGCCATCAGTGCCTATCTCATTGCGGAAGCAGGGGCAACTTAGCAGCATTTCATTGCTCTGTTCTTCCCCTGCATCCAGAATGGGACTGCTCCTTGAGTTGAGCTCTTCCTGACTACCACTTGGGGAGCTATATGGCAGGCTGTGCGTAGATGAGAGTGTAGAGGTGGCTGAGGCTACGGCAGCAGCTGAAGCTCCTGTGGTGGTGTTTTTCTTCTTGCCTGCAATCTGCCGCAAGTGAGCAACTTCATTGAGGTCGAACAGCATGCTTTGAACGTCATAGTGGGCAAAGCCTTTCTGACACACCCAAGGCTTCAGAGGAGGGCCAAGGTCTTCTGCCCGGCCATCCTCTATGTCAGACCCAGCTCTGGGAGAATCTGACTCAACGCGCACATTGCGAAGTTTGCGGAAAATGGACTCACCCCCTGTCTCAGACTTAGTTCTTCTCTTTGGGGGCTTATCCCTGTCCTTGACTTTAGGCGTCTGGGTTTCTAAAGCGTCCTCCTGAAGATCAATGCTAGCCTGCTTGGGCCCAACATTCAACATGTCCTCCAGTTTCTCTGGAGCAGGGCTACGCTGGTCAACTTTTTCCCCTTGATAGCCCTTAAGCATCTCAAAGAAGCTCTCCCCAGACACTCCATGCTGATCTATTGAAGAGGTGCTCCCATATTCGCGATGAAGAGGGGACAATTTGGTTCCCATTTGCGGACCCCAATCTTCACCACTGTCCCCACTGGCTTCCATTTCACTGATAGTCATGTCACTATTGCTGCGCTGGCGGATGCGTCGCTGTCGTGAGTTTCTATGTGCAGAACCTCGGTAGTTTCCAGGGGTTAGGTATCGTGTGTTAGAGCTGTAGTTGTTAGCCCGGGCCTGCGTTCGATTCCTCAGAGTATTGTGGATGTTACGCAGCATTGATGAGTCCTGAGGGCTCAATACAGGGCCTAGCTTAATGTGACTTTTTCCAGCTGAGGGCACATTAGAGTTCTCAGGCTCTGTAACTGACTGCCACTTCACCCCTGTAATCTCTTTTCTTGGGGGCCAATCAGCTACCCGAGCCCGCACACCCATTTTAGGCACTCCTGTGCTCACAGTGGAATTGATATTGTCCGTCCAGTTCGGCAGAGCCCCTCCATTGACCACACGGAGGTGGCGGGTGTAAAACTCATCAGTGGCGGGGATGGAACCCCCAACGGTGCGCTCCATGGATGAGCACTTCTCACTGGTCATGTAACCAGTGCCAAAGGTTAAAGGCACTTAGCAGGGAGACATATTTGCCTCTGGTAATGGGTACTGCTCCCCAACTTCATTAGTAGGTTGATTGTCTGCCACTTTGCATTTTTCTTAGCCCAATCTACAACCCTGAAAAGAAAAGAGAAATCAGTTAGTAAATAATCAACAACACATCTTCTTACTGACTAACAAAACTTTACTTACAATTTCTACAAGACTAAAAATAAGAAAAACCAAGCTGGGGAACCGGACTTAAATTATTATGTTGTTCGTTGTTAGATCCTTAATATTGGAAAACCAAATGACTATACACTTGACTGGCTTTGATCAGTGCCTTGTTGCGCTTTCGTTGATATGGGAGAAAGCCCAGTGGTAATTACAATCTCACTTCTTCTAAGCACACAGATGCTTCCACTTTTACTTCACTTCACTACTTCAGTACTGATTCACACCACATCTCCTTTCTTAGAACCGTTCTCATGTGAAATAAGTGAGGCCATCCCCTCTGTATAAAGTCATCTAAGGATGGATACCAAAAACCTGCCTGCAGAATGTGGAGGACAGGATCATGTCTTCTAACGGCTGTTTGAAAAACCAGTGTAAAGACACTGACAGGTTCAGTGAACCTACATTTCAAACCCATCTTTAGAAAAAGTGTTGAGGGGTGTGTGACAAATTAAAAATTAGTTCAACAATGTATGTCGTCAGTTAGTAAACCTCTAAATCTCCCTGACTTGTCTGATGCCTCTTGGCGTGCCCCTTTAATAGTCCGCTACAGAATTACAATGCTGAGTTGCAATTTTCTTGAACAAGTATCCCCAGCTGTACATCAATACACCTTTGAAAGTCATCTCAGAATCGAGTGATGATCCTCTGCCTCTTGATAGTGGGACATTGGGGGAGATTTAGCCTCCACTCTCAGTCAGCACTGTCTGGCGGTAGCTATGATCGCATTAGATACTAGCAATCAGCACTCTGTGACGGGCCTACAGCACAGGCACCTTCACACTGCATCCCGATATCAAGGCCAACTTTATGTTAACTTTAAAAAGAGGGGGGGGGATGGACTATTCCTTTTACTTCAAACAACAAATGTAATCAAGAAAGTGACAGACTCTAAGTCAAAATAGATGTAAAGGCCTGCAGAAGACCTTATGAAAGTCAAACAAGAGATTGGCCAAATGTTCCCTTGACAATGCAGTTAATAATATACAATTATAAATATAAGTCAGGAAAAGAGTGGGAATGTGTGTAAAACTTCATGTCTCTAGACATGATTTAGGGTTCAGAGTGCCTGAGGCGATGAATTCCTCGTCAGTTTTTCTTCAAAACACTGGTGTTTTTAGACAAGTAACCTCTAAACCTGTAAACTTGTGTATATTATAAAGCAGAGACCCCATGTGTTAGTCCAAAATAAAGAAAACGCAAGCAGCATAAGAGCTTGCAGTAAGAATAATGGGCATAATGCCCACTCTAGTGCAACTGTGTCTTGAAATATTTTTTGTTTATAGAGAAATTATGTTTATATTATTTACAACTTCTTTTTGACCACAGAAATGAACAAGTGATTTCACAGTTTGATAAAATGCAAGTTTCTTTGGATAATATCATTACTTGAAATGGACAGAGCATATTCAAACCCAGACTATAAAAGCTATGATATGACATGATATGAGCAAATTCATACAAAAGCTCGTTAAGTAATTAAAAAAAAAAATTACTCATGTCTTACTGACACTGTATAGACTCTGACATGAATAAAAGTAAAAAAAAAAAAATGTCAGGCAATGTAAGTTAAATTTCAGGGACTGTCCCAGAGCGTTGGCCCTCACAAAAAAAATCCCAGACAACAGCCTGTAATCTTCTCTCTGTCAGACATACAGACAAACGACTGGCTTCATTGCATTTCAGATTAAAATGAACAGTATGATATAAAGACTGCGAGTGTGTTTTGTGTCAGGCTAACAGGCTGAAAGCATGACAGATCATCAGGGAAAAGCAGCATCCTGCCGTCCTCTATTCATGCAGAACTTAACATAATTTTTTCCCCACAAGTCTGTAAGACAGTTGAGACAGCTTGAGTCTGTTGACTAAATGAGGTTAATGTCCTGTAATTAGGGAGCTGACCTCCCAGCATGTTAGTAAGGTCAGTCAAGAGATGAGGAAAGAGATGATACAATGCAAAAAAGAAGGACTTGTTATATCATTGAATGTCACTGAAGTGCCACAACATGTTTTTGTGGAGGTAAGGGTGTGTCTAGACACAGAAGACTATGCCCTGATAGAGTAATATGCCCCTGTGATGCATGTGTTAGCAGTGACTCAGAGGAACTGATTCAACATATATAGATATTTTGTGAAATTACAGAATGAAGACAGACAACAGTCAGTCAGCTCAATAGATGAAAACTGTCATCAACATAGGGTCCTTCAGATCTGACTCACAAAAATCAGAGCAAGAACAAGTCCTTAGTCATCACCAAGACACAGCATGGGGAGCTAGACACACTCATAGCCTCCCGGAGGGGACATACTGCTACTTGATCTGGCTGGGCTCGCTGGTCTGGACAAAGGACAAAATGCTGGAGTTGAAAGACTCATCCTAGGTTTCCAAACGGAGGGGACAATTAACTATCCCAGTGGAGTGCGCAAGTGTCTCCAAAGTCGGGACAAAGGAGCTGAAGAAATGCCCCTACAAGCTTGTAATTACTGTGTGTTTGAATGGGGCTAAGGGGCTCATTGGTTGACACTATTGGCTTTCAAACAGGCACCCAACCATTTAGCCCCCTGGCTTTCCCTGTCTCCTAATCTTTTCCTCCTCTACGGGCTGACAGGGCTTTTGGGCAGCAGGCACAAAGGTCCCTCTGTCTTGGGTTGGACAAGGCTGGGGCCCCATTCCAACATAGTGAAGTCTTTGAAAACTGCCTGGCACGGGAACCTGACTATGGCTGTGTACATGAGGCCTGCAAGGAAAATCAAATTAATTAGATGCAAGGGGAACTGAAAAGACAGAGACGAAGCAAACCGTGAACAAGAATTTGGATACACGGTAAAGAAAGCATCAATGCGAGGATAACTGATGAGAAAGAAAGAGGGAGGAATAGCTATCCTGGACAGGTAAAGACTTGGGGATGTTTGAGATTCGTATCAGGACGATTTGGCTGTTCAGTAACCGCTGACACACCGCAACACATATTTGTGTCACAAAACTGACAGATGAGAGAGATTACCAGAAGGAGCAATTTCTTTATGGGGAAGTTAAAAGACTGCAGTCAAACTTCAAGTGTTATGACCATCAGTTCGAAGAATGAGGGGTATACTAGGGTCTCTGCACCTCCATAGAGAGACCGCAGCTGCCCATAAAGCACAACAGAAGCAGGACAAGGGACAAACCTGTCCGTCTGATTTAGCAAACCTGAGAACCTGACACTTTCAGGGAAAAACAGGCAGGCCTGCTGGCAGACAAACGATACAAGCGTCACCAAACCGCCAGCCGAGACCCTGGAATTCCACTCATTTCTGCCAAGGAAGTGATTAAATTGAGTGCCTGTGTGTAGTAGGGGGGGAGTAGAGGTAGGGCATGTTCAGGCAGAAGTGCAACACTGACTGTTCAAGTGATAGTCTGTTATACAACACTTTAAAGCCATGACTTTACAACTACAGGCTTGCCTTCCATCATTGCAGCTAACTCCTGATGAAAGCTTTGATCTATGAAATACCAGCTCTGGATGATAATGGGATAGTGGAATGAACTGACCCAGGCACGCAGAGCACACACCATATGTAGTTGGAACACTTCAAAAACTGGTGGCAGTGTATCGACATTCATCATTCATCGCCATTGTTCTGTGATGTGCTGCTGCTCTGCCCCAACTCCGGGCCCCTCACTATCGCTGCAGCGCAGTTCAGTGAGTAATGGGCATAGCTAACAACTAGCAAAGTGAATTTCACTCACAGCCTCACACAAGAAGACAGCTCTGGAGGAGTGCCAGAATATATTCATTGCCATTATCTCAGCGAGGGTGTCCTCGATCCATACTCTCTGCTTATCCTGAAAGTGCTTCACCGGGGTTTCACATATTACGTGGGAATGCCAGCACAATAAATAGACACTTGAAGCACTTGACATAGTTTGTAGTTAGCAATTAAATCCATTGCTACTTCCAATGTCATTATCTGGGCGAACAGGGGTTTGAGAATGGTAACTCTTGTGCAACTTAACGAGGGCCATTTCCCCCCCCAAAAAAACTAATTATCCTGCTGACAACTTAGGTGGTCTGCTTGTCTGGAGCAAAGAAGGGACACTACTTCTTGTACTCTAATCTTCTACATCAAAAACAGATGCATGACATAAATCCACAGTCTTGCACAGGTTTTTCAATTGGTTTAAAATTACAACTTTGTTGTCGATAAATAGATTAATCCATTGAGTTGACATGGAGTTATAGATGACTGATGATGCCTTTTTAAAGTTTTGCTTTGAAAAGAGAAGCGGGGCGTAAGCAATGTGCTGCTGCCTCAAGAGGAATGTAAAAAATGCTCATGAAGTGGCTGCCTGGCTGCTGAACTGCTGCATTTAGGAGCTGAGGTTTGAAAGTGGAAGTCTGCTCCAGGCTGCACTTTCCCTCTCCCTGCCCTCTCTCCCTGCCCTCTCTCCCTGCCTCAAATCCTTGGACTCCATTAGAGAGGAAGTGGGCTCCTGATGCACATGGACAGGTACACACAGAGACAGACACACACACACAAAAAAAACAACAAAACAACTAAAAAACAAACCACCAAATTCAACTGAGCTAAAACACGACATGGATTTAGTACTCAAGAGAGAACTAACGGTTAATTGCAAACATCAAAGAGAGAATGTCCCATCCCTTGTAGAAATGCTGCGATACCCGTTTAAAACCAAGATGACCTTTTTCTGGAAATGATATGTTCCAAATGCCAGCTATAGCTTCTGTCCAGAGTGCAATCAGGTCCGCCAAGAACAAAATGTCTGCCTAATTTTTCACCAACGCTTACTTTTGCAATGTTTGACCCTCTGCATCACTATTTCTGGCTTGACTGGTTGGCAAATTTTACCCAGCAGGTAGTGTTTGAGGGCCAATGAGGGATTACATACTAATTTCTGGACAGAAGATAGACACCACATGTAAATTTTTTACTCTTTAAACCATTAACTTTGCTCTGCGGTCAAGACGACTATACCCTATGTACATCTGCCACAACTTATCTTTATCATAAACTTTGCCATGTTTATTTAGCCAAAATTGATTGATCTTACAATAAGGAACGAATGTTTACACTTTTGGAAAGATCCAGATCTGATCTGAATTCCTTATTCTTGAAACCATTTTACCAGTTAACTAATTACTACAACAGAAGACATTGAAAGAAATGTTCATGAGCTATTAGGGACGGCCACATTTTTAACCCAAATGACCATTTGTACATTGCAATAGATTCTGGACAAGTAGCAGATGTATGCACTCCACGGAGTGTTTCTATTTTATTTTCAAGTATATCTTTTGCACCTTATTTCTAAGCATTTCTATTTTCTAGTGCAATTTGAGGAGGCTGGAGGAGGATCCACAAATGTTGGCACTTGGCGAAGGTGTGCAATCAACTGGACGCCATTCTACTTGTTTTAGTATATTGCTGTCTATGTCTGGTTTAGGAATTTAATATAGCAGTAGTGTGTAATAACAGCAGCAGCAGTAGTGGACGAGTAAGTGTTGATATGTAGTCACATAGATGTCTTGGATTTACCAGCAGTCTGGACATGTGACGATAAGTAGGAGGTTCACTGGTCAGAAATGGGTTTTGTATAGGTGCCATCACACTAATGCAGGGCCATAAAGAGTTGCAGTACATTTTGCCATGAGAGGTTCTATTGTGCCAAGTGCCCAAAGTTCACTCTGTCAACTGTCATTCTAACAATACTCACCAGCAGGAGCTTTATGAGCACACCCACATTTGACGGTTACTACTGTACTCAAAACCTAGACAGTTTGCTAACAGCATATGTGGGACATTTATTTCTTCAAAAGTTTTATTTTACAATTTATTTGGTGCTCATTAAAAAATATATATATTCCCTGGGCATCTACAGTACAAAAACAACATAAGCGTAAGATCATTTCAAGCTTTTGCTCATACACTTTTCTCCATTTATTATGTGACTTTGTCCTGTGGGGTTTCACTGATAAAAACACACATACTTGGATATCAGAGGGTGTGACCAACACATCAGCTTCCAAATGTTTCTTAAAAGGAGTATGACAATTCCACCTTTATCTCGTCCCACACAGAAAACATACTCTCAGCCATTTCCAACAGGCACACTGCAAATCAGCACAGTCTTTCCCAGCTTGTCCCAACAACATACTGCATCCTGTCCCCCAGGTTAAGAAACAAATAATAGATTTATGATTTTAGATGGGAATTTTTCCCCTTTTTATATCCGAGACATTGAGCTTTACATTTTAAAATCTTTAACATACGTTTTTTACCAGCAGATCTTATAAACAGTGTGACTCCTGGCTGGTTAATCTGAATTGAACAGCTGGTTTATTGCTATCATACTGAAATATACTCACTTATATTGGGGAAGACAAGCTTGTCTTTAACACTTTGACTCTCTGAAGTGAGCAACCCTGGGACTGTGAAAGAGGGAAGTCTGGGTTTGGTCAGAGGGGTGTTTATAGGGGAACTCTTTTTCCTGTGTTTGCACAACAAAATGGTAAATATGCCTTTTGTAATACCTAAAAAGCAGTGAACTTCTGCATTACAAAACAACTACTTGCAGCTCAGCGTGGGGCTGGCACACACCTCTGAGTGTGCTCAAGTGTGTGTGTGTGTGTGTGTCGGGATGCAGTGGTTTCCATCAGTGGAGGATCAAAATAGAAGGGAATGTGAGAGTAACAGCAGTATAATTAACAGCGTTGATCCAAGGAGGAGGACTGAGTGAATAGTTTGTGTGTTTGCTTTCTATAATTCAGCCTCTCCACATGCCAGAATATGGGGAATTGGGGCTCAGCCAGGGGGTCTGCCAAACACTTACATGCCTGCTATTACTTCATTCTCAGATCAAAAAGTCCTCCGAGCGAAACAAATCTGAGTAAACCCGCAGTGCTGCTCGCACATCTTATGTATCTTGCACGCTCGCGTTTGTCTCCACGGCTCTGCGGGATCAACGTCACGTTGCTGACAGCAGCAGCAGAGTTGAACAAAAGTTTGAGTCAGACGTCACTCAAAAGGTCCATTAGATCATGGTGTTTTGGATTGAGCGCAGTCCAGTGCCGGACATGAGATGTGTGTGTGACCACTGATGTGTGGCGTGTGCTGCTGGCTGCTGCTTGAGGCTGGGGGGCATCCAGTGCTCCCACACACACACACACACACACACACACACACACACAGCATGCCAGGAAACATGCTGTGCGCATGTGTGCGCCATCAGTAAGTATTGGTCACATGCCCATCCTCGCTGGGCCCAAGCCAATAAGCCATTTACTGTTGTGGACCATGGAGAATAACAGCGACAGTAAAACAGACGCAGTCAATATTATTCCTGAAACGCACGCTTGGAGACATCGATCAAACATGGAGCTTTATGGAAATGCCAATCACATGGCCACGTTGTTCTTACTGGAAACAAACTAATCATTGTTAAAGAGACACTGTTAGTGACAGCTTAGGAAATGTTGCTGATTCGATCAAAACGCTTAATCCTTATCCTGCCATGTCAAAGGAGTAGCATGAAGTAAAGGGTTTGCCAGTTTTTTGAGGTTCTCGTTGGTGTTCTCAGGACAGGCTGCAATTGCTCGCGAGTCTATTTTTTATCTTTACTACTGCATTCAATAGAGATCTTCTGAAACTCATAATTTCTTCACAGTTTAAAATACATGGGCTTTGGATATGGGTTGATACCGAGTACTGATACCAAAATTATTATTTTTTTACATCTACACAGACCTCAGTCCTCACCAGGGGGTTTTGCTCCGATCAATTCTTCTTCGCCACTCTAAAACAGTAATCTGCAAGTGGCTGCACTGCACAACTTCCTGTATTGGCTTTTAGAGCAATGAAGAATTGATAACCAGTATGTAATTTTAAGCAGCGATAGTGGAACTAACTGGGACGTAGCAAGGCCCCATTTGTTTGGTATTGGACAGGGCAATAACTCATACATAACACTTGCATACCTACTGCATTACCTGCATTTTCAGTAATATTGGTGGCATTTCCGATATTCGTATTGGAGAAACTGTGGTATTCAACACTGCAATAAGGGAATAAGACTCTATTTCTGTGCACACATGGTTTTCCGAGCTCCTCAAGTACAACCGTTTGCCTGAGAAAGGTCAGTCAACAGCAATCTGACAGATTCTCACAGCAGAGGTGACAGGTGCTTGCAATGTTTGGATGTCGTCCACTGCCTGACCACACTGGTAGCAAAGAGCCAAATTTTAGAGGACGACAAAGGAAAAATACCGAACAGTTAATACATAATTAATAACAATAATTATAATAATAATAAAGTTCAAAACTAACCAAGTGTGTGGAGAGAGAATTTTAGCTCAAGTGGCCATGAAAGGACAACAGTTCAATTGTTGCTAAATCACAGACACATTAGCCAAATGCTCCGATCACATAAAATGAATAAAACACTGTCTACAACAAAGAGAGAGATAGCTCACAGGGAACTTGAAGCCCACAACAAGAGCTCACTGTCTTGCTGCATTGTAGGAATGGAGTACTCTGGAAATGCCACGTCGGTTTCTTCTTCATTTTGACTTAGCTGTCTGGACAAGTTGTGGCAAGATGATGTCATGGAAGAGGAGCAGTTGTTTGATGGGAGAGTTTGGGAAGGCGACAGGGCCCTGCTGAGAAAGAGAAACACCTCTCCACTGCCATAGCAGCACTGACCACAAGCTATTTAAAAACCGCGTCGGAAAATACCATATATTTCGTGAGAGCCTACAAATCCTTTGCAGTTGATTTTTTTTTCATTCCAACTGATCAATCAATTGATCTCAGCTTCAAGAAATACAGCTCTGATCAGTGGGAGGAGAGCATAAGATAGCTCCTAAGAAACCAAAGGATCCTTAGCTGAGACAGCTGAAGTCAACAGGAAAAACACAGTCAGCCATCCTGGAAGGTCAGAGACAACATAATAGATTGATTAATAACCTCTCACATTGGCCAAATAGCAGCTGTGTGCCCTGTGCACAAACTCTACTGTACAATTTTATAATTAACTCTTTAAGGGAGGGATGAGGGCAGACAATCCGGAATAGGATCTTGCCCGGTAAGCAATTTAGCAAGGTAACACCATGAGCTGCAGCGCCGCAGACAGGGGAGGAAAGCCTCCGTATGAGCAGACATGAGCTGTGAGGAAGGACTTCTTGTCCTCGTGGAAATCCGCAGGGCATTCTTTGCCGTTTCTCCGGAGAAGACTCGATGACAGTGTCGTCCTTTACAGCTTGGAGGGCGGCCAGATCCCCACCTCAGGACTCTGAGGAAAGCTCAGGTGTGCTTCAATAATCAGCATTATTTGTCAGGAATGGCAGGGAGTTTCTAAATGCAAAGCACTGCCTGTGTTGGGGCTCGATGAGGGCACAAAATCCCCATTAGCAGTGTGGCAAAGTAATGCACAAACACCGTTTGCAGGCATTGATTTTGGCACATGTCCAGCACAGAGCCCCACCACACTTCCAGTCCAATTATAAACAGTCAAGCCGCAGAGTTAATCAATTCATACATAGTCATTTGGACTGAGATAAGTCAGCTAGTGTTGCATAACAGTGGTGTCCCGCTAAATCACAGCCTGTGACAGAATATCAAAGTGCAAACCTGCACCGTGTGCTGCTGCTGGCCCGCGCTGCACTGCGAGCACTGAGTCACAGCTCTGTAATCGTGCTTCATCACGCTCCAGACCAGCACCTGTTCCATGCAAACCACATCTGCAGCGGCAGACCAGGGTTGCAGTGCTTTCAACATAAAAGGAACGCAGAGACTTTTTTGAAACACATTACAGCAAAAGCCAAGCAAATTAACATCGGCTTTGGCAGTCAGCCGACGTCACACAGCTCCAGTAAATATGTGTTTTACTCTTGGTTCATAGATACAGTGAGAAGCAGAATGCAATTAACACCCCCACCGCCTTTAATCCACCCCTCCAATAGCTGGTAATAACCAGGACAGTGCATCCCCACATGCAAATTTTGACTGGTGCTTCCTGCGTGCCTCTCATTTGCATCTCCCAGATTATATGCCCATCTAATGTTGCTTCGGACAACACCTGATGTAGGCAAAAGACGTCAAACAGAGACCATCCGCTGCGAACCAGGATATGTATCAGCGCAGGATTTCAGCCACAGGTGACTCCCTCATCAGCATTCAAGGCACAGTGTGAGTAATATGCAAACACAAACCTGGCAGCAGCACTACCTAACCCCCTCTGACAGCTACAGTGGCTGCTGAAGTAAGCACCACTTCGTCATAACATACACTTTATCACTGGGAGGAGCAGTTGGTCTGCGGCCAAAATATGGTGTTTCAGATCAGCGTTCAACTTCTCCACCGATGTATGACTACACGGCAGCTTTCAGTTTCAAATGGGCTCCTCACCTAGCTGAGCTGTATGCAGGGTATCCAGGAATACTTCACTGAAACGCACAGGAAACCGGCAGCGAGAGAGGAAAGGCTGGGAAAGCAGCCATGTTTGCTATTAACTGGCCCTATCTGCCCTTTGCACCTGGAGCAACATGGAAAAAAAAAAAAAAAAGCCTATGGCCTACTTCATCAGACAGCCCTGTTATACACTGTACGGGCTGATTATTTTAACATCATTATTGAGTTGTTGTTGACAGTAGGACGTTTTAAGCTTCACTCCATCCATCTTTAAGCTCCATTTGTTTAGAAAGTCATTTGAATCTTGCAGAGGAAGCCTTCACAGTGGTCTCATTCTTCCCCTGCGGAGCAAAGCAGGAACTCACAGGGTGGAAATGGATTCCCTGGTTCCAAAGAAAAGGATGTGGAACTTTAGAGCAATATGGGGAGGGATTTTTTGGGGAGTTTCAGTACAGGAAATAAAGAATAACACAACCTGCAGTAAGAGAGTTTTCACTAAATTCTTCATGTAAACAGGAGAAAACTCCACACGTTGACATTATGAGCCAGCCTTTTTTTTTTTTTTTTTTTTTACTACACATCACATGACAATAGTGGCTCCCAAAAAAACACTGTTGTAAACATGAACAGGAATGAGGATGAGCTGAACAGACCTGTCTATGTGCTGATTTCTGCTCCCAGTTCAGCCATGACCAAGCCTTTGCGCATTCCTGTCTGCTTCTCAGATTTCTGTCCACCGCAGGAGAGACAACAGCAAAACCTCTGCGGTTCGTGTATGTGGAGCAATTTTTCACTGCTGCCCACACGGGCCCTGCACGGGGAGAGGGGCCTGCAAGTCTGCCTGATGTTTGGATACTTCTCAGAGTTCAGTAATCCGTTCAAGAGAGAGCGTGCGTGCCAAAAGCAGTCAGTGTAGCGACTGGCAGACATGTCCAGGCAACGCAGAGCACGTCACCAGCAGCAGACGATAGCCTGCAGCGACACATCATTATCCAAATTCCCACAATTCCACTTTTCCGTCTTTCACATTAGGTCCTCTAAATAGTTGTTTGTCAGAACATTTTCATTTCTTTTGCTTCTTCTTCATCTTCTAATCTCCATGCCATCATGTCTTAATACTATTTTCAGCATGTGTGAGGTTTAATGGGAGCAGAAAATGGGAATAACACAGTGTCTGGTGTCTGCATGACTGTGGGTTTGGATTTAAGCCTGAAAGCCGGGAGGCAGGACGACAGAGGAATCAGCCACAGATGCTGATTTCATTCATGAGCATGTGACTGGACACCCCTGCTGTCGGAAAGGTGAAGTCCAGCTCAGAGTCAACACTGTGAGCTCCACCAGGGCAACATAAGCTCCCGCACGGATGAGTAAGCTGCACTGTGCAATTTTTGCCAGGTCAGAATTCCCCTAACTCTGTGGCAGTTGGGGTGAAAAGGAGGAGAATTTTCCTTTTGTTAGCCCGCATTTACTCTGTGGCAGCGTGCTGAAAGGGGATTACATCATCGCCATTGTAGCTTCGGAGCCCTCTGCTTTCCTGCATCGGCTGCCGTACGGTGGCCGTCCGATCCGGACAAAGACAGAGCATTCCAACAGTTTAGCAAGCAGGAAGTGCAGACCTGTGGTCACACCTCATTACAGTCAAACTCATGAGCCCACTCAGACACGGGGAGGCCATCAAGTCATTTGATTTCTGACTCCGGGCTGACTAATATTTATCAGACACGGTGCTGATGAAGCTTCCCATTTCTCCATTAAAAAAATGTGGTGTGTTGTGTCATGAACATGTGACTCATTTGTGGTGTCGTGGAGTAAACAAGCGTGAAGGTCACGTGGGTTCACCAGATCATCAAGGGCGCCTGGTAAGGCCTGTTCGGTTTGATGTCGAGTCTGCCGTCGGTGACAGGAGGTTAGAGGCGATGTACAGGTTGAACAGCAGCCGGTCGGGGGGGGGGGCTACGCGATCATCAAGTGAAGATGGAACTTTGGAAGTTCATCAGTGACCAAAAAACACGGTCAAAACCATACATTGTGAATCGCAATGATCGGATCGGATCTTATTTGAAAATGTGTATCGTGATACTCTGACACCGTTAAACATCATCTACTTCAATGTAGAACTGACAACTTATTTAACAAGAAAGGAAAGTCACAAGAATCTCTCAGAAGAGGAAGTGCTCCTACTTCTATCTGTCTGCAGTGGTAAAAATCAGTCCCATCCATTTTATTACTGTTCAAAGAATGAACTAGTAAGAATTTTGCTTTATTAACGTATCATGATTAGGGTCGTCATGACCTTGACTGTAACTCGAAAATGAATCGAAATGACGTCAAGATCTCGACCA
>KV751346.1:7049789-7064982 GCA_001698575.1 Mola mola
TCAACATTATAATGGGATCGAGGATTCAGACAGTCCTGATACATATCGAATCCGGTCTTGTGTATTTGTATCCATATGTGAATTTAGTGAATATATTAGTGCTATTGTATTAAGGCCTCGCTGCCCATCCCCGCTTTCAAGATGAGAATTTATCATCATAATAATCCTCTCAGTAAAACGTAAACACCGTATTTCAGCATTTCTTGGTGCCCACATTCCACAAAGTAAAATAACAGAGGAAAACAAAAAGCTCCTCCTGTTGCTGTCTTTTATCTTTGCCCGAGCTATTCCCAACGAGCCAGTGCACGAGAGACAATAGACACATAAACTCGATTTAGCATCCCTCAGAGAACATGCGAGCACGTCTGACAGACTCATTGACTGAATTAAAAAAAGAACAATAAAAATTGTTGCTGTAGCGTAACAGGTATGATGCATAAAAGTGAAAATAGAAATGCCGTCCTTCAGTAAGGGGGAAGACTATTTACACTTGAGAAGCAGCGGCTGTCCTCTGCACCCAGATGCAATGTCTTAGTAACATTCGGGCACATGTAGAAATGTCTTCTCTTAACCTTGGATTGGATTGTTTTTCACTGGCATTAAACACAGACTTGCTGGCCCACTCCAAAAGCTACTTTTGCCTAAATAAATCATCAAAATGATCAAAATGCCACAGAATTTGCCATGTTGGTTGGTGTTACAGCCGCCAGGTTGGCCCGACCTCTTCCACATGATGATGACGGGCAGATAGGAGCTCTGTCGGCCGGGCCGATGTGCCACTAGGAAATCACCTGTTTTGAAATGTGTGGCAGCAGCGCGAGCATGCCGGAAAGAAGGGGAGGAAACTCGGCTTCTCGGAGCGTGACAGCCACGGAGTGACACGTCCTGTGCTGCCGTGTGAACGATGCCACCTGTGAACCGTCTCCACCGAGCCACGAGCAATGCCCTTGACCAGCCGGGAACAAATGTTTCTACCCGAGTCGACTGGGTCCAGCAGCCGAAAAACCCCTGTTAATCTAATTTCAAAAACAGCAGACCGAGGCAGTGATTGCGCACTGCCCCCACACACGCAAACAGAGACACACACACACACACACACACACACACACACACACACACACACAGCGCTGCGCTGTGTCCTCAGCCAGCCGACAGATGTTGCGTGTGGACGGACACCGCACTCACGACTCACCTCGAACCTCGGGATGTCAAGTCACACCATGCGAGGCGGCTTTTCCTCCTTTTGTTCCGACTCGTACCCAGCCCCCGTTAGTCCGCCACACAAGGCGCGCGGCGCCGCTCTTACCTTGGCACCGAGAGACGCCTCCGGTTTCCTCCTCCGCCGAGGGCAGCCTGGAAGTTTGATAGAAAGTTAGGGCTCTGCGTCGCTGCGCCATGCAGCTGCTGGAGGGATGAGATCATTCATGCAGCCTCCCCTTCTCTCTCTCTCTCTCTCTCTCTCTCTCTCTCTCTCTCCCCCTCTCTTTCTGTGCCCCCGAGTCTCGCGAGAAGGCTTTGAGGGGAAAGCAAACGTTTCCGTAGCAACAGCGCTCACCTGTAGCGAGTGACTGAGAGGAGGGGAAACGCAGAGGTCTCACTATGGTCTCACTATGGATGGAAAACATGGATAACACCGTGAAGTCCCGCACGTTGTACCTGCTGCAGCCTTTGTTTACTGGGATCCGTGTTAGAGCTTGTGTTTGTGGGGAAACCAGCACCTTTTGTGCCGCAAATGCCCTTATATGACCTCATTTAAAACTTCTGAGGGCATTCAAAGCAATTTCTAAAACTCTCAATTTCTAAAAGATTTTAAGACTCTTAAAATGAACTTACAATGTAGGTTTTGTTCGACCCTGTGTCTATTTTCATCCTTCAGTTAGCCCAGTAACGATGTAACTAGGCATTACGCGGGGTTATTCAGACCAAAACCAAAACTAATTCACCAGGATTTGTGTTCCACTTACATAAATTGGATTCTGCTATTTTAAGCAACCGACTTGTTTACGGGAATTGAATCGAGTGGTCCATCGCTCAAACACAAGCGATCTTTGGTGGTATTTTTCTCCAAGTTGTTCGCTGGGGGAGCAGTGCAGAGGCTTGAGGAGTGGCCCCTGGTATTCCTCCTCTAGTTTTCCCCCCGTTTGTAATTGTACAAATCGCAACAACACAAATAGGATCTGTAAATATGACGCACAAAGACAACGAGTCAGGATATCTTTTATGAACGGAGATAAAACAGCATCGAGTGCCTGGGTTTTTCACTGCTGTCCCCCCCCAGCAACCTGCCAAAACTATTAGGGCACTGCCTGGCCTGTGTGGCCTGCGGCTCCAACGTCATCAGCTGATGTGAATGTGAGTGGATGTGCAGAAAATCCACTGTTAATCTGCAGACCGTGCAAATAAGGCTCACTTTACACAGAAAACTGAAGCAGCACGCAGGCTCAGTGGACGGTGGCACGGCTGACGCTCTCCCTAAATGCTAGTCTAGGGCTTGTCTTCAGCTGTGGTGGCAAAACATTTGCAGTTGTGCAGGCTACTGTTACCAGCAGATCTTACATGGAAAAGTATAGGGTGTGAGGACTTCAAAACAGCCGGTTGGAGGATGCATTAATCAGAGGAATCCTGTGAGTTATTTAGTGAGCGATGACAACATGCATTATAATCCCACTCCCTTCCTACTATTTCGAGCCTCATTACTGTGCCCACACAGGCCTGTCTTAGACATGGCAACATCTATCTTCCTCACCCTAATGCACATCTTCACTGAAGGTGCCTCACTGCATATGTGGTCAAATAAAGAGAAGGATCATCCAGTGAGAGGGAGTAACAGATTTAGGTTTTATTGCCGTGGAAACATTTTGTGAGCGTGACTGTGTGCGGTGAATGTTAATTCACACAAACGTGACAAAAGTTATCTGTGTGTGATCAAAGCAGCAGCACCACCTGCTGGCCAGACGAGCACAAGACAAGAACCGGAAGGACAGTTTTTCAGGTGGGAATAAAATACAGCGACATTTGTCTGAACTTCGAACTGTACAGCGAAGTTCTGAGCACATGTTGAATGTTCTCCTCCAACACTTTTAAGCACTTATAAGGCCTCAGATAATATTCCCTCAACTTTTCAGAATATCACCCTCATTCAATAAGGCTTAAAATTGTGAAGCAGAGCGCATCAGCTTTGGCCGTGAATGATGAGGAGTCGTTAAGAGATCGGGGCTATTCTTAGGTCTTGGTTAATCTTAACAGTCTTTGGATGTCAGGCTCAATGTCAATGGTGGGGAACTTTTTGCTGTATCTTTTGAAAGGCTCTCCCTCTGGCCCAATGAGAAACTTCTCAAAGTTCCATGAGACGTCCGTCCTGTTGATGGGACTCCAAATCAGGAATTTGGGGTTCTGCATGAGGGAGTTGGGGTCGTCATCGGGATAGGGGAGCTTGTCTTTAAGATAGGCAAAGACCGGGTGTGTGTTTGTTCCGTTGACGTCACACTTCTCAAAGATGGTAAAGTTCGGCTGAAAGCCGTCGCCTGGACGCACGTGCTTCAGGGAGCTCAGGATCTCAGTGTTGGAGCAGTTCTCCTGCAAAACAAGAGACGTTTTCATGTTCATCTTCTACACTTTAGACTCCACATCAATATTGTAAAGGCCTCAGAAACACAGGTTGTGTATAACTGTGTTTAAAACATCAGTATCGGCCCATGTCAGTCATTTTTAAAATATCAGTATCGGCCGGTAAGCAATGCTGGTCCGGTTTGAGCAACCGATGATTATTTCAGTGTGACTACTGTTGCACGTTTACGTGATCCGTCCTTCGTTTTTTAAGGTGGCCGTAATGCACCAAAAAGCTGTTTGTTGTTTGAGAGAAGTGCGCGTGGGCCAAGTGAGGTTTAAATGGACAGATGTAACCTGTATGTTACTTTCAGGGAGGGAAATGTCTGCTGTCTGGTCGTTATTGATTACATGTGTTTATGTATTTAAAAAAATTCATTACTGTAGAAAGTTATTTTTATATGTACATCGGTAAATGTTGGCCATAGAGGCAGTTTTAATTTTGGTTTCAGCCAAAATAAGACCTGGAACTGCAGGATCAGAGGCAAAGAAATAGTTTTTGCACACTAACCAAAAATGTTCTTTTGAATTACTTTATTGGCAAATGCCATGTGAATCATTCTCAATGGGAACCTATGAGACATTTCCTGAGGTCAAATTTAGCCGAACTCAGGTCTAGATTAAAAGCTCAAGTATGGACAATAAGTATCAAGTATCTAACTGTCGATTGAAGTTGATCTTGAACATCTAGAGGAATTCAGGTGTAGTTTCTGATTTGGAAAAAATATGCAACATCCACATAAAGCAGTAAATTTCTTGAACAGGTGAAACAGATTTGACATGATGAAACCCCACCAGCAGTAATTTTATGCAGCATCTATCCTCCATCAATATCAAGCAATGCAGAGTCATATTGAATTTCCTGCTGTAACCATGCTGCCCAGCTAACCTGATATCCAAACTGGTTGCATGGGAAGCCCAGGACCACCAGTCGATGGGGGTACTTGCTCTGAAGCTGGTTGAGCTGGCTGAAGTCCCGGGCGGTGGTGCCTCAGAGCGAGGCCACGTTCTCTATCAGGACCACTCGGCCCCTGAACACGTTGAAGTCCACCGAGTCTCCCTCCAGCGTGGTGGCCCTCAGGTCATAGAAGGACTTGGCGATGAATGTCATCTCGGCTCCTGCGCTTCCACTGTGGCTGCAGACGGGATGTCAGCGTGTGGCTGTGTCCAACTGCCTGGTCACCTGAGTTTATGGCAAGAAACCGATCCACACCTGACACACGATACTCAAGTCTCAGATGATTCGATGTAACTGACTGTGAAGTCACACATGTACAAGTACTTTTTGCATGATTTAGTCCTGTGTATTGACCTGGTTTGCATAGACTTTGAGAAATATTGGTATATTATAATTTTTATGAATGCAAACGTCACATGCTGTTAAATATTGCAATTCTTTCTAAACCATTATCATCTTGAAATTCCTATTCCAGTGTTAAGTGTGGGAAACGTGCATGCGATCTCTGTGACATGTATCTGTTTTCTCAGTCATCAAAAATGTAACATGTCATGTGATCGCCTCTCTTTCACAGCTGCTGATGAAAAATATATGAAGGTACTGTTTGAACTCTCTTTGGACCCGACCCTCACAATACAAGTGTGTCTCAGCAAGATTCAGGTGCCCAATTAAAATAGTTTTAAATATGAAAATTTTGATTTATTAACTTATACTTCATTGCTTCACATTATTACATTACAATGACATATTGTGGCACCTTGGCAGATGGTGAAAACATTATTCAACATAGTCATAAATCAAACTGCACATATACATCCAGGTTGGCAAAGTACCATGTTCTGCATCAAGAAAGGTCACTGAATAAAGTCCATTGTGTAAATTAATTCTTTCCCTCTTGGTTTAAATTTTGAGGCGGGAATAATTCATCTGTGTCCTGTGGCTGCTTTGCAGTGGTGTAAACACTCGTGCAACATAACCGACGCATTTCTTTGATATTTATCCCTATTTATGCGTCTGTGGGCATCCTTCACCTTAAATTTTAAAAAGTAACGAGAAAGAAAAGGAGATAGAATAGAGTTATTCGACCAAAGAGATGTATAAAAATAAGAGAGTTTGATGAGAGACACAGTATGCGCTCCTCGCTGACTACAGAGGTCAATGATTATGTGCAAAGTTCGCCCTCTGCTGGTTGCTGTGGCTAACAGCATTTAAATACTGTACATTCACCAATTTACAGAAACTGAAACCAGCTGAGCCAACTTTTGGGCCAACAGGTCACAAAATCTATGAAAGGAAGGTGGAAAAAAAATGATTTTAGCTACAGTAGGAGCCCTGCCACTGTAACGGGCCTGTTTCTAACAGGCACAGGTCCTCTGAGTGTTGTTGTCGACATGTTTAACACTCTTCTCTTCTTCCAGAGTTGCATTGTCCAGATGATTATCCAGAGATCCAAACAGATTGTCCACGTCTCTCTTGTGAGCCTGCAGCACCAGTTCTACCACACGAGTGAACGACTAGAAGAGGGGGGAAATGGAAAAATATACACATAGTTCCCTGCAAAACTTTTATATATTTCTAATGCAGCAAAACTCTTGTTAAGTGAAGCAGCCCATTACCCACCTCAGTGATATTACTGCTGGCTGAGGCACTGGTCTCGAAGAAGTCCATCCCATAGGTTTCAGCTAGCTGCAAGGTGCAGGCATAGTACTTTACTGCCATGTGAATAATATATTGATGGGTAATATGTAACAAGCATTATTAAAGGAGAACTCAGAACACAGTTGTGCTTTTTGATTTAGTAATTGTAAAGGTATTATATAAAACAAATGTTTGTACAGTTTGAAGTTTTTCAAACGTTCTCAGCTCCCTGTTGCTGACAGTGCACCCCGGACATGACCAGTGTTTTTGACCAATGTTTAGGATATATTCCAATGTGACCAATGTTTAGGATATATTCCAAAGTATTTAGTTGGAGACAAATTTATTTCTGACCTTTTGACTTGCCCCACACAGGTGCATTGTTTAGCTTTGTCAAGCTGAATGGGTTTAGCAACAAACTCCATACTGGAGTAATCCGCCCCCCCCCCACAAAAAAAATATGTATTCATATGTGTATTCAACGACTACATATAAGTTTGTGCAATTACATAGCTGTCAAATGGGGCCGGACAATATAAATATAGATTGATTGAGATACATTAACTGAGATTTTTTATATCATAAATGATGTGTTCTACTGCCAATAGAAAACAGACAAGTTAAGCTAGTTTGTGAATTCTTGTGAAACTAATCCATAATATTTAGAAAAAGATTCATCTGAATATCTTTTGGAGATGTCAGTTCACCATTTAGCTTTTTTCAAGTGAGCCTGGTCAATTCATGCATAAAATCCACATAATACTGTTTGATCAAACCTTGCTTCCTTGGTCCGTTGTCACCTGCCTCCTCATTTCGTCATCAGACTTGTTTCCTACCAAGATCCTCTGCACCATGTCTGGGGCATACTGTGAAACAAGAAGACAAAGAACAGTCGCTCACACTAAGCTGCTGGGAGTGCAGCGGACATGAAGAGAGTGCATTGAGAGGTCACAGACGGGGTCACTGTGAAGGTCAAATGAGAGTGCTCGTTGCCTTACCTCATCAACGTCGCTGACCCACTTGGCTAGGTGCTGAAAGGATGGCTTGTTTGTGATGTCGTACACAAAGACGATACCCTGGACAAGAATCCAAGTGAGACAATGATCAGACAACGAATGCTACAGTAAGTCCTGTAGGGTGATGTAGACTGTAGTGACCGTTCGTACCTGTGCCCGCCTGTAGTACTGTTTGGTGATGGTCTGGTATCGCTCCTGGCCAGCCGTGTCCCTGTGCACAGGAACAGGCATTACAGAGGAGACCATGACACAACGTGCGGGTCAGCCAACTGTGGGTGCAGTTACATCATAGCGAACTTACCAAATCTGAACTCGTACCTTGATCCCGTCAATTTCCAGTGTTTTCATCTTAAAATCAACTCCTACGGGGGAAAAAAAATTAAAAAATTGAGATTCAGAGAAAGGAAAACACACAAGCTAGATGTCATACACTCTGAAATCACTTTGGCAACTGTGAAAAACACTGATCTGTGGTGTGTACATACTTTAGAGTGAGACTCTTTTATTAGTAGTGAACAGAATCTGAGGCACTGCATCCTGTCAACTTCTAAACCACTGTCTCCACAAGCTGATAGCAACCAGTGTGACTCACTGTGGTGGGTTTTCCATTAGGTCACAAACACTTTATAAAATCTTCTTCAGCCTATATGCTGCCACCACAGTTAAAATTAACACAAACAATGACATTGTTTTGTTTTTAATATCAGTGATATATATGTGAAACATGCAGTGTGTTATTCATGTACATATACACAGATAAGATTTTTCATTTTCAACTCAAAGTTGTTTTGACAAAACAATTCAGCCCATCTAATTATGGATTCAGCCGACCTTCCACTTGCTTTTTTTTTTTTTTTTAAACCAATTTGATCTTACATGGTTATAAATAAATGTGTTATGTGATTTTAATGATGTTCAAATGCTTAATCTACGTGATGGGGGACAAACAGACTTTTCTTGTAGTTTAGTCATGGAAAATAAATGTGAAAACTAGTTTTCTTTTTGTGTCAAGGAGGAAGAAGTCTCAGCCTGACGTGTTCATTTGCCATATACACACGTCACACATCCTGCAATGTGGCCAGTCCACAATGCAGCCTTAACCCTTAATACACTATACTGTTGCATAAAAGGTACACTGCAGTAGCATTTGGTCAAATTTAGCTATAAACAATAGGCTTTTGATATCTGTTTTCAAAATATTATCTGGTGAAATTGGGTCATTTCTGTGATTTGCTGTGGTTTATGTAACATAACAGTTTGCATCATATTGATTTCAACAGAGAAGGGAGACAGAGACACTCGATTCCTATAAGACTAGACTGTATATGATAATCAAACAATGTTTCAAGTTCTTGAACAAACTGCTTAAAATGAATAATAATGCTGAGCAAATACACTTTGTTAGAAGATAATTCAGTTTCTCTGAGAATTCAGCAGCGAAAGCCAGAGTGCACCAGCATGTTTATGTACTGTGTGGGTTTGATGTTAATGTTTGAAGGGTAAAACAATAATAAATAATGTTTCACCATTTTCTATTAAGTCTGAATACATTTTTCATAAATTTTACTCTTTGCCATTGTAGTGCACCATTCCAATATACTATAGACATATATTTTGAGAAATGATTCATCTAGTGATAATTTTCACCTCCTCTGCCACCCACTTCTGACTGTTCCGCTAATCTGCTGGTCTAAAAAAGTCCTGAAATACACCCATCACACAAGACAAAATGCATTATTAACATTTAGAAACTGACCAAACTCCAGCGGTACAACAAAAGACATCAAAATATGGAATCCGCGAGAAGCAATTTTGTTTTAAACATAAATGTAAATTGTTAATTACCAGACTTTTTTACCAGGCTCTTACAATCCCAGTTGATCAGTCAATTAAGTAAAATAATAATGACCTGTCGCTGGTGCCTTCACCCCAGTGGAGGCCGAGGCCTCAAAATACAAACAAAATAACAATACACTATGTTGCTGTACTTATTTCTTAACTTCTTCTATAAAGACACCAACTGTTTAAAATGTTGTTCCAAAAAGTGAGTTTGATTTAAGTGTTACTTTAGATCTGTCCGATGACAGCATCATCACAGCTTAACCATTTCCGATATCAATCACAACGTCAAAGAGGTAAGAATGGGGGAGTTTCATGTAGACCTAGCAAGCACTCTCTTGAAATCGCCAGGTTTATTCTCACCAAAAAAACTCCTCTTAGGTCCAGAACTCCAGTTTGCACTCCTCAAATACTTTTATCGTGATGACTCTGAACGACAGCATTTTCTCTTACAGCCACAGTATGAAACTTTAGGCCAGTGGAGCCACCCCGACAGAAATCCAAATGAGTGTTATGAGAGAATGATAGCAGAGACTCAAATTTGCCACCAATATCATCATCAACATTTTAATATGTTGATAAGTTGTGGTTAGTTGTAGATTTGGGGGTGACCTTTCATGCATTCTTATGTCAAGGTAACTTTTTTTAAAGCTCAACCACTGTGACAAATACACCAGAATGACCCTTTTCCTCTGAGCCATCAGTCTGTGAGGGCGGTAGTGACGCACACTCCACAGGTTGCATTTGTTTGACTTTATAATAGGGTAATATTTTTAAAAAGTAATCTTTTAAGGCAGAAAAGGTTTTGTTTTTTGGGTTTTTTTCATTTTCCCAGACCTGCTTCCTCCAATCTCTGTTACATACTTCAGTGTACTTGTCGGGCCGATGTCTGTGAGAAATGTCTTTTTAGCATAGCTTTGCTCGCTAGCTGTAGCTGTTTGACGCTAACCTTTTTTGGTTGAGAGCTGTTATGACCCGGGGCACCTCGCACTAATCCTGCGAGCTCAGTACACCTGCTTAACCACTTTTAATTACAATAAAAAATGTCACCAGACTTCATAACAAAGTTACAGCCTCGACGTTCACTTAGTAAATACACAACAGTTAAAAAAAAAGATATTTTTCTGTTGTTTAACCGGTTCGCCGGCGTTTGACGGCTCTTCGAAGAGACGTCACTGGGAAGCTGCTGCTTGTCTTACCGATTGTGGAGATATGAGAAGTATCAAATTCGCCCTCCGTGAACCTGCGCAACATGCACGTCTTCCCGACCCCCGAGTCTCCCAGCATGAGCAGCCGGAACAAAACGTCGTACTGTTTGGCCATGACCACAAACTAAAAGACACAGGACAGCATGACTCCGACTCAGGTCCTCCGGCTGATGTCTTTACATTAGTGTTGCTGCCTGCTGCATTTACGCATCGTCGTACCCTTCAACTCTTCGGATAATAAATACAAGAGCAACCAACTCATAATGCTACTTTATTTTACACACGCCACTCCTCGAATACACATTTTCTTATGTTTTTTCATAAACACCACCCACAGTATTTAAGTCACCAAAACAACATTATTCCAGCTGTTTTTCCACTTGTAAAGAAATGCCCCACGACTCAGGAAGGCATCACAGGAGCTCCATCCTTGACAGGGCAGCCTCCTGCAGGGGCGTGTCCCGGATGACACGCCCCTCTGAGCTCAGCCTGTATTTAAACAGAGCTGTGGCCAGCTGCTGTAAAATCTCATGGCACGATCATCCATCACAAAACTACATTTTCCCTTATCTGATTATGAAAATACACAACCGTACACACACACTGAACAAAATATTATATTATAAGTTATTCAATTATTGCATATAATAGAAGAGATAACGTTAAGAATGGCTATAAGAAAGAGCCATAATAAAGCCATAAGAAAGGCAATAACAACAGCAGCCTAAAACCTTTTCAGGGAAGTTGCACTGAGAGGAAGTCTTTCTTTTGTTGGTACGCTCTGATCATACCCACAAGCATTCAGAACTTTCAGAATTTGCAAAGTATTAGAGTCCCCCTGGGGCCTGCATGTCTTGTATTAGGGCACTTCAGTGGTAATAATGAGGGATGGACAAGCATTGCAAATCTATTTTGTCACTCAGGAATTGAATATCCTTAACTGGATACCACAGCCAAAGCCCCACGTTTCCAGGAACGTTACTATGGATTTGGCGTCTGTGTCATTCATCAGCGAATTGTGACTATATTTTCACTCCTGGTGCCACAATTTAAATATTGTCTTCAAGGCACATTTTAACACTTAAAGGTTAAAATCGTCCAGAATGTCACCATATTATACTTGTGTAGATGTCAAACATTCAGGTCACGATCACAGAAAGAAGGGTGAATAAAGGGCAATGTTACTTGCAGAACTCTAAGACATTTTGCCTCTCATCCAAAGTATTTCAAGGATTTCCAGACCTTAGTATAAGAAGCAAAATGTCTAGTTTTACAACCAATCCCAGTTCATTTTTATTCAACTGTTATTACCCGGCACACATGCATTGCCACACAGAGGGGGACTGATTTCACTGTTGTTCATTTGTTCTTAAACACTAAAGCACAGCATTACCAAATTTTACAATGACATGTGATCAAGATCTCTAGCTAAATACAGTTTGACAGGTGTAGCACAAAATGTGACAGAATGAGACGGAGAAAGCGTTGCTGCCCAAGATGCCCCATTTTGGTAAATACTGCCACCTGCTGGTCAAACATTACAACTGTTGCAAAATTATCAAAATTCTTCATAATTATGCCAGCGTTGCCAGGAGTTCCTGCTGGTGCTGGGAATGCCCCACTTAATCAAAAACACATTGAGACAAAGGTACATCGAAAAAGGATAAAATAGTTTTATTTATAGTCTCATAATAAAGATGCCTTAACTTGCAAGACAACCATTGGCAGTATGTACAACATACCAACCATACCAATTTCCAACAAACAAACAAATATTGATCACATACACACTAAATAACCTCTGCAAAAAGGGCAAAAAATCAGGGAGAAAAATGTTCCCAGCACAGGCAAATATTTCAAGGGAAGGCTTTTCTTTTGCAGAGTTGACACCATTTAAGAGTATACAATGTTATATACTCGACACACTGAAATGGACTTTAATGAACAAATAGGTCACTTCCCTTTTAATTGCATTGTGTAATATTTAGTATCCATTAAGGATTTTCTATATCCATATTTCATTTGATGACATTAAAAAGAGTAAAAGCTGAAAATGCACTAAAGCAGCAGGTCAATTCTGTAATCCCCCTGCGTTCTCTTAATCAGACATAAGGGTAAGAGGTCAATTTTGTTGCATCACTATAAATAGATGAATTCATTCACAAACATTTTCAAAGACAAAAGCTTGAAGGACCAAAACTCGAGGAGTGTTGTATTTTTTTTTTTAACTATCTTCACATTCTTTTCTGGAAAAGTATGAACATTAGAAAGGTCAAACCACCCTGCTTACCATTTTGTCAAATGTTGCAAAGCCCAACTCTGACAAAGAAAAAAGATAATTATATTTATGCAGCTTGCCTAAAGCATTATACCTTGTCATCTCCACATTTGACTATGAATAGTTATCATGACGTTCGAGAAGCACAAAATCCTTCAAAACTGCAGTGCTGCCTGTCTCTGGGGGTTGCCGCTGGGCCACGAAAGGAGTGCTGTGATGCTGGCTGGGAGGGAAAAATTACAGTAGAGGTGTTTTAACACATGACAGAGCCTCTGTCACACAGTCTTCAGCTTTACTCCCGGACTACTATCAGAGGGCACGACAGAGTATAGACAGGAAGGACCTGTCAGGGTCTGGTGAGCAAAAAACAAACAAAAAAAATGGAGTCTGTTTGGGGAACCGGGGGCTGCCAAGTCTAGCTGGGCTCCACGCGCAGCTTCTTTCTGTTGGGCGGCTCGTCTGGCTCTGATTCGGAGCTGGAGTCCGACCCGCCATCAAAGGCGGACACCGCGCTGCCTTTGCGGTTCGTGTACAGGCTGCTGTCAGAAGAGTAGCTTGTCTGGAGCTGACTGTTCCCCTTGGCTTTCTCTAATGCGCGAACTGCAGCAGAGGGAAAACAAAGTAATGCAACTCTGAATACCACTCTCACATACCAACACAAAGACCTCTTCATCATCTACTCACCCTGCTGCTCCAACAGGGCATTCTGCTTCTTTAAGTCATCGATGTCTTGCTGGTGGGTATGGTTTTTTCGCCTCATGTGCTGGATGTACTCTGTGGCTTTGTCTAGAATCTGTGCTCGGGAAGCCTGTGTGACACATTCCTGTCAGCAAAACTTTCAGAGAGCTGTGGAGCAATGCTGCAGTGTCTACCTGTTCAGCTAAAACATGGTATTCTCTCTCTAAACATCCCCAGCGATACACACGTACCATTTTCATAAGCGGTAATAAATAAAGCTACTTCGGGGAAAATAACCTTCATGCTGATCCACCATCACACCTGCAGCCTGAATTAAACCACACATTGGTATTTCAGTTCAGCTACTTATCAATTAAGTGAACTGCAGAGACATCCAGATGTCTTTCTGCCCGTCGGTTAGGTGACTACTCTGTTAAAAGGTTGTGAAAATGATTCGGACTGAAACATGAAGCTCACATTGTTTCGGCTAACTTTCCTGACATAATGATTTCTTCTTCACAGCTTTGCGAGAGCTCTCTAAGCAAAATATCACTGAACAGGGTTTGGGGTACAAACTGGGACAATGATAAATGGTTGGATACTATGCTCTTGTACATGCAGCTGATAAGTACTGGCGCCTGCTAGTCAGGAGTACCAGAGAGCAGCAGTCTCCTGAACTTTACAGCACACCGCTTGTGCAAACACCCTTCAATGTATATGGATCTCATACTGCTTCACAAAGGGGATCTTTATTGTCAGAGCTAAATACACAACACACGCTTTACACCTGTCTGACTGACATGCACGTTAGGTTAGAGGTTTGAACGAGACAGTTATGGACTAAATGAAATGCATGAATTACTCTTCCCCTCACCTTCTCCCCTTGCAGTGCAGGCACAGAGTCTCGTAAACCGTGGAAGCTGTCTTTGATGTGGTCCCTGCGCTTGCGCTCCAGCGCGTTGTGATGTGCTCGCTTGTCTGCCTACAAAAGGAAACAACAACGTTCATACTAAGGTGGTTCATATAACAAAATGCACTAAATAAAACCCACACAAGCTTGTTACTTGATCTCCATGTGACATGTAAGATGACGTAGAGCAATCTTAAAGCTGCAATTTTGCAGCTTAGAATTGGGTATGTGACATGATGTGAACAGTTTACCAGCATGTTTAGGGAAGATTTTCTGTTTGCTTTCGGTTGCTTAATGGACCAACCCAGCTTTTAGAAGCTGCCTGCATCCACAGTCTGCTTGTTCTAAACCTGCTGACATTTTTTTAACTCATGAGTCAGTTCAGGAAGACACACTGAACCTAACTTTCCAATTCCTGTCTAAAGACAAAATGTTGCTAATTCCACTGTATCAAACATGACCAATGAATACCAGAGCTGCAACAATTATTGATAACCATATCATCACATAATCAACTCAGTCAGGTGTCAAGCAATTTATCAAGCATTAGTTGGTTCCAAAGTCCTAATGTCAGGCTTTGCTGCTTTCTTTGTAATGTCTGACTGTAAGTACAGTTTTTGAACTATTGGTTGAGGTAAAGAAGCAATCAAATACTTGATGAGCATTTTTCATTAGATTTTGACAATTTAGAGATGAGTAATTAATAGACAACACGGAGTAAATGAATAATTAATGAAAATAATCAGCAGATTAATCAATTATTAAGTAACTGTTACAGTTTTGCTTGTCAACAATGTACACAGAAGCCAAAAATGAGAATTTCTTTAAATGACTCTTTAGTTTGACAAACATAAACTCGTATAGTTGGTGTCAGTTTTGCAGGTCAAATGTAGAAAATGTATAAAAATGGCATTAATTCAATACAGGATAAGATGATGTAGGAGTAGCCCCTTTTAATGTAGACGTGTAGTTGCATGACATTAATAAACACTATGTGGGCCGAAAGCTGAAGGTCCCAGCTTAATCCAGTGGGGGGAAGGGAATCATAGCTCTGAGAAATGT